>CM065377.1:73559774-73727274 GCA_033060915.1 Euryodendron excelsum | reverse complement strand
CTTCACCCAATTGTGTAAGGGACAATATCTCTTCCAAGTACAACTCAATCTCCCTGGGATCCGGTCCTTCAACTCCGACAGAAAGCAAATTACTCTTATACGTATTGATCTCTGAGGTTAATTTAGCTAATTTCCTGTAATCCATGTACTTCTTTAAAATTAGAGAACCCCTAGAATCACACTCCTCTTGAAGCTCACAAATGGCATACACAATACCGTCTTCCCCACACAGACTTCGCAAAATCTCATCATTTTCTTCGATTGCCAAAACGATGTCTTTGAATAAATTCGTCAAACAAGCAACGAAGTTTAATTGATTTTGGTTTGCGGAGGATTGTTCCATGAGTTCCACCAATTGCTCAAACTCAAGTCTCGATCTCATAGCAATGACTTTCTTCAAATAGACCACGTACACTTGCAACCCTTCTTCCTCCAGACCGAGAGGCGAGTATAGCCTGATGAACCGGAGGATCATTGGATGGTCCCGCTGATCAACAGCCGCCGATAATCTCTTGCGGACGATGCCTTCGAGCTGCTTCTTCGACGCCAAGAGCTGCTCCCTCTGATCAGAACCCGCATCCTTGTACTTGGCGTCAATTTGAAGGAAAGTCTGGACGTAATTGGCGGCGGACTCAAAATCTTCGGAGTCCAGGGCTTTCTTGACGCCGTCGAGGCAATTGCCCCGGTCGACGATGGCGTCGATGCGGAGGAGGGTGTCGTTGACGCGGGACTGGGCGAGATCGAGCTCGCGGACCTTGCCGCTGACCTGGTCGGCGAGATCGCAGGTGGAGCGGACGTTGGAGAGCATGTAATCGGAATCCGCCTTAACAATCTCGAGGACCTCGGTGGATTTCTGGAGGTTGGAGAGCTGCCTGTCAAGATCAGTGCGCTGGGAGAGGATGTTCTCCAGTTCCAGATCTAGGGCTCGTTGGTATGCTATGCATTCGTGGAGCAGCCGAGTCATCGCTCCCACGTCCGTCAGCTTCCGGACGTATTCTAATGCCTCCGGGGTCCCGAATTTCACAGCAGACGTCGACGAAGAATTGAATGTGTCTAGATCTTCTTCCGGTGCCATAATTGATCCATTAGGTGTGGACGACATTGCCGCGAATTAGGAAGAATTAGGAAGGAAGACAGTAACAGAGAGAATGGGAAATTGGGAACTCACGCTGTGTTTGAGTGGAAGGGAGGGGAATTAAAGAGGAGTGTGTTTGTTAAGAGTAGAAACGAAGGGGGGGAAGGGCAGGAATGGGACGAGCAAGAAGAGAACTACTCTTGTCTTAGATATTTCTTTCTTCTGGTTAAGGATATAATATAATTTTATTATTTTATATATTTTGTATATAAAATTATAGTAATTTTGTTATTATAAATCGATAAATAATTAGTATTTAAAATAAAATAATAACAAGTACTTTATTTTTTTATTTTTTTATTTAAAAAAAAAGAAAGAAAAAAAATTAAAAAGTGAGCCCTTTCACCTCTCTATTTACTTTTTTTTTTTTTAAAAATTACCTAATCAAAATATAACTAATTTCTCCATTCTGAATCTCTCTTTCAAATCCTTCAATCCAAACTAACTCTTATCGTTACTTGTTCTTCTTCTTCTTCTGCTGTTCAAGACTCGCTTGGTATTTTTGAATAAAAAACACCAAACGACAACAGATGCATTTTGAGTAAAAGCCACATTTACACTCTAAAAATTTTGAACTTTTAAAATTATTTTATTTTTTACTTTTTTTTCAATAAAATGTGATTTTATAATATTTTTTTGAACAAATAAGGGATTCAAATACATTCTAAATCTCAAAATAAAAAAATTTACCAAGTAGCTGATTCAGTTAATAAGAAATAAAATTTTCTTACTCATTGCTTAGCATCGAACCTTCATAATTGTTTGATGGAGCAAAATCATTTTTCAGCTCAAAGCATGCAATAGACCTAAATTTCAAAGCAAATATGTAGAGTCGCCCATCTGTATATTTATCTTTTATACCTAAAAATTTTTTTTCTTACCAATCTATATTATTAAAATAACAAAACGTGTTAGGTGTTACAACTTTAAAGTTTTGACTCATTTTTCTCATAATTTAAAATTTTTTAAATATAAGAAATACGTCTTTATGTTATTGGTTGTCTTATTAGTGACAATAATAAAAATCCTAATTAAATAATAGAATTAGATTGGTTGAAATTCAAACCTAATCAATGCAAAGACTGATCAATCAATGGCAGAAAGACTATAGGCTGATAAGGATAATTCTAAAATTTTAATTTTTTAATTCTTCTGTTAATATATTGTGATTTTGAAAAGATTATATAATAAAGTTACAAAAAATCAACTCTACCTATAATTATCTACTACTGTAAATGTTAGCTAGAAGCTTAATTACAAATTCCTATTCAAATTTCAATCGTTATCCATTGAGCTTAACAACTCCATCTATAAAATTCAACACTAACTTTTAATTCTATCGCTATAATTTCTGTAAAAATTTGAGACAGTATTTGGTTATCATTATATTACTTTTCACTTGCTTTGCTCTGTCACTCACGACTTATCCATGTGCCCAAGTCATTGTCATCATTCTGGTATCAACAATAACTCTCTTCACTCACAGTTTAAAAACAACGGCAAAACAGTGGTCTCCATCACCACCAATTCAAAAGCAGCCACCATTCAAAAAACTCAGCCCATGGTATGTACTCCTTAATTATTATTGTTGATATAAACGTGCTCTTCTCATATATTGTCCCTAACACCGCTAAAGACTTGTTTAGTAACAACTTATTTTAGAACTTATTTGATTTTTTGCCTAAAAAAAATGAAATATTTGGTTAAGTGATTTTTTTAAGCTTAAAAAAAGCAAGTTTTTTTTATACCTTTTTTAGCCTAATAAGCTTATAAACAAAAGGCTAAAAAAATTGATACTTTTTGTGCTTAAATCACTGTAGTAAAAATTGATGAAATTTATCACTATTTTAAAATGTCCTCTACCAACACAAATCGCCAACTACCATTGCAACTCGCCGCTACTCAAAAGTGCCACCGTTGCTTGCCGCCAACCACCACCACCTCACTGTCGCCGCCACTACCACCACCCCACCACCCACCACCACAATCACCACCACCCCCCCCACCTAGCACCATCGTCACAGCCACCCACCACCCCCCCCACCAACGACCACTGTCGCTGCCACTCATCACCACATTAAGACTAATATTATTATTTTTACATAAAAACTCAGAAAAATAAAAAAAAACATATGCCAAACAGTCTAATTAAAAACTAACAAAAAAATAATTTTTTTAGCAAGTTACCAAACACCCACCCCAAGCTTTTTTTAAGCTAGTTTATTCTTTTATGTTTTTTATACGCAGCTTATTTAGCTAGAAAAGCTGTTCTGAAATAGACCCTAAATTGATGCTCATTGGGTCCTACGTGCATGCACAAGTACAAAAATAATAATTATTCTAAAAAACTTTGATGGTGTTTGAGAAAAGTGAAAGATGGAGAAGAAGTTTTGTGTAGGACAACAAAAAGGTAAAGTTAGTATACATAAATTTTCTATCTTTTGGTCCAATATAGAATGGGAGGATAATTTGCAATTAAAGTGCATCTTAGCGTTTTATTGTATACATAAATTTTTCTATTTGTATATTAATATTCTAAGCATAAAATTTTCTACTCTCTAATTTCATAACACGTTGCCAGGCTTTTAAGACCAAAACTTTCAATGAATTTTTATCAAATTTTTAGATTTTTGAATTTTAATTAATAACCCGTTCTATGTGTCATTAGTCAGTTTCTATCATATATTAATCTTATTGATTGGTCAAACATTATCTCAGTTTTTAACGTAACAAATCAATTGATATTTTTAGATGTCTTGTCACTACAACATGTATTTAAAATTTAAAACTTCTAACAACTCTGCTAATTTAATTAATTGAGACTCTATCATTTATTTGAAATTTGAAGCAACTAACTATACTCATTTAAGCAATTGGGACACATTAACAAATCAATTGAAATTTAAACTATCTTAGTCACTAATAATTTTAAAAATTAAAATAACTAACTACTTTACTAATTTAATCAATTATCATTTTTTTTTAAATTTAAAATCTCAAATTTTCAAACATAGTACAAGTGTACTGCTAGTATAAACAAAACCCTTTTTGGGAAGACTGACTTCATATGGTATAAGTTGTTATATGAACAAGTTGTTTAACAAATGCAGAGACAAACCCGTTATCTACAAGGAACGAGAGAGCTCATAAGGTAAAGCACAGCCCAAGGGTCACACTACCCAGGCTGAAATAGGTATCACACACTTGAGTACAGGCCAAGCCCATTCACACACCCATTGCAAAAGGAAAACACGTCACAATAAAACCCATATACAACTTTCAAATGGACCCACAGTCTCTCAGGCTCGATTCATGTTCCATTCAAGAAGGCCTTCAAGATCCAATAGAAAGAGGAAAACAGGTTCTAGTTGAGCACTATCTATGAGCTTCCAAAACTGGATGCATAAGAGTGCGTGGGTCAATTTGCCGTTTGATTTAGAGCCCGTTTGATTTGGCTTATAAGTTGTTTTTTTTACTTTACTTTTTTTGTTTATAAGTAAAAAAGTCAAGATTTTGAAGTTTTTTTACTTTTCTGCATATCTCATCATGTTAAAAGTAAAAAAATTGAAAAAAACTTAACTTTTTTACTTATAAGCCAAAAAAGTAAAATAAAAAAAGTTATAAAAAAACCAAACCAAACGGACACTTACAGCCAATCACAAAATCAAAATGGCATTTGTTGAAGGAATAGCGGGTGTGCGTGGGTCAATTTGCTTGGACTTAAAGCCAAACCCAAAATCAAAATGGCATTTGTTCAAGGGATTGTGGGTGTGCATGGGTCAATTTGCTTTGACTTAGAGCCAAACCTAAAACCAAACTAACATAATGATATTTGTTCAATGAACCACAACTATTCATAACCACAAAAACTAGGAATTCTTTTGTTTAATTAATTTGGTCATCAAACAAGTAGCCCTTTTCAAAATTTGAATTACTTTATGAATTATTGTATCCGATTTTATGCACGCATGAAAATGAAGTTCGAGAGAGAGCAAGAGAGACATTAGGGTAGGTAATGTAGGATAGTAATTTATGTTGATTTCTAATAATGTGCATTGATAATTTACAGCCTGTTTGGAACTTGGGGGAGGGGAGGGGAGTGGAGTGGAGGGGAGGGAAGGGAAAGAAAAGAGAAAATGAAGGAAAAAAGGAATTTTTTTTAAAATCAATCTATCTCTTTCTCTCTCTTCGTTCCCTCTATTTTTTTATTTTTAAAAAATCAAACAGAAAAAAGATAGCAAGCAATAATTTATTCTTCCATTCCCTTCCCTTCCTCGACTTCCAAACAGGCTGCTAAGATAAAATTGTTTAGTTGTTTCCTAATTAGATAAGAGCAAAATGGTGATTAATTCTTGTGATTGTCACATAATCAGATTATGTAAATTCTTTAGGTTATGTTTGAAATTGAATTTATCAAGGAAAGAGCGAATGAAAAGAAAAAGATGAGAGAAAAGATAACAAAATGAAAGAAATTTTTTATTTTATTTTCCCTTACCTTTTTTTTTCTTTTTTATTACCAAATTCTTAATTCAAACACAACTTTAATAAATAAAAAAAAGTTGATAAAAGGTGGTTAGTATTGCAGCTTGATTATAAACTTAAGATTCTGATTATAAAAAGGTATATAACACCAAAGTGAGATTTGAGATAAAAATATAGATATACAAACTGTAAATTACTCTTGCAATTTTCTATTGTGAGTTATTTTCTTTTTTTTTTTCTAGCAACATTGACGACCCGTAAACCAGCCCGAGGTGGGTAACCGGGTAGGACCGAGGCACTGAATCACAGTCGATCTATGTTATCTAGCGACTGCGGCTAACATTACTCTGAAAATCCGAACTTGCAAGCTTGGTTCGCCTTACCTTTGTTCATGGGCACCACTTGCTTGTCATCCCCATCGTCGTGCTCTTCTTTTTTCGTCTGCAAATCCAAAACCAGAACCAGAATCCCCGGACCCTGCCTGTCTTCCTTTTTTCGTTCCTCTTTTATTCGCTTTCGCTACCCTAAGCTCCCGAGCTTCCTTGTCCCCCATCTGTCCTTATCTCAATCTAACTCTTCTGAACCATTTGCTTCTATTTCTTCGTCTTCTTTCCTCTGGCCTACCACCCCCAAGAAGAATAGGCTCTTCTCTGTCTTTGCCCTCGTCGATGAAGAACCATTGGCTGCGACTACGTCCGCTGGAGACTCAAAGGGCAAACAAGACAGCATCGAGGATGGTTCCGTCTCCAAGAACCTCTTGCGGCCCGGTGAATTATATGTCTGTAATCTTCCCAGAAGCTGTGGCCTATCAGAGCTTGTTGATATGTTCAAACCATATGGAACCGTTCAGTCAGTTGAGGTAGGCCGCCTCTGTCTTTTTCACTCAGTTTCGTTTTGCAATTTGGGGTTTGAACAATTTATTCCTTTTCAATCTTTACTGTATTGGTTTCTTTCAGGTTTCTCGAAATGCAGAGACGGGTATAAGCCGAGGATGCGGTTACATTACTATGAGCTCAATGGACGAAGCAAAAGTTGCAATTGCTGCTCTGGATGGTTCTGTAAGTGTGAAATTTAGTCCCCACTCACCTCTTTGCCTAAGTTAGTGCCTTTTTTTGTGGTTATTTTCTTTAAAATTGTACACTACTGTGAAGGATGTTGACGGGCGTGAAATGCGGGTTAGATTTTCGGTGGATATGAATGCGAAGAGAAGGTACCTTGAGTCATTAAATTCTGCACCCAAAAAGAATTTAATATTTGAAAGCCCTTACAAAGTCTACGTTGGCAACCTTGCCTGGTCTGTCAAACCTGAAGATTTGAAGAACCTTTTCAGCCAATTTGGGACAGTAAATAGTGCGAGAGTGTTGCACGATCGTAAAGGTGAAAAGAATCGTGTATATGGGTTTCTTTCCTTCTCTTCACCTGCAGAATCTCAGGCTGCAGTGTCTTTAAATGGAACAGTTGAGCCCGCTCCCCACATTTTAATCCCAATTTTGTTTTACAGTTTATTTGGTCTCGTTACTCATTAATTCTCTTTTCTGCAGGAGTTTTTTGGTAGGACACTACTAGTTAGAGAAGTTTTGAGGAAGACTGAGACTTGACTTGAGTTTTGCATACCTCTTTTTTATCAGAACTTAAGTTTCTTATAAAGGTTAGAAGTAAGGGGGCTTGCAGCATTCTCATTTTGCAGAAATGTGAAGGCAGAGAAGGAGGTATATCATCCATATTGGCGTCCCACATTTACAATTTTTTTATGCACGTCAAAATTGGGAACATTTCAAAGCTCTTTTATATGTCAACTTCACATCAAAAGTGTTGCATTAGAGGCTATTCTAGGGATAGTTTTGCATTTTCATTGAAATTCCATATTTTCCAATTGATACTTTTTCAAATAGTATCTATGATATTAGTGCTATATTGGCATATCCTACAATGAAATTCGACTTTTATATTGCAGCATTTATGCTGGTCACCCCTTTGACACATGCCTTGAATCTCAAAGCTCTTCTCGGATTTGCTGCTATAGTGATGTTGCTCTGTTGCATATTGTTTGTGTTTTGGTGTTTGTTCTGTTTTTTTGCCCTGATGTTTGTTTCCTTTATGCCTGACTGATTTGTTTCTCAGACGTAGGATAGTTTGCCTGCTAGTGGTAAGGTTTTATTGCTTCTTGTTTTGTATATAAGGAAAATACTGCACATAGGAGATTTCCTTTACTTACAACTAAAAGAAAAAAAAAACTTTTTCTACTTCCTTGGTGTGTGGACTTGGTATGTATTATTTGGTTTAGTTACTGTGATCTCAATGGTATAGGACTATCCAAAAAAATACACATGTGGAATGATCAGCTGAAGCCACACACATACCTGCACACACACACACACACACACACAAAGAGAGACTATGTCGCAGATTCTATGTGGTCTTACACAGCATAACTATATGCTGATAACATTAGCCATTTTATGTTGTTTGTTATTCTCTTGAGGGCAGTGAGATGTCCCTAGCTATAAAACAGGCTTATTCCGATATGAACTCTTATGTTGTGTTTGGAACCCGGATTTATCAAGGGAAAAGAAAAGAAAAAAAATAGAAATGTGAGGGAAAAGAGAACAAATGAGAGATTCCAAATCTTTACTTCCTTTTTACGTTTTTTTGCGCTCCACTTTCTCTAACAACCAAATATACGATGTAATTTTATATCCTCTTTCCTTTTTTTTCTCTCACCAAATCCTTAATCTAAACACTAGCCATGAATGAATAGGGGAAACATGTTTTCAGTTGATTAACAAGGACACATCTCTCAATATGTATTCATACTTATATATGCTTAAAATCAGTCTTAATGTTAACCACTGACTTCCTGGTGCAGATTTGGGAATTCCACAGTTAACATGACGGAGATAACTCATTTGCAATAAGCTATTTGTTATTTATTTTTTAAATCTAGAGAAGTGAGAAATTGACTATGTTTATCTCAAAAAGTTCAAAAATGCATGTTGTTGTCAATTTTTTGTCATATGCATTCAAGATAGACTATTTCTTTTTTCATCTAAATGTGGCATGAGATGCTTTAAGTTCAAACCTAAAGTTAATTTTTTTATCTTGAGCGGGTATTGACAAACTAAAATGTATCTCAGAATACTCATTATGTTCAATTTATTTTTTTAGATAAGTGTCATGTTTTTTATCACAAAAAATAGAATTTTTTTTATATCTACTAGATCTATAAAAATGTTAATACATATTTAGTTTACGTATCTTAATATATATATATATATATATATGATACAATAAAGTTGATAGCGTATTTTGGGTTTAGGATTAATTGTGTAACATGAGCAATGGTTCTAAATTTTTAAGAATTAATGAGTGATGTCTTAAGCATAGTTTTGACATAATAAGAGCTTTAGTTTCAAATCCTTGTAGTTGCCTTCGACACAAAAAGTATTGTGTCGTATTTTATCTCATTAACAACTCTTAAATGGATGTCTTCCTTAGTAGTTAGTACTTGCAATTTCTGTGAAACTTAACTGCATTAGTTATGGCTGAATGGGTGCCCTAAGGGCACTGTTAGCAGGATCCTTTACTTTTAGCGTACTCATTTACATAAGGGCATGAAAATACATATACTAAAAGTAAATTCTGTATGTATAAAAGAGAATTTGTAAGCTAGAATTTCTTCTCTAACATATGTGGTGCCACTGTGGCGCTGCCTCCCCTTCCGCTTTTTCTTTTTCCATACAACTGTAATTGAAGAACATGAATGTTTCAAGGGAAAAAGTAATCACGAAAGGAAACATCCATATGTTGTTGGACATTGGATGAGGCTTTTTATGGTAGCAATTAAATATTAGTAAGCTATAATTAGGTAAATAAAGTGCCTTGTATCCTGCCTATTGTCTTGAAACTGAAAAAGTGAATAATGGTCTTCAACTCACGACCTATATCTTGTGTTTTCAGTACAATGGTAATGGCGGGTTTTGCATAATTTTTCGAGGATCTGCTTTTCCTGAACTCCAAATGGAGTCCTCTTGTCAAGAACTCTTCACAACACCAAGATTAATGTGCAGTTGCCAATATCCTCTGGTAAATGAGCTTGATCATGGTAACTCGGTAGCTTGGGGAAAGGAGTGGATGCAGCATGAGTTCATTGCTTGGCTAATGGAGCTGGATATAGTGTTATACGCTTGTTCTGTTTGTATTGAGAAGTTGTTAAAATTCTCAAAGTCTATGTATTGGCCATTGTGGATTTTGTTCCTAGTTTCTAATTTCATTCACTTTGGGAAAGCTCCTTGGTTGCTAATTTATGGTCATGTTTCCTAGGGAATTTGATTTGTTTTGCTTACCACTTCTATGCCCTCCCTTTTCTTTTTGCTACAATCTTGGAGAGCTTCCAGGCAGAGTCAATGATTCTCGATTTGCTTCCCCAATCCACCCTTTCACTTGCTTGTATCCTAGGAAACAAGTCGGATTGAAACCCTCAATGACTCCCCACATTGGTGAATTCTAAATCAAGCTTTTTGTTATGGAAATTTCTATTTACTTGCATGTTTTTGTTAGCTACATATGGTTATCAAAGCACTCCTCCGTGATGCACTAGTAGTAGCATTGTTTGAGTGATATTGCCATATTTTGGACTTCACTTCACACATTATAATGGTCTTGGTAAGTTTCAAAATGCAGATGACAACATAGAAGCACTTCCGATGGGCAAAAGGGTATACAACATCATAATCTTAACACCAGAAATGTACAAGAATAGAAAGAATTTGTCCCCTAACCAAATAAGTTTGCAAACCTACAGAGACTCCAGGTGAGGAAGTAAAACATGCTCTATCACACGCCACGCAACATGATCATTTTATGGAGTATTGAAATAAATGACAAAAGCTTCCAAGCAATTATCACAAACTCCCATCATTCTTCGGTATGTCAGCAAGAAACATAGCTCATCTTACTCCAAGAAACATTGCTTATCTTACTCCAAGAACGAATATAGGCGTTGAGGAGATCAGAATCGGAGGTCTCCTCAACTAAATCAGTTCTCGGAATCAATCCCCCGGTCAGAGGTATCCGATGCCATAAACGATTGCACAGAGCAGGGTGAATGGTGAAGAAGTGGGAGCTCCTTACCGTAGGAGGAGCATGCAATGCATCCCTGGCCAATTTTTCAGCACAGCCATTCGCCTTTCTCCAGCTAAACACGTTAACAATGTGATGTGAGTGACCAAATTATAATTTGGAAGATTAAAACATTAGGACGAGGTAGAATGATATCTAGGGCATCTCTAGAGTCAGATTCTACAATCATCGTCCTAAAGCCCTGATCCCAAGCCACTTCCCGTCAAATAACCCAAAACACCCAACAATTATCTCATGGTCATATGGAATAATTTTTGCACAACTCGACTCTGAATATGGAAGGCCACCCCATAATTTGAACAAAATCTACAAGCTATTAGGAATGAAATCACAAACTTCACTTTGTTAAAATGAACTCAATCGGTCATACACAAATTGGATTGCTTTCATTGCAATCAAACAATTACGTAAACTTGAGCCAAAAAACAGGTGTTTGAGCTTAAGAGAGTTGAACTTACACATGCATAGTGGAAATTGTTTAGGTTTGCAATTTCTTTAAGGCATCAATCGTTTTTATCTTGTAAGCTTTTGTTTTCTAAAAAAAATTTCGAGGAACAATAACTGACAGTCTGACACATCAACTGCATTAATTAGTTTGTTTTAAGGTAGCCCTTCATTGGCACATTGTATACTTGATGCTAAACATGGGGCTCAATCCTTTGGATTCTTGGAGACGTTTTCCTGTTTGAAAGAAGCCAAGTTGGAGTTCTACACTGAAATCACTCAAATAGGCCAAATTTAGACAACAACTTGGGTAGCTGGCTTAATGAAATTAATCATGACATTCGAGTGTGTGTGTATGTATCTTAATTTCATGTGATTTTAGTGACATAATTATCCTTCAAGAAACTCTATGTAAGAGAGATGACAAGGACATGCTAGAACCATTGAGGTCCACAGAAATGCCCGACTCGAGACTTTTGGGAGTTTGGACATATCTTATTTCTTAACGACTAATTAATTTCTATATGACAATGCCGAATGTGACATGAAAAACAAACCAAGTGGGTTGCCAACCACTTTCAATGAGTTTTTTTACTGGTTTAGGATTGTTTAGAAACTTAGGCTCCGTTTGGTTGTGATTTCAGTTTCAATTTTTTGAAATTTGACGGAATCGTGCTTGACAAATTGGTTTTGGAAACTGTTTTTGTCAAAATCGCATTTGGTAAGCTGGTTCCAAAACTTGTTTTCGAAATTTTTTTCAGAAAACAACCTAGTTTCAGGAACCATTAAAAAAATGTTTATTGAGTTTTCAAAACCGTTTTTATACAAAAACGAGAACGATATGAAAATAATGGTGTTTTCAATGGTCTCATTTTTTTTGCTTCTGAAAATAAGAAAAATGAGATGTTCTCAAATTTTTTAGTTTCGAGAATACAAAAAACAAAAACGGAACCGGTTCCAAACAAGGCCTTATTTTCCTAATTCAAGTAGTTTTAAACTTATTTTTCAAACCCAAGTTCTCTATAAAGTGTTGGGATGAAAACACAACTTCTAATTTAAAGTCGTGTTTTTATCCCCTGACTTAAAGAGAAGTCGTGGTTTCATTTCACGACATCTAATTGTTAGAGATTTATACTAAAAAATATGTTTTGTATAATGGTTTAAGTATTTATTAATAAATTAGTTATTTCATTTTAATGAGAATTTGTGTATTTATTAATAAATAAGTTATTCCATTTTAATGAAAAGTTGTGTGAGCAATGTTTGCATTGTGTTATTTATTTAATGATTATGCATGTGTATCTCTTATTCTATATAGTAGATGATTTGGTGTGTAGAGTACGACTTACACACGAAATATCAGATTATCTGTTCTTATGGAATATAAGCTTATCATTTACAATCTTAGATGGAACTGGACATACCATCAGTAGGACTATAGCTCAAGATTTTAATAGGTCTGTCTTGACTATGGAGAACTGTATAGTTCCAACTTCTTACACTAGTACACTTTGTGTGTATTAAATAGGATCGTGTTGAAGTAATTATTTTTATATTGATTATACAAAACAAGTAATACCGCATGATTATTATGAGTGCTTATGCTCTTAATCCTAATATAATAAATAGAAAAGTGTATGTAGTATTTATTGTTGTGATTCACAGAAGAGTGAGATTTTTTGTGAGTCAATAAACTTAGTGAGATGGATAATAACATTATGTGTATGATGAATATTAATTATTGATGGAATCTACGTCCCAGTATAGAGATTGATGATACTCCATTGAGAAAGTTTATAAGTTTTGATTATGTCAAATCTTACAGGTGGATTATAAATTCAATATATCAAATAAGTTAAGTGGAAGGTCTCAAGGAATTAAATAAGTTTATTAAATTTAATTATCAGTAATTTAATTTAATAGATGAGTATCTGTAATCTTAACGTTGGGAGATAAATAAACATTTAATAATATGGATCTCGAAATGCAATTATAATTAATTAGTGATATAAATTATAATTTACATAAATAGGGATTAATCCTAATTGAATTAGGAATCCTTATTTGCATAAGAAACCCTAGTTATACTAATTCTATAGTCTCTGTTGTAGTCTCTATATATATATGCACTCTAAGAGCAACTAGGGTTATACTTGCTTATAATTGAGTGATACACGTTTTTGTAAGAAAAAGAAACCCTAACAGCTGTAAGCCCACTCTCTCTGGAGTAAAGCATATACGAGAGATACAACAGAAGTCCGAAGGTTAAGTTCAAACAATTGATTCGTGCTTATCGCTATTACTTGCGGTTCGAGATCAAAGTAGAAGAATTTCAAAATTCATACCTGCTGCTATTCAGGATCAAACCAAATAAATCTTGAAGGTATGATTCTAATCATGTAGATTAGTTTCTACTAATCAAATTAGATTTTTGGGTATTATACGTATGTACTGTAGTCGAGTCGTGAAAAATTCTACAGTCTCCAACACCAATGAGTTCAGAATTCTTTGTAACAATGGTGCCGAGTGTACGTGTAGTCGTACAACTGTGATTCGGCCTTGCCATGGAAGAGAAGCCATTGAAAGCCCACTTGAAACCCCCACTTTCAGAGTATGATGGCTCAAACATGTTGGTTCAAGAATGCAACCCAATAGGCAGATGGGGTGAATTGGGTTTCAATAAAATTAATCACAAATAATTACAACTAAAAATTAATTAAGCAATTAGATTGAGCAGAATCAAAATGTGTGCGATGAGGTCAGGCAATCTCAAATAAGAAATAAAAGACAGAGCACAAAATGAATATAATGATTTACCGAGGTTCAGCCACAACTCATGACATACGTCCTCACCCTCAAGACCCTCTTAAAAGCTCTTCCACTATGTAATTCAAAAATTACAAAGCAGGTGCTAGTTAAACAAGTGCCTAGCTCACTTCTTCCAAGAGCTCTTCCCAAGTTCTCAAACTCTTCAAGTGATTTTTTTCAAGCTTCACTCAAACTTTCAACTGTTTGTAACAAGAACACTAAAACTTACAAGTTTTACAAACTTATCCAAATGGAGTAAATGAAGTATCTCTCTCAAAAAGTGGATGGAACAAGTGTAAGCTCAGTAAATGCTCTAATATCTCAACAAAATAAATATAGCAGTTAGGGTTCAAGACTTTTTTTTATTAGATTCAGCACTTAAATGTATGTCTCCTTATATATAAATGCTGTGAGAGTTTTCTATGTATGCCTTAGCATTGATTATAGTCGTTAGAGGTAATTGGGGTTGCATTTAATACAAGATCAGAGCTTTAGAATATTTAAAAATATAACCATTACAGTTTTGAACATTACAATTCGACTCTTTTTAGTTATGAACGTAGCTTCTGAAGCAATCTGCCTCCATGTGTTGACTTTTGACAAATGAAGTATCGACTCCTTTCAGTTTTAGCATGTATCTCTGAGGTATTGTCCCGATGTGTAGACTTCTGCCGGTCTCATAGGCTTCATTTTGCAAGACTTTTCCAAATTTCTTCCAATCTTTCAAACACTTTAATGATATTCCAGATTAGGCTTCTAGGGCTTGAAATGTTTCCTCCAAAGCTTGTTGATCTTTAAGAATACCTTCAATCTTTTTTAGATGAAATCAATCTAATCATATGTAGGGTTCCTCAATCATAGCTTTCTCCATTGATTTAAGGCTTTTTTAAATCTGCAAAAGAGTTTCCAAGACTTATGATATCCTCTTCAGCCGATCTTCAAATCTTCTCATACTATATAATGGAAAGTGTCAGCTCTTGCTGTTGACCTTTTTTAGAAGATGTAAGCTCTATCAAAGAAGGTATCTGCACTTCTTGCCGACCTCAGTGTCAGTACTTGATGTCGATTTCCTTTTTCGATCTTAAGTGCCAACATCTAAGTTTTAGAACTTGGTGTCGATCTCTGTTTAAGTGTCAGCATATTAAAGCTAAACTTCAATACTTGACGTCGATTTTCTTCTCATTTTTGCCTATCTCTTTTTAACTGTTGTCAATCTCCTTTTAATTGTTGTCGAAATCCTTTTTTGATCTTGTTATGTCATACTGTAGAAGGTATCAATTTTTTCACAAAGGTTTCGAATTTTTTCTCTTTATTGCCGATATTCTTTTCAATAATGTTGATCTCTTTTTCAAGTTCAGATCTTCTATTATTCCACGATACCTTCAGAGTGAAGCATCATTACTTTATACCAATCTCATTACACTTGTTGTCAATCTCTTTATATTTGATGCCGTTCTCCTCATTAAGCTTCAAGTCATAGTCTAATTAATATGTGATATAAACTGCACACTAAGTAGAATCATTAGACAATTAAACTAAATTTTGTTATCATCAAAATCAGAATATAGAGTCAACAAAGCAAACTCACTTAACTTCTTGCCTTTGTCGTTTCTTTCTCTCTTAATATGTATATCTACACACACACCATGGGTATAAACACAACCCTTGTCTCTATTATGATTTTCTGTTTCACTCTGCCGTTTCATTCATTTTCTTCACTTTATTTTGTTTGTTCTCTTCGATTTGCTCCTCAGACTCGCATTAGGGTTTATTTTTGCATTAAATTGTCGCAAATTGCTCCATCTATTTCAAAATCAAGTTCTTACATTTTTTTTTTTTGGTTGCTGAAAAAACTAAGGAAAGTAGATAAAGGTTTGGGTTGGCAGTTGCCGCATGTTACGGATAGGAATGGTTTCGATCATTACATGTGTGGATTGTCTCTGAATCATATTCATTAGTTTCTTGCGTTTGCTGATACAGAGTTTATCTATGATCTATCTGCTTAGAAAATTGGTTGGAAGAATGCCTTTTGAAGTCGTAGAATGAAACCACGACTTCTCTTGAAGTCATGGGATGAAAACACGACTTTAAGCTTGAGTACCTAGTTTGAGAAATTAGTTTAAAATGAACTTAGTTGGGAAAATAAGTTTTGCAACTACTCTGCTTTTGTGAAAAAAAACTCCACACTTCCAATCTTTGCTCAAATGAACTTTTATGTGTAGTAAAATAATGACTCTTTTTTGAGGACAAAACACTTTTTTATTTTTTTATCCGTTTTTAACTCAATCACACAAAATAAGTAAATTTAACTTCATGGATTTTAATTTTTTTTCATATCTTTTTCCCTTTCATTTTCCTTACCTTCACAAATTCAAATCTAAATATAGAGCGATTCTTTTACTCTCAACCAATTGCGAATGTGTTTATGAGTTTAATATGAACCTTTATGAAAAACTTGGGAGAAACAATAAAAACCTTTACTAATAATCTAAAGGTTTGCATAAGATTTTAATGTCATCCATGAACTTTAATTTCTTTTATTTTAGTCCTCCAATTTTCTAAAAGAAATCAATGTGGTCCAACACTTCAAAATAAGTTAGAAAAGTTAAAAGTTAATTACATTTTGACCCTCTCAACTATGATTTAGTTTTATTTTATCTGTTAAATTAAAAATCATTACATTTTACTCCTAAACTATAATAATTTAAATTTGTATGAACATTATTGAAAAAAACAAAACCAAAAAAAAAAAAAAGCAAATTGAACACTTGTAGCATTTATGATTGGATACAATATAATTGTTTTTCCCTTATTAACAAATGAATAGTTTCAAAAATCTCATTGATATTGTTAACATTAATAATTGGTAGTCTACAAAAACAAGATTTTATTAATCATTTTAGCCATTTTCTTAGGCATTTTGAGATGACTTATAATATTTCATAGCCATTTACCAATTTTTTCTATTTGCTTTAGAGATTATTATAAAATTTTGACCAAACAAATCTCTAGTTTTAAATTTTATGATAGTAAGAATGTAACTATTTTTAGATAAATTGGGGTAAAGTAATATTAAGTTATAGTTTAGAAAGTAAAAATATAATTAATAATTAATTTTAATATTTATTTTGAAAAGCAAAACAACATTAATTTTTATTTTTAAAAGTTTAAAAATTTAAATAAAAAAAATTAAGATTTACCGATAACATTAAAATCTGAGTTAAAAGTTTTTGCACACTGGAGATGCCAGCCATTATTTAGGTTTGAAATTTCTTTGACTCTTTTTATGATTATTTCTATTAATTTTTTCCAAAGTTCCTTAATTCCCCTGATTTGATTCCTTAATGGTGGCCCTCGCCTTCTGTTTGTATATGTCCATACTTACATCAGTTACATGATTTATTTCCTCTGTGGATTTCCTTAATACTATATTTGAAACCCAGATTTATTAAGAAAAAAATAAAAAAAAAAGAATTTTTGTTCTCTTTTCCTTTACATTTTTCTTTTCCTTTTCTTTTTCTTTTCCATCACTAAATTCTTTATCCAAACACAGCTTAAGAGAGATTAACTGAGAACTGGCCATTGGGAAATCAAGCATGTGAAAATTTTAATTCTCAATAAGTTTGGTATACAAGTGATTTTGCGGAAAATGCAATGAAAGTTTTTTTCCCCCAAATATTTACAATAGTAATATCTCCCATGCCCATCCATCCTCATGATTTTTACTTGGTTTTGTTTTGACTCAGTTAAGCCCACTCTGCGCAAGGCCTAACAATATTCATTTTGATCAAAGGGAAGGCTTATTGTACGAGTGATTGCACTACTTTGAATTATTTGTGGATTTCTTCAATTGGCAGTGATTTTTGTCTGCCAGAGAAGTACATCTTATTAATTCTTATCTTAGTTGGCCGGAGTCTGCAGTGAATTGAATTACACCATATTCTTTTTTGTACACCTGAAATCTTGATTACATTGTGTTCTCTACATTATCTGCTGGACCGAGGTGCCAGTTCCCTGTCTGCATGAGCAGTCAGGCATTCCTTATTTGGGTTTTTCCTTCCCCCTCACAGTTATTTGTGTGTGTGGTCCAATGGATGGTAAAATATCACTTCATGACTTCTAGATATATCCTTGTTCTGCTTTATTTAATATTCTTCGCCTTTTTAGTGGTCTACACAACGGGGGTAGCCCTCCCACTACTGAAGATCAGAATTATCCTAGGAGTTTTAGCACTTGATGCAACGTTGGCAACATTAATACACATGGTAACTACAGTTAGGGTTGCTTTCTTTTTGTTTTTTGTGATGCTAGGGTTAGGGTTTTGGATTATCTAATATTTAGCATCTTTGTTCATTGAGATGGATAACCTCATGGTTATGCATCCCAAAAACTGGAAGTCAACATTGACCAAGAATCATTTTCCGGCTTATGAATACTTTTAACTCATTTCATAGCTTTAGTTTTGGCTACTTTATATTTTTTGAAAATTTCATTATTCCTAAATTAGAGAAAATTTTTGTGACAATCTCTTTTTATTTTTATTACTTTCTGAACATTTTCATTTTACCACCAAATTTTTTTTATAAGGTGACCCACTTCTCTTAAATCCCCAATAACCTTTGTTTTTTGCTACCCTTTTCCTCATTTGAAATGCATTCCCTTCCTTAATCATTCTACTATTAAAGAAAGCTAAATTTTCAAAATTTTTAATTCTACCATTTAATTTATGGTGCGTACTTACTCTATTCCTCTTCCATCTCCTAATGCATATATCTAATACCATCAAGTATGTTGTGTAGATACACTTTCTCCCACTAATACTTACAATCCTTAATTACATGTTATTTATCAACTCTCTTAGTAAGAAAGGAATCTATTTGACTAAAATTCGTTCCACTTTTAAATGTTATTAAGTGTTGATCACTCTTCTTAAAGAACATTAATGCTATTGAAAAATCATAAGCCATTACAATCTCCGGCCGAGATAACACTACCTTCATCATTTCTCTCTCTGTTTGCTATTTCTTGTAATATTCCATCCCAATCCTCCTAAAGTTATGACATTTAATCCTATTTGAGGTGTATGAGCACTAATTATATTATGACTTCTCATAAGTTCCTAACACTAATTTTGTTAATATAATTCTATCTCTTTTTCTTTTAATCTCTACCACTTCTTTTAACTTTTTTTTGTCTTGGGTTAATATCTCAACTCCATTCCTATGTTTCTCTTTAATTTCAAGTATACCAAAGTTTATATCTTTTTGTTTCAACTTTCATAGATTTCTCCCCTACCCTTTTAGTTTCTCACAACCAAATTATATTCATTATCTTTCTATCACAAAACCTACCAACATCACCCCTTTCCGTGTTAATATTCCTATGTTCCAAGTTCCTAAACGTTTCCTACTCTCTTAAACTAGTTGTGGGCTCATCACAAGGGGGGACCGCCCCAACTAAAGAATTCTTATGCTGTGTTTAGATCATAGATTTATTGAGAGAACGAAAAAGGAATGAAAAATAAAATTAATCTTGTTTTTGGTTTTAAGAGAATACGGTGAATAAAGAAAATGAAAAAGACATGAGTGAAGAAATTTTTTTTTTTATTATTGATAAATGCTTATTCATTCTTTTCTTATTTTTTTAACCTAACCAAATAATAGCATGAAATTTAGAATCTCTCACTTCTGTTACTTTTTCATTTCCTTTTCTTTTCTTTTTTCTAATAAATTCGGAATCCACATTAAAGTTTCAAGTTCATAGAGGTACTATAAGTTTTACGTTAGTTCTCAACTTACTACAACCCTCCTCCATTCTCTAGGATTTGGACAGATTCACAAGAAAAAATGTTAATGAAAGTCGGCTGCCGGCTTCTTTACAGTCTTCGGAGGTTGGAGTGGAGTGTCAATATTGTTTTTTGGAGTGCAAACATCATTTTTCTTTTTTTATTATTTATTTACTAATTACAATATGTTTCATTTATTTCTTTAACCCGTTTGTAACTTTGTGTACGACTTAAATGGTACGTTAGGGTTTTATTTTTTTGACTAAAACAAAAAACAGCGGTTCTGAGTCTAGACCAAAATATTTATTTATTTTTTACACTTGTATATACAAGCAAACACGTACACACACACACACAGATATATGTCATATATTATATAGACCCTTTGAAGACAAAAAGAAGTATAATAGTTTGAATAGTTGCTCCCTTGATTGGCCATTTCTTCAAAAGTTGTGGAAGCTTCATAACATATTTTGGTAATGAACTATGTTTTTCTCCTTCATAGTTATTTCAAGCAACTGAAATGACTAATAGCAGGAGGAGGGGGGGTGGGTTGGGTGGAATTGTGATCAAAACAAATAATCTGAAAATAAACTTCGTTGAATGCAGTAAAGACAATATATCTCAAAAACATAGACTATTGTTGATCACTAGACTGCTGGGTCGTAACTGTGATTGAAGTCCTGAAAAACCAACTTATATAGATTCGTTAGCCTTTTGATTAGAACGCTGTTCCAAAGAACTAGTGTATATGGTTTTACATGAAGATTGATGTAGTTTGATTGAGATCATCAACTAGTTGGAGTCATCCAGTTAAAACATACTTGATGATATAATAATGAGCAATGCCAACTAGTTGGAGTCATCCGTTTAAAACATACTTGATGATATAATAATAAATAATGTCATGCAATTAAAATATTTATACAGAATGTATTACTAGAATGATAACTAATTTTTTAAAAACTTTAAGTCATGTGGCACCGGCATTGGTGGTCAAGTGGTGGGGGCTAGAGCGGTGGAAGAGTGGTGGTGGTGGTGGCAGTGCTGGCTTGTGGGTGGTCGAGAAGAGAAAGACTAGTTTTGAAAATGAAAGCAAAAAGTAAACGCGCAATTTGCGTGTTCAATTTTTAAAACTTTTGAAAAATAATTAAAAAAATGATTTATTTTCAGTTTTTAAAATTTTGAAAGTAAAAAGATAATAAAAGCAGGTTTTTTATTTATTGTTTGTGTTTGTTTTCCATGATTTGACAACATTTGGGGACGTTACAAACCATTTGTCCTGTCAGTCTTTGCAACTAGCTGGAGAAAAGTTTATACCCCAACTTTATTTATTTCAACAACTTGTGACAGTAGGCAAGGGCATTTAATACTTAGATACGGAGTTGAAAATTGAACCAGTACTCACGAGGACCAAGTACCTTAAGCATGCTTGTTATTAATGAACTTTGCATGAGACAAAAGCTGATGTAAGTATTTAGCAGTCGGCCACAGCAGATGTACAAGATAGCTAGGTATTTAGAACTTGTGGGACTCACCAAAATCAGGACACGTACACACACACACACACACATATATATATATTCTCATGAATGGAAGGAAAAACAAAAACTTGATGCAACCACTAGGGATGTGTTTTTTGTGCATTAGGTAAGGGATCAATTAGTGAATAGGGAACAAGTGCCGGGGTGTACTTGAATATGCACGTAAGTTACCTTATACATTCGTTATTTATTTTTTTTATTTTGGTTCAGCGATGTGAAATGTTCGGATTAGCTTGTGTGTATCATAACTATTTTTTTTTTTTATTCAGTTAAAGACAGATCATTCACAGCAAGACTATAATACAAACAAGCGATAAATTCTATACAACTAACTCTTGAAATTGAAGAGAGTCAAACTTCTCAACTAGATTAACATTGCCCCTTAGCAACTCACGGTCTTTTGGATTAGACCTCAATGCACCCATGTCGGAATAAGGGGTTTTTTTAACCGCTCTGTGAGATAAATAATAAGTTTAAGCATAACAAACGACTATAGAAACTCGAATCCAACTCTTGAGCGAGAAAGTTCTAATCTTACCTACTGAACTAACTTGCACTTGTCTGTACTGGGAGGTCCCATTTAATGCTGTTTATATGAGCAGTCCGGGGTGGTCGTGACGCAGCAATTAATTAGGTTTATGATTCATAGTAACTAAAATTCTCTCTCAACAGTATGTTCTTGCATCTCAATGAGCACTTTGAACATATCCACACACAGAAAAAAAACCAGCTGATCAAAACTTCTTGATGAATCATCCACCTGCATTAATTGCTTCTCATAGAAGTTTTTATTTTTATTTTTTTAGTGAAACTGTTCTTTCTTTTTGAAATTTATTAGAATGAAGCACCTAATTACAATTTTTCTCTAGTTCAATAAAGTCATATTCTAGTATATCTGATACTCTCTTTAATATTTACTTAAAAGGGTTTTGGGCTTTAACTGCTAATGGGTGCAAAGTTACTATAAAAGTTTAGCTTCGGCTGATAATTTTCATGACCCAATACCCTCCTTTTTGATATTGTTGTTATTGTCATCGTTGATGTTATTGTATGATAAACACTAAGAACTTAATGCTATGTTTGGAATTTAAATTTATTAAAAAAGATGAAAAAAAAAAAAAAAGAACCAAATGAGAGTGTTGTAATTCTCTTTTCCCTCTAACTCTTCCTTTATCTTTTTTTTTTTATCACCAAATTCTTAATTCAAACGCAACCTAAGCGAACCAAGGAAAGGCTGGTAACAGAAGCTAGGCATACAACTCAACTTAGTAATCTTACGATTTTCATATATGGAACTTTAGAAGTTTTATTTTGTTAACTTTTTTCTAAATGTAATGTGTGGTGTTGTTGAAGGGACCACCCAAGATTCTTATATTCTGCTTCGACTATATAGCATGCAGATTTCGAAAATTCATTTATGTTCTATCAATAAGTAGGACGAGCACAAGATTAGTCTCATAATTAGCACATATATTTGACCAAATCAGGTATTATCGCTAAGGTAACCAAATTCTAATACAAAACCTTCCCACTTGGTTTTATCGTGTTAACAACTTATTACTCCTAAAATCTATAATATATTTATATATATGGTTTCACATAATCTACCTGAGATTCTAAATTTTTTTTTTCACCCATTATGGTACTGGACCGTTGTAAGCTGATGATGTCTACTTTTTTTTTCATTAACAAGTTAAAGAATGGCCCAAAATGGTTTTGTTTGGCTAATTTGATGTTTATGATTTTTGTTTGGACAAATGACTCATTAGCTTTTCTCTAAAAACCCATATTTTCGTTTGTTTGAACAAAATTTTGATCTCTTGTCCCATGTGTGTGTGCATGTGTATTGAAAAGGTCTTGTGTCTGCTATTCTGCTATCTGTTTGTTCTTTGAAAAAGCATTGTAAGAAAACTTGGATGTCTAGGATTTACAAATCCCATGAATTCTTTGATTTCGACCATCTTCTTAGCAATCAAACATCATGTATGCATGTTTTAAAAATCCTTATCAATTTTATGCTGTCTCGTAAGCAAAAATCTAGAGAACAAAGTGCATTTTTTATAGTTACTGAAATATCTCATTTGAAAAATGGATTAATAAGCAGATTGCGCACTTTGGTTTCTCAGGTACGTTCTCTTGGCTATGTTTTGTACTGAAAAAATCAGGGATTTCTGTTTGGAATCATGGAAAGTTTAAATGAATTCTAAGTACCCTAGGATAGCAGTTTTCTCAATAGAGTCAGATGGACCGCTCCTAAGGAACATAATTATTTTGGAAAAATAAATGTGTATGCTAAATAGGAAATACGGCTTTATTTGGTACTTGTTTAGCAAAGTTTACGTACAAGGTTATATATATTTGTTGTCACAAGAGATTCTAGGTGACATACTTGTTGTCATAGGAGATGCTAGGTGACAATATTATTTTATGAAGATTCGAAACACTTAAAAGTCTTATGCCTGGCAAAAATAAATAAACAAACCATATTTATTTATTCATTAATTAGTACCTATTGTACGTTACCAATAAAAATACATATTTATGTACACATATATGATTTTTTGGTTTGAGATGTGGAGGAACTAAAGAAGATATACATCAATCCGCAAAATGATAAGTACTTCGTCATCGACACTTTTTTGTCCAAAATGGAGGAACGCTCTCTGATCGAGTTGTTGATAAATTACCTTGAAGTGTTTGCCTGGACCCCTTATAATATGCCAGGAATCGACATCGATGTTGCCTGTCACAAACTAAATGTTGACTCAAAATGCGGACTTGTGGTCCAAAAGGGGTGAAGGGTGACAACACAGCATGTGGCCACCCTTATCGAAGAAATCGAGAAGCTTTTGAAAACTGGGGCAATTCAGAAAATCAACTACCCGAGTTGACTTTCAAACACAGTGGTAGTAAAAAAAAAGGATGGCAAGTAGAGAATCTGTGTGGACTTCACTGATCTGAACAAAGCATGCCTAAAGGATCCTTTCTCCCTCACCAAAATCGATCAGCTCGTGGATGTAACAGCTAACTTTAGAAGGATGAGTTTCTTGAATACTTATCGGGGTACCACTAAATTCCCCTTCGAAAGGATGAGTTTCTGTGTTCCTCTCTCTCTAGAATATAAGTTGAACGCTGCCATCTTCCCTTGGTTTTGTTCCAAGCAACTGTGATTGAAGTCCTGAAAAACCAACTTATATAGATTCGCTAGCCTTTTGATTAGAACGATGTTCCAAAGAACTAGTGTATATGGTTTTACATGAAGATTGACGTAGTTTGATTGAGGTCATCAACTAGTAGGAGTCAATCCCGTTAAAACTTACTTGATGATATAATAATGAGTAATGTCATACAACTAAAATATTTATATAGAATGTATTACCAAAATGATAACTAATTTTTTAAGTCATGTGGCGCCGACATTGGTGGTCAAGTGGTGGAGGCAAGGGCGGTGAAAGAATAGATATGGCGGTGGTGGGTTGTAAGTGGTGGAGAAGAGAAAGGCTAGTTTTGAAAATAAAAACAAAAAATAAACGTGCAATTTGTGTGTTTAATTTTTAAAAATTTTGAAAATTGTTTTAGATTTCGAAAATGAAAACATTTGAAAAACAATAAAAAAAAATGGTTTATTTTCAGTTTTTAAAAATTTGAAAGTAAAAAGATAATAAAAATAGATTTTTTATTTATTGTTTGTGTTTGTTTTCCGTGATTTGACAACATTTGCGGATGTTACAACCATTTGTCCTGTCAGTCTTTGCAACTAGCTAGAGAAAAGTTTATAACAACTTTAGTTATTTCAACAACTTGTGACACTAGGCAACGGCATTTAGTACTTAGATAGGGAGTTGAAAATTGAACCAGTACTCACGAGGAACCAAGTACCTTAAACATGCTTGTTATTAATGAACTTTGCATGGGACAAAAGCTGATGTAAGTATTTAGCAGTCGGCCACATGCAGATGTGCAAGCTGGCCAGGTATTTAAAACTTGTGGGACTTACCAAAATCAGGACACACACACACACATATAGATATATATATATATATATATATATTCTCTTGAATAGAAGAAAAGAAAAAACTTGATGTAACCACAAGCGATGTGTTTTTTGGGTCTTAGGTAAGGGATCAATTAGTGAATAGGAAACAAGTACTGAGTTGTACTTGAATATGCACGTACACTACTTTACATACTTGTTATTTATTTTTTTTTATTTTGATTTAGTGATGAGAGGTGTTTGAATTAATTTACGTGTATTATAACTAATTTTCTTTCTAGTTCTGTAAAAGACAAGTCATTCACAATAAAATTATGATATTAACAAAAAATAAATTCTTTACGGCCAACTCTTGAAATTGAAAAGAGTCGAACTTTTAACCAGATTAACATTGTCCCTTAGCATCCCACTGTCTTTTGGGTTCGACCTCAATACACCCATGTCGGAATAAGGGGTTTTTTTACATGCTCTGTGAGATGAATAGTAAGTTTAAGCCTAACAAATGATTACAGGAACTTGAACCCAACTCTTGAGCGAGAAAGTTATAATATTAACTACCGAACCAACTTGCACGTTTATAGTACTGGGAGGTCCCATTTAATGCTGTTTATATGAGCAGTCCGGGGTGGTCCTGATGCGGCAATTAATTAGGTTTATGATTCATAGTAACCAAAATTCTCTCTCAACTGTAAGTTATTGCATCTCAATGAGCACTTTGAACATATCCACAAACAAAAAAAAAAAAACCAGCTGATCAAAACTTCTTGATGAATCATCCACCTGCATTAATTGCTTCTCATAGAAGTTTTTATTTTTATTTTTTTTGTGAAACTGTTCTTTCTTTTTGAAATTTATTAGAATGAAGCACCTAATTACAATTTTTCTCTAGTTCAATCAAGTCATATTCTAGTATATCTGATACTCTCTTTAATATTTACTTAATAGGGTTTTGGGCTTTAACTGCTAATGGGTGCAAAGTTACTATAAAACTTTAGCTTCGGCTGATAATTTTCATGACCCAATACCCTCCTTTTTGATATTGTTGTTATTGTCATCGTTGATGTTATTGCATGGTAAAAATTAAGAACTTAATGCTATGTTTGAAACTTAAATTTATTAAGAAAAAAGAAAAAGTAAAAGAAAAAAAAGCCAAATGAGAGTGTTATAGTTCTCTTTTTCCTCTAACTCTTTCTTTATCTTTTCTTTTTCATCACCAAATTTTTTATTCAAACACAACCTAAGCGAATCAAGAAAAGGTTGGTAACAAAAACTAGGCATACAACTCAACTTAGTAATCTTACGATTTTCATATATGGAACTTCAGAAGTTTTATTTTGTTTAACTTTTTTCTAAATGTAATGTGTGGTGTTGTTGAAGGTACCACCCAAGATTCTTATATTCTGCTTCGACTAGATAGCATGCAGATTTCGAAAATTCATTTATGTTCTATCAATAAGCAGGAGGAGATTCTTATATTCTGCTTCGACTAGATAGCATGCAGATTTCGAAAATTCATTTATGTTCTATCAATAAGCAGGAGGAGCACAAGATTAGTCTCATAATTAGCACATATATTTGACCAATTCAGGTATTATCGCTAAGGTAACCAAATTCTAATACAAAACCTTCCCACTTGGTTTTATCGTGTTAACAACTTATTACTCCTAAAATCTGTAATATATTTATATATATGGTTTCACATAATCTACCTAAGATTCTAAATTTTTTTTTCATCCATTATGGTACTGGACTGTTGTAAGCTGATGATGTGTATTGTTTCTTTTCATTAACAAATTAAAGAATGGCCCAAAATGGTTTTGTTTGGCTAATTTGATGTTTATGATTTTTGTTTGGACAAATGACTCATTAGCTTTTCTCTAAAAACCCATATTTTCGGTTGTTTGAACAAAATTTTGATCTCTTGTCCCATGTGTGTGTACATGTGTATCGGAAAGGTCTTGTGCCTGCTATTCTACTATCTGTTTGTTCTTTGAAAAAGCATTGTAAGAAAACTTGGATGTCTAGGATTTACAAATCCCATGAATTCTTTGATTTCGACCATCTTCTTAGCAATCAAACATCGTGTATGCACGTTCTAAAAATCCTTATCAATTTTATGCTGTCTCGTAAGCAAAAATCTAGAGAACAAAGTGCATTTTTTATAGTTACTGAAATATCTCATTTGAAAAATGGATTAATATGCAGATTGCGCACTTTGGTTTCTCAGGTACGTTCTCTTAGCTATGTTTTGTACTGAAAAAATCAGGGATTTCTGTTTGGAATCATGGAAAGTTTAAATGAATTCTAAGTACCCTAGGATAGCAGTTTTCTCAATAGAGTCAGATAGACCGCTCCTCATCGAACATAATTATTTTGGAAAAATAAATGTGTATGCTAAATAGGAAATACGGCTTTATTTGGTACTTGTTTTGCAAAGTTTACGTACAAGGTTATATATATTTGTTGTCACAGGAGATTCTAGGTGACATACTTGTTGTCATAGGAGATGCTAGGTGACAATATTATTTTCTGAAGGTTCGAAACACTTAAAAGTCTTATGCCTGGCAAAAATAAATAAACAAACCATATTTATTTATTCATTAATTAGTACCTATTGTACGTTACCAATAAAAATACATATTTATGTACACCTATATATGATTCTTTGGTTTGAGATGTAGAGTACCTAAAGAAGATACACGTCGATCGGCAGGATGATAAGTATTTCGTCACCGGTACCTCTTTGTCCAAAGTGGAGGAACGCTCTCTAATCGAATTGTTGACAAGTTACCTTGAAGTGTTCGCCTGGACCCCTAATGATATGTCGGGAATCGATGCCAATGTTGCCTGCCACAAATTAAATGTTGACTCAAAATGCGGACTTGTGGTCCAAAAGGGGAGAAGGGTAGCAACACAGCATGTGGACGCCATTATCGAAGAAACCAAGAAACTTTTGAAAACTGGGACAATTTAAAAAATCAACTACCTGAGTTGGCTTTCAAACACAATGGTAGTAAAGAAGAAGGATGGCAAGTGGAGGGTCTTTGTGGACTTCACTGATTTGAACAAAATATGCCCCAAGGACCCTTTCTCCCTCATCAAAATCGATCAGCCCGTGAATGTAACAGCTGACTTTGAAAGAATGAATTTCTTAAATGTTTATTGGGGGTACCACTAGATTCCCCTTCGGAAGGATGAGTTTCTGTGTTCCTCTCTCTCTAGAATATAAGTTGAACGCCACCTTCTTCCCTTAGTTTTGTTCCAGGCAACTGTGATTGAAGTCCTGAAAAACCAACTCATGTAGATTGGTTAGCCTTTTGATTAGAACGCTGTTCCAAAGATCTAGTGGATATGGTTTTACATGAAGATTGATGTAGTTTGATTGAGGTCATCAACTAGTTGGAGTCATCCAGTTAAAACTTACTTGATGATATAATAATGAGTAATGTCATACAACTAAAATATTTATATAGAATGTATTACCAAAATGATAAATAATTTTTTAAGTCATGTGGCACTGACATTGGTGGTCAAGTGGTGGAGGCAGGGGCGGTGAAAGAGTGGTGGTGGCGGTGGTGGGTTGCGAGTGATGGAGAAGAGAAAGACTAATTTTGAAAATAAAAGCGAAAAGTAAACGTGCAATTTGTGTGTTTAATTTTTAAAAATTTTGAAAATTGTTTTAGATTTCGAGAATGAAAACATTGAAAAACAATAAAAAAAAAAAAAGGTTTATTTTCAGTTTTTAAAATTTTGAAAGTAAAAAGATAAAAATAGGTTTTTTATTTATTGTTTGTGTTTGTTTTCCATGATTTGACAACATTTGGGGATGTTACAACCATTTGTCCTGTCAGTCTTTGCAACTAGCTAGAGAAAAGTTTATAACAACTTTAGTTATTTCAACAACTTGTGACACTAGGCAAAGGCATTTAGTACTTAGATAGGGAGTTGAAAATTGAACCAGTGCTCACGAGGACCAAGTACCTTAAACATGCTTGTTATTAATGAACTTTGCATGAGACAAAAGCTGATGTAAGTATTTAGCAGTCGGCCACATGCAGATGTACAAGCTGGCCAGGTATTTAAAACTTGTGGGACTTACCAAAATCAGCACACACACACACACACACATATATATATATTCTCATGAATAGAATAAAAGAAAAAACTTGATGCAACCACTAGGGATGTGTTTTTTGTGTATTAGGTAAGGGATCAATTAGTGAATGGGGAGCAAGTACTGAGTTGTACTTGAATATGTACGTAAACTGCTTTATATACCTATTATTTATTTTTTCTATTTTGATTTAGTAATGAAGGGTGTTTGGATTAATTTGCGTGTACCATAACTAATTCTCTTTCTAGTTCAGTTAAAGACAAATCATTCACACCAAAATTATGATATTAACAAAAAATAAATTCTTTACGGCCAACTCTTGAAATTGAAAAGAGTTGAACTCTCAACTAGATTAATATTGCCCCTTAACATCCCACTATTTTTTGGGTTAGACCTCAATGCACCCAACTCTTGAAATTGAAAAGAGTTGAACTCTCAACTAGATTAATATTGCCCCTTAACATCCCACTATTTTTTGGGTTAGACCTCAATGCACCCAACTCTTGAAATTGAAAAGAGTTGAACTCTCAACTAGATTAATATTGTCCCTTAACATTCCACTATTTTTTGGGTTAGACCTCAATGCACTCATGTCGGAATAAGGGGTTTTTTTACGTGCTCTGTGGGATGAATAGTAGGTTTAAGCCTAACAAATGGTTACGAAACTGAAACCCAACCCTTAAGCGAGAAAGTTCTAATATTAACTACTCAACCAGCTTGCACGTTGATAGTATTGGGAGGTCCCATTTAATGCTGTTTATATGAGCAGTCCGGGGTGGTCCTGACAAAGCAATTAATTAGGTTTATGATTCATAGTAACTAAAATTCTCTCTCAATAGTATGTTATTGCATCTCAATGAGCACTCTGAACATATCCACACAAAAAAAAAAAACCAGCTGATCAAAACTTTTTGATGAATCATCCACCTGCATTAATTGCTTCTCATAGAAGTTTTTATTTTTATTTTTTTTTGTGAAACTGTTCTTTCTTTTTTAAATTTATTAGGATGAAGCACCTAATTACAATTTTTCTCTAGTTCAATCAAGTCATATTCTAGTATATCTGATACCCTCTTTGATATTTACTTAAAAGGGTTTTGGACTTTAACTGCTAATGGGTGCAAAGTTACTATAAAAGTTTAGCTTCGGCTGATAATTTTCATGACCCAATGTCCTCCTTTTTTATATTGTTGTTATTGTCATCGTTGATTTTATTATATGATAAAAACCAAGAATCTAATGTTATGTTTAGAACTCGAATTTATTAAGGAAAAAAAAAAGTGAGAAAAAAGAACCAACTCTTTGTTCTCTTTTTCCTCTAACTCTTCTTTTATCTTTTCTTTTCCATCATCAAATTCTTGATTCAAACACAACCTAAGCGAATCAAGAAAAGGTTTGTAACAAAAACTAGGCATACAACTCAACTTAGTAATCTTACAATTTCATATATGGAACTTTTGAAGTTTTATTTTGTTAACTTTTTTATAAATGTAATGTGCGGTGTTGTTGAAGGGACCACCCAAGATTCTTATATTATGCCTCGACTAGATAGCATGCAGATTTCGAAAATTCATTTATGTTCTGTGAATAAGCAGGAGGAGCACAAGATTAGTCTCATAATTAGCACATATATTTGACCAAATCAGGTATTATTGCTAAGGTAACCAAATTCTAATACAAAACCTTCCCACTTGGTTTTATCGTGTTAACAACTTATTACTCCTAAAATCTGTAATATATTTATATATATGGTTTCACATAATCTACCTAAGATTCTAAATTTTTTTTTCATCCATTATGGTACTGGACTGTTGTAAGCTAATGATGTGTATTGTTTCTTTTCTTTAACAAATTAAAGAATGGCCCAAAATGGTTTTGTTTGGCTAATTTGATGCTTACGATTTTTGTTTGGACAAATGACTCATTAGTTTTTCTCTAAAAACACATATTTTCGGTTGTTTGAACAAAATTTTGATCTCTTGTCCTGTGTGTGTGTACATGTGTATCGGAAAGGTCTTGTACCTACTATTCTGCTATCTGTTTGTTCTTTGAAAAAGCATTGTAAGAAAACTTGGATGTCTAGGATTCACAAATCCCATGAATTCTTTGATTTCGACCATCTTCTTAGCAATCAAACATCGTGTATGCACGTTCTAAAAATCCTCATCAATTTTATGCTGTCTCGTAAGCAAAATTCTAGAGAACAAAGTGCATTTTTTATAGTTACTGAAATATCTCATTTGAAAAATGGATTAATATGCAGATTGCGCACTTTGGTTTCTCAGGTACGTTCTCTTAGCTATATTTTGTACTGAAAAAATCAGGGATTTCTGTTTGGAATCGTGGAAAGTTTAAATGAATTCTAAGTACCCTAGGATAGCAGTTTTCTCAATAGAGTCAGATAGACCGCTCCTCAAGGAACATAATTATTTTGGAAAAATAAATGTGTATGCTAAATAGGAAATACGGCTTTATTTGGTACTTGTTTTGCAAAGTTTACGTACAAGGTCATATATATTTGTTGTCACAAGAGATTCTAGGTGACATACTTGTTGTCATAGGAGATGCTAGGTGACAATATTATTTTCTGAAGGTTCGAAACACTTAAAAGTCTTATGCCTGGCAAAAATAAATAAACAAACCATATTTATTTATTCATTAATTAGTACCTATTGTCCGTTACCAATAAAAATACATATTTATGTACACCTATATATGATTCTTTGGTTTGAGATGGATATGTAGTTCACCCATATAAATACCTATAAGCATCTTTTAAAGTCCTTGTGCAAAGTGGAATTACTCCTTCACTCCTTATCTTATATATACTAGTGGTGGTGCACGTGCCTTGCACGTTCTGAGGATATTATATGAATTTTTAATTTTGGTAATTTATTATGGTTTATAGATCTTTGCATATTTTATTTAAATGATGTGGTTCCATTAACATTATGTAATTCATAGAACATTCAAAAGATGAAGTTACTCATCGATATCTTGATCAATCCATTCACACTTCTCACTTCTCACTTCCTCCAACGGTCCATAACAAAAGGAAATGCATATACTATTTTGTGTCCTCTTTTACCAACTTTTGTGCAGAAGAATTGCAAGAAGAAAATTAAGTAATGCTTGACATCCTTCTACTGAAAATCATTAAATAAATAATTTTACATGTCAAAATAGTTCAAGTCAACATTGTGTTCTTTTTGAAGGTTAGATTAATCAATAATGGAACTAAAAGTGTAAAATTCGATAATATAATAGACAAAAGTAGACAAATGTAAAGTGTTTTGAAGTTGTCTTTCGGTCCACTAAACAACCCTGCAAAAGCAACAATTTTCATTGAGTATCATGTTTATTAGAAAATTGTGAAAGTTATCACCAATTACATGAAATTGTACCTCATCACTTTTTGATTCATATAGAAATTCCATAAGTATTTTCCTTGGCTTAACAGATTCCCATGTTTGAGCGAAGTTGGCATGTCTTTCATATAACTTTTAAATAAAAAATTAATTATGTTAACCATAAGATGTAGTATGTTTAAAACTTGAAGGATTTACATGAGAGGACACTTACCATTGGGAGTGTTAGGTTGTCTGGGAAATCTTTGCCTTTCATTTGATGTTTCAGCTTGGAGCTGACTAATATATGTGCATGAAAAAAGTCGTCTTTTTTTTTTTTTTTTAAACTTGACAACATAGACTTCTGTACCCTTTGTGGTAGACAATGCTTGCTTTAGATTGTCTACTTCTGCCTCTAAAATTCTTCTCAACAGTTTTGTATCATTTGCTAATTCACCTCCTTCTAGTTCATCTTTAATAATTTCGCGCTCAACATAACAACTGATTGTTATAGAAGTACTTTGTTGAGTAGTACTCACAACCGATGACATATTTCAAGAAAGGTCACATAAGAATGTGAAGAAAAATAAAAAAATGAAAAAAAACCCATTGCCACAAGAACAAGATTAATGCTTAAATCACAAAAGTTATTAGGCATTTCCAAGAAAAGTTACATAAAAATGTGAGGAAAAAAGAAAACTAAAGAAATCACGAAAGTTGACCGTTGACAAATACTAATCATTGGCCAAGTAAACAACTAGAAGATGAATATATTAGAGCAATCCCCGAAGGTGGTAAGAGTATCTCGTAAATTTAGACTCACATATTTTGCTTAAAGCAAAAATCATCTTTTTAAAATAATCAAAGAACCAAAAAGACCAGATGACTAAGGATTTGAACAATATGCAATAATATAAGTAAGCTTACTTATATTATTGCAACTAAAACTCATTGATTCTATCCTCAAGATCTGTTTGTTAAAGCTTTCATACGCATTCGGATCTAGAGACAATCCTAATAGCTAGGCATCTCTAAAAAAACCATAAAAACAAATGTTTAATCATAAAAAATTAAAAGTTTCACAAGACCAATCACACGAAGGGAAACTTTCAAAGAGCCAAATTGTACGCTATAGCATTTAATAAGAAAGTAAAAGACATACATGGAAATATTAAAGCAACTAAATCCAAAAATTACCCGGAAGAAGCTTTCATGTCAATGCAGCAAAGCGCTGCGCGTGGGAAGTTTTCATGTGTCTATTGAACAGTTCATATCCAAAAAATATAAGACTGATATAGACCAAAAGGACTCAAGTAGATCATTAGATCTATTCTTAAATTATTCATTAGTAATTTGGTAAACTATCCAACTAATCAGTCATACCCCAACCCCACCTAGTTCCGAATACAAGCCTTTGCCACACTTTTGAGAAAGGTCTAAAATAATTCCGGAAAAACTCAATTTTGGGAACTAAACTCCTTAAACATAAATTGAACCCTATTTTAATAATTCTGCCATCTGCTTGAATCATTACTTATATGCACAGTTTCTATCAAATCTAATTTCTGACCCTCTTGGATACAAATTCAACATGGGATACAAGTAAGTACAGTAATTATGGCACGAAACCAAACTTGTTCATTAGCTTCATGACTTTTCAATTGTAGCATAAACCTATTTTAGTTGTGCCGCAAGAAGAACAGTGGTAAATGACAGATTATTAATTCAAGCAGTCTGATTTCTTCATCACTATCATTTTTACTCTCTCTCTCTCTCTCTCTCTCTGAGTCATATAAAAATACCACATCACATTTTTAACACAAAAGAAATTGAAATGAATAGTAAATCAAGAAGATGAATCATTTGACACTGGTAGATTATTTTACATATCCAAATGACAACCCATACAACTTGTTCTTGTGGACGTAGAAAAACATATACTATTTCACAGTCTTCGGATTTCAAATACATCAATACAATCAGTGTTTAGAAGGTTGAAAATTAGGTATGAAAAGTTATTGCCTACTAAAATTCTATGTGGGTGGGGTCCATGGACTACGTTAAGAGATGGATAATTTCAATCCTATATATAGTAGAATCTAATGTTCTTGGATTCTAAAGGTTGTTAGCAAATTGGTAGGCGTTAAGAGATCGATAATTTCAATCCTATATATAGTAGAATCTAATGTTCTTGGATTCTAAAGGTTGTTAGCAAATTGGTAGGCGACAAAAAGACGCAAACAAGAACCCAATACAGAGTCGAAATTGAAAGGGGTAAAAGAAACTTCTTAAGCAAATTTTCTGATCCTCCATTCCATATTCCCGCATGTTATGAAACAATGAAGTCATTTATGAAAGAGGACAATGATCATAAAGACTTCCTCACGTTACCACATTTACAAAAATCCCAGTACGGCAAATCCATTAAAAAAATGAACAATGATGAAGCATTCAATTCTCTAACACAGAGTCACACAGAGTCTGATGTAGAAATATATAGTACAGATGGTTACATAGAAAGTTGTCAACTGAAGATGTGGTTGGGGAGTCAAAAATCTGATCAGCAACCCTTGAGTTTACCGAGACGGCTCAGGGGCATGAGAGCGACACAGATATGATTCGGGATTTTCTTTCCACTAAATAGGGTCGGGGAGTCTAAAATCTCGTCGACAACCTTGAGTTTGCAGAGATAGTCCAGGAATGTGCGGAGCCACACAGTTGCTATTGGGGTTTTGTTTCAATGAAAACAAACACTCGTCGGCAATTGTTTTGTCTGTGAAACGATTGCTCGGTAAATATAAAATGGTTTTGTTTTTGGGTTTGATTTGAATGTACGTGTTGTATCGTTCACTGACACGTTTTGCAGTTGTTGGGCAACAGGAGTGTCCCTTCGGATTGTAATTACCCATAAATAAATGGTGAAGTGACGGCTATTTTCATAAATAAAAAAAAGTGTAAGAAACTTTTTTGAGACTTTCGTCTTTAAAAATAATAGAAATATATATATATATTATCAGGTGGAATGAGAGTCAATTCTGTGTTTGATTGTTTCTATTTGTCGAATGTATTTACCTCATCATTCATTTGTGGAATCGAGAAGCTGAACATTCGGTGAACTTAAAAAAAATGCAATAAATGGTTCCCCGCATTGTTATGAAAATCGTATCGAACCGATCGATTGAATCAAAAAAATAAAAAATTGAACTAAGTAACAATTCAGTTAACTCTTCAAATTCATTTTAGTTAAAACTCAATCAAATTCGATTAAATCCGCAGTTGAACTGCGACCCGATCATTAAAACTAATAATTAAACCGGTCAATTCAATTTTTAAGATAAAATTTTAAATTTTAAGTATTAAAACTAGTGTAAAAAAATAAAATATATTTTATTACTATTAATAAATAAATTAATGATATAATTATGATATCACAGGTCAATAACAGTTAATCTGACGGTTGAACCAGTGACCCGTAACTCGACTTCTTTTTCAATTCGCTTAACGGTCCAATTTTCAAAACATTAGTTCCCGAAACATGTCAGCTTTTATAGAAATAAATGATTCTCACAAAGGATGGGAAACTCGAAATTCCGCCACACTTTAGTGGGTGAAAATTGCAATTAAAAAAAAACAAAATAAGATTAAAGGGCACTTTGGTCATGTTTGTATATATGTATAGACACGAGAGAGAGAGAGAGAGAGAGAGGGAGAGAGAGGTAGTTGTTTCCAAAAATCCTACAATATTTATGACAAACTAATGCACAGTTCAAAATCTTTGGCCATTTCGTACTTGAATTTCAACAAATGATATTTTCAAAATGCCTCACAAGTGCGCCGAAAATCAAATTGATCAAGCAATATCTAGTCATTCGATTACTTTGTCATATAAATTTAAAGGCCTCGAAATTGTTTTGAAAATTCAACGGCCAAAACCAATTTGATTAATTAATATTTTCACATTAGTATACAGCGGTGGACGAAAGTTCAGGCCGAGGGGCTAGGCCCCTTCGAATTCTTAACTTTCTGCTTAAGTCTTAAAAGATATTTTTAAGTATTTATAATAATAATAAAAAATAGTACATTTGCTCCCAACTAACCTTGACTCTCCAAATCCTTTACACCAAGGTGTTAAGGAATTAATGGGACTAAAGGTCAACGGAGAAATTTTCAATGGAGGGCATATGAAGAACTAGAAGGAAAGTATGAGCACCTGATTTGTACCTCGATTTCTGTAACCAATGTTATTACCCCTACGGTGCTGCACTCCTAGATTTGCTTTTGACAAAGCTCTATCCCTACAAATTTTAAAGTTAATTTAAAATACATTTTTTAAATTATAATTTAGTATTATTTTTTTTAAATTTTAAAATATATTAAAATAATTCTTGAACTATTAATTTGTATTAATTAATTTTTTTGTTAATAATATATTAGTAATTTATTAAGAAAATAGATAAAAAAATTATTATGTAATTTGTATATGTTCACAAAAATTAATTTTATAGCTAAATTATATATATATATATATATTATTATAATTATCTAATAACTGAAATATACTTTATATTGTTCTTATATTTTTACATGTCATTTTAAGAAATATTTCAGTTATTAAATTATTATTATAACAAAAAAATATTTATTTAGATATAAATTATAATTTTGTGAACATGTATAAGTTGAATAATAATTTTTTATCAATTTTTTTAACACATTATTAATAAAAGAAATTAATTGATACAAATTAATAATTTAATAAATTAATTTATTATATTTTAAAATTTAATAAAATATATTAAATGCTACTAGTTAAACCCAAACTTTCAAAAGTCCGAAGTTTGGTATTGAATATTAAGACTTTTTGTTTGCTTTAAAGTCCAAATAAGTGAATTGTCCTCTCTGCAGGAAGAAATCTTGACTTATTTTCAAGTCTATGCTATAAGCAATGAGGCTTGGCCAAGAGGGGCTAATGATGGCTTTGATAATATCAAAAGGTGTGCCTAGTACAACAGATTCTCTCTCTCTCGCTTCTTCTGCTTCTCTTTGTTACTGTCTAAATGAGCCTACTACTTCAAAAGGTGTGCCTACTATAGCCTGTTTGAAATTTAAAAAAAAAAACAGAAAAAAAAAAATTTGGAAGAGGAAAGGAAAAAAAAAAAATCGTTTGAACCTAAAAAAAAAAAAAGAAAGATGGAGAGAGTATGTGAATGTTTTTTCTCTTTTATTTTTTTAATTTTTATTTTTATTTTTTTCTCTCCTAAATAGAATCAAACAAAAGGTGAAATTTTTTATTTCGCTTATCTGCCCTCTCTTAAATTCCAAAGAGGTTTTTAACCTCTACAATTTGTTAGTTGAGATTTCCTATTTATTGTTTTTTTATATTTTTTCTTTTCTCAACAAGAAAATAAAATTACCTAAACTCTTGGGAGACAACTAGATAAATAGGACTTTATTGGTACTATACTTTATTTAAAATATTAAAGATTCACGAGGAAGAAGTTAAAAAAAAAAGAAAAAAAATACACGAAGCTTCTGCTATTACTTTCAATGGAAGAGTCAGCAATTAATCATATTTAAATCATGAAACAAGCATCCTAGGCATGGTTTCCAGGTAGCAATCAACAAAGGCCAATATTCACTCTTATTTTGAAACACAAAAGTAACTCTTTGTAATTTTAATCCTTTTTGTTTATACCTTTTACATTTGAGTTTCAGCTTTAACATCTGCTGACAAATATAAGTTACATCATCATGCATCAATTACTTATCCTTGTTCTATATATGTATTTGTGTATGGATGTATGTAGATGTACATTGTTAAAGATAATTCAAAGTAGATCTAGCCTGTATAGTTGTAGTCCAATATCTCTTGATGGGTCTTCTTCCAATTCAATTCACATTAATTAATGGATTTTCTTTGAGAAACTTAATTCTACTCAAATTTTTAGACTAGCTTTTTTACGTGGAAGACCACCGACAAGGGACCATTTACATCTCTCTCACCCACGTTTTTACACAAGCCACGGTCACCGTCCCAATCAACAGTCACAGTCGGAAACACTCCAAATTCGTACCCTCTTTGACTTCACTATTCCGTCGGCATCGGATGGTCACTGATCCCTGGCATTCCGCCGGGGCCGGTAATGATAGGAGTGACCCCCCACAGAGAATATGGCCATTCTTTGTAATAAATGGATGCTCTAGTTCATGTTTGGTTTAGTATATAAATTTCTCTTGGGTGTAAAAGGTATAGGTCCAGACACTCCAACCGATCTATGTCACCCGGCCCTACAAGTATCGCATAAAAGATAAATCAAGTACTCAGCAACCTCATAGATGGGAGGTTCAGTGCATAGTGTTCACAAAGAGCACACCCAAAGAGTAAAATTCTCACACTGCGACTACTATGACTCGAATCAACATTCTTAAATGCAATCTACCATTCGAGTACCAACTGAGCTACGTTCTGGGAACAGTATATAAATTTCTCTAGTTATAGAACTATAGTAGCATCACATTGAGTAATAGTTTATACTTCCAAAATAAAAAAAATAATAAAACCAATTTAGTGCACGAGCCTGACAAGAATATTCTTACAATCAAAATGTCAGAGAAGTGTAATCATTAATCTTGGACAGCTTCTTTCTAGATAAATTTTTTAAACAAATTTAAAAAACTTGGACAGCTCCTGCTAAGAAGAACTAGTAAGAAACAACTGAATAATGATATATAGCAAAATAAAAACAAAAACAAAATAGAACTATGAGATTTTTTTTCTTTTTTTTTTCCTTAAATAAATAGACCATAAGATTCTAACCTTCAGTTAGCTTGGTGATGGTTAAGATCAATATTCTGCTTGCTATAAAGAACATGCAGCTCCATTTTGCCTGAGTAATCATCTAGTTATCTTCGGTTTGCACCATATATAGTAGCGTAGATAAGAATAAAATTAAAGAAAATTTCGGTGCCTCATTTTATTCTAATTTGATTTTTTTTTTAATTTTCTGTCACAAAAAGGAACTTATTAAAGGGGTGAGGGAAGGGAGGCTAGCAAGGGCAATGGCCCCCAAAAGTTTGGATATATTCTTGTATTAATTATATTATTCGCGTGCCTGACATTTTCAGGATGTGTCTGGGGCACATCATATTGGATTTAAAGCTTGAATATCTTGAAAAAGACTTGTACAAAGGTCACTTTAATTAGCAACGAAAATGAAAAGCAAAGTGTATATGCTTAGTGGAATTTTCAATGCACATAAAAACCATGTGGAACCAAAAAAGCAATTATGGACCATGCACTAAATTTTGTGTTGTTTGTTTCATTTCTAGCGAAGTAAAACGAAAAAACGAGAAATATCTGTAAAAACGAACAAAATTGGTGTCACCATTTTGCTTTGTTTTTTTTATTTTTCTCGGAGGGGGCCGGGAAGGGGAGAGAGGGGTCTAGCATGCTTGAGATAGTGATGGAACTGGGGTCTAGCATGATGACGATAGATATAGTTTCTATGTAAATATATTTATGGTACAACAATAAGAGATGATATTGGATTATATTGATTATAAATAGAGTAAATATTTTAACATAACTATCAAGTATCATGAAAAAGCAATGTGCACCATAATGGCAACATGCCTACCAAGTTCAAGAGTGTGAAAGATCTCATGAAATATCTTAAGAACTTGAAGATTTCTGTCACAGTTTTATATGGACCCCTGGTATGTGTACCTCGTATCTTAATAAGATACTAGGTGGCGGGAGACACAGACAAATATTTGGGGAAAAAAAAAAAAAAAGCTCCTCTAAATTGATAGAATAGAAAGGCGTAGTGAAAGAATTATGAAAGATTCATGCTTTTTGATAGCAAAACCCTCTATCTTCCACCTTTTGCGAATGTGTTCAAGCACTCCTTGTTGATTCATTTGCACTGATGAGAACTTACAAATGAAATATTCTTGTTTTACACTGATAGGCTTATAACTTAACCACCTCATTCTGTACATAAATACTATGTGAATTTTTTAGTTTTATATCATTACCTGAAACATATTTAGAAGCTTTTAGTTTTGAAAGGAGAGAATCAAAACAAGTCCCAACAACATTATGCATAGAAAATTTAACATAAAATACATGTTAGTTTCGCATTATTCTATAGTAAATAATCAGCTAACCCCTCAATCTTGTAGGTCTCAGAGGTTTTTAATACCTGTTTGGCTCAACTTATTTATCGGTTTGCTTACTAATTTTGTTTCATCCTCAATAGCTTTTTTCAACTAAATTTTAATTCTTTTCATTTTTATGAGCTTTTGGATTATACTTTTAACTTTTTTACTAAAAACCAAGAAAAATTAGTAAAACAAAGTCGTAAACTATTAAATAAGTCAACTTATAAGATGATTCAAACAAGTATTGAGTTAGAACACATCTCCTATAAACAAGGTTGTTGCAACCACTGGCAGAGCCAACATAGAACCAGAGGGGCAGTTTTTCCCCTCAAAATTTTGAAATTATACTTTTACCCTATAGTATTTTGTATGTGTCTCAATTTACCCCTTCTAAAAATTTATAAATGCCTCCCTAAAAGTTTTAAAATTCTAGTTCTACCTATAAGTTTAGATATGTTTCTAAATTTTTCCTATTAGAAAATTTATAAATGCCCTTTAAATATATATTTATTTTGCTTTAAAAACTCCTATTATTTATTATATATGTAAGCATATGTATATAATACATGTTTATATGGAAGTCAAGTACTATATGGTGATTATGGAAAAAATTTAGTAATGGTTGCTCCCTCTAAAGGAATTTTCTAGCTAGCTGGTTAAAACAAATGATAAAATGGCTCATGAAACGTCTGGAATTTCCATGGCTTGTACAATTAAACACCACAATTAGAGGAGATTAAATTTTTATTAATTAATAATTGTCATATAACAAAGAAGGGCATTTTGGTGATTGTACGAGGAACCGACCCTTGGATCCGTATGGACGGCGGCCGTGTAGGTTTAGTAAAACTAAAGTGGCATGCGCTACAGTCCTCCCGAAGCGGCTGGGTGATGTGATGGCAATTTGTCTAATTCGAACCCCGTCAAGGGGTAATACGGTATTCTCGTATTTGAACTATTATTTTTTGTTTTAACTTAAAAATGTCACATATAATTTTATTTTTTGAAGAGGTTGTGCTGGGTTTGGTTGCTTTAAAAATAAAAAAAATATTTTTGAAAATGTAATTCTTTCAAAAAAGATTTGCACAAAATTATATACCAAAATGATACAGAAGTGACAAATTTATAATTAAAAAATATTTTAATGAATTTTTTTATTAATATAATAGGCTTATAATCAATCACATGGTTCTAGACACTTTGTGTACAACTTTTTGGATATATATTATTAATTTTTTATTTCTCAGTTTACTTTTTCACTTCTGCATAGTTTTTACTGGACATTTAGTGATGTGAATCCTACTAACATTCGTATAGGATTTTCATACATAATGAAATGGTTGTTTGTAATTTTTTTATTTCAGAAAAATTATTTTAACTCAATTTGAAAATTACCATTCTCATGTTTCAGAATTTTCTACATACAAATTTTTGAAAGAACAAAAATTTTCCTTGAGAGCCATTTTTGAAATACAAAATTTTTGAAAATGTTATTTTTTTGGAAAAGTTATATAGAAAATTTCACAGAATAATGTGCTAATATCGTTTTTGAAATTAAGGGCCATTTTCATAGATGTTTTATTTAATGTGAATAGTTATCATTCAATCACGTCATTTCTTATAGAATTTATGCATAAATTTTTTTAAAATTATGCTATACAAACAGAATTTTCACACAGAATTTTGTGTTTTAATAAAAACAATTCACTTTAAAAGAAAACGCTCACTATAATGACTTTTAACTATAATATTGTCACTACCATTGCCACTATCACGTCATTCTTGGTGGAGTTTCTATACAAATTATCTTCAAGAATAGCATTTTCTATTTTATTATTATTGTGCAGTATCACCCATAAAACATAATGTTATTTGTCAGGGCAGTGCAAAATACTAAATTAACATGGAGTTGTATATAAGCTTTTGCTACGTGAGAATTAACCCTAAAAGGGCAAAGCGAGAATCATTGTTTCACACATGGAGTATGGAAGTCTTCAAGTAAGGAAAATCAGCATGGGTTTGTAGTTACAGACCAAAGAACGACATGGCGCACGCCGCCCCCCTCCAGCCGCGGTGTATTGGTGGGAATTGTTGTCTATGTACAACGTTAGGTACGTTTGTTAAATTCTAAATTTTCCTGGTTTTCTCCATCATCCTCCTTGCAGTCTCCCTGAATGGACACGTGGAGCTCACGAAGCCGTTCACGAGGTGGAGGTACGTCTTGAGATCGTGACAAGTGGCCACATTGATCCCGCTGAGGTACGGCGAGTCCCTGCTACTTAGCCGGAGCTCGCACCCAACGTCAGCGTACACCCACTGGCACTGGGTGTCCTTCACACGCTTCTGAATCCAGCTTGTCAGATTTTCCATGTGGACGTCGCGGTTGCTTGCCACGTCATCATCATCTTCTCCGTCGATCACGAAACCGGGTACTTTTGTTATGAGATCGTCGGAATTTACTATGCGTAGAATCTTCGTGCCTTGTTTCTCTAGGCGGTTGCGGAAGCTCCGGTTTCCCACTCGCGGGCCGCCGAAAGAAATGACGGTGACGAGCGGCGCACATTTGAAGGTCGTTTGGATATCGTACGCTGTGAGCGTAGCTAGGGCGGCGCCGAGACTATGGCCGGTGATGGTAAGGCTCAGAGGCTCGTCGCCGTAGGTTTGAAGAAGCCGCTTGATCTCTTCTCTGATCAAGTGTTGTAAACTCGGGCTGGTTTTGGTGCCAGAAGTGTATAAGCTCAGGAACCCACTCTCCACCATGGGCTCGCCACCGTTCGGACCCATTTCGCCGCCGGCATTGGGGATTTGAGTGAGGCTGGCCCGGAGATTCTCTAGCCATTCCAAGCAAGTGGCGGTACCGCGGTAAGCGATCACCACGTCGCGGCGGCCCAGCCTAGCTATCTCCTTCTTGTCATGACAGACTGCCACGTACCCAATCCAGCTGGACTGTGTTGCCACCCAGCTCGGTACCTTTTCTATCCAACGTGGCAGCTGAATGCCTGACGTGGCACGTAGATTCTTCGTCAGCCGGTAACCAGTCTCCGGTAACCCCGACCGGTCTAACAGCGTCCCCTTCCGGTACCGGCAACCGGCATAGGAGAGCGAGGACGAGTCGAAATCGAACGCCCTATAAGCCGCCTCGACGAAGTTACCATACCGTATGATCTCAGTACGTAAATTATCGTCGAGCGGGTCGAGCAAGCCTTCCCAATTCTTGATGCCTTGATACTCCCTCCACCTCTTGCTGAGCCTAACCGGCGCCATTGGCCCGAACCGGTCCGAGTTTTCGAGCAGTAAGTGTTCCCAGTTCTTGCGAGCTTGGGTGACCATGTTGAAGTTCTTGTCAAGCCTAGCTGGTTGTGTGAGGGTGCAGCACCGGAATGTCACGTGCCTTGTGAGAGTGAAAGTGCATGGCCGTACAGGTTTCATAGACAGCCTCATTTTTTTTGGCTAACCCTCACTAGAGAGAAACCTTTGTCCCACGCAACTACTCACCCCCCAAGAAGTTTTTAGGACTAGAGACATTACACTCTTGGATTTTCAGTGGAGTAGGGGTGGGTGGCTTTTTATAAGTGCCTAAAAAGTGTCACAGGTCAATGTAGATATATATACATATATATGTATACAATGGCGGCCGGAGAGGGGAGGGGAGGGCGGGTTTTTTCCTTAAACCCCGTAGATTTTTGTATATTAAGAAAATAACATTGTAATGCCCCCTCCTCCAAAATTCAAAATTTTTTATCTTACCCACTTTTAAATAAATTTTTTTTTATCTTCGCTCCTCTCATGTAAAATCCTGCTATGCAGGTGTAATATATATGGTATGCTTGTATATGTGTATGTATTATGTATAAGTATCACCGTATTTGTACGTAATTAAGGGGAGCCAGGGGTGAGGATGGGGTGGTAGCTGGTAGCTACGTACGGTTGGTGGGAGAAATGAGTTATATAACTGGAAAAACTGCACTCATCAGAGGACTGGGGACCCACTGAGGTTGTGATGGAATGATGGGGTTGTGGGGTCAAGAGTCACATCAGACGGTCCACATCGAATCAGCTGGAAGAGTTTGATTCGGCCGAAATTTTGAGAGAAAGTGGAGTAAGTGACAATAGCAACTTTCCGACCGAACCAACTAGGTGAGGTGATGTGGTGACACGTGAGATTCACATCTTGGCTTGGCTCTACTTTAGGCGGCGCCAAGTCTATATATACACATACTTATATATACATGACACGTACATACGCTTGTGCATTACGTTTTCGAATCAAACTTTTCGGACGTTAAGTGGAAGATAATGGACTGGTTTGACAACTAGGGTAGGTGACACTATTCATGCATCTCATAGTATTCTGTGTACAAAATTTTATTCTTACGTAACTTTTATATAAAAAATTCAATCAAAACAATATAACAGTCATATTTTTAAAATTATGAACCAAAAATTAGTTTAAGCTCGCCGTTTGTTTACGTAACATAGTGAAAACCCAATGTCATACAAAGTCACAGACCATTGTGCCCTCATGCACGTTTGACTATCTCATAATCTGATTTATTTATGAACTATTTTGTATTGTGATCGATGTTTTTGGAAAGAGGTCCCATGCGTTTTTTTGTTTTTTGGTGCTTCGAAATGAAATCAACCAGAACAAAAACACAAAAAATAGAAAAAGAAGACTACATCCTCTCAACAGAGGTTCCCAACATGTCTCCCACTAGAAAAGTTCTTAAGGAATCTGGTGGATCTTCTAAGAGAACAAGTCTCTCATGTTGATCTGTTCCCATTTTGGTCAATTTATCTGCACATTTGTTACCCTATTTTAGGGTGTGTTGGATTGTGTTTTTGCATATTCTCAAAAAGAATCTGGAATATTCTACTAAGGCCCTTAAAGGAAATTTTTGGACATCTCCCTCCTGAATGAGCTTCCTGGCCTCCTTAGAGTCTGTTTCTACCTCCACCTCCAACAAGCATTTTTCAAACATGATAGTTAAGCCTTGATATATTCTCCAGATTTCTGCTTCAATGCTGTTGCAGTCATCTATTTTCCCATAATATCCATGAATCCATTGCCCTCCTTCATCCCAAAATAGGCCTCCAAATCCTGCTATCCCTGGGTTTCCTTTCGAGCTCCCGTCAGTGTTTAATTTAATTTTCCTTACACCAGGAGAAAACCATCTTATCAGTCTAGGCATTATCATATTAGGGGGGTTAGGGAAGAGGAAAGCCTCCAAAATTTCACTCATGTGAAGATTTGCTTTCTTGATGCTTTCGTAGGTATTGTTTTCTTTGTCCTCAAAAACCTGCTTATTTTTGTCAATCCAAATTTGCCACAAAATCGTGATGAAAAGGATATTCTAGGATTTAGAAAAGTGTTTAGCATCAAGATTCTTCGTATTACTACCAATCCATTCCAATATAGGCTTTCCTCTTCCGCTTGAGAACCATTGATTGCCCTTAACAGCAATCCATATTTCCTTAGCTTTAAAGTAGTCCCTAAAGAGATGGCTTTAGGATTCAGAATGTATCCTGCACCTGGGGCTGAGATCATTATTATCAAGACCTATGGACACTCTCATTTGATTAGTTAAGATCTTACCATGCATAATTTTTCACAAAAAAGTTTTAAGTTTTTGGGGGGTTCTAAGTTTCCAAATCCATTTCCAGTTAGAAATATTCTGGTCCTGTTCCTGAGCAATTAACAAATCATAGGCAGCCAAGATAGAGAACTTACCATTAAATGCTCCAATCCACTGAGTGTTATTAGGATAGGAGGCAAACCGGGAGAGGCTGGTTTTCTGAATTGCTTCAGCATCTGTTGGGGAAAGGAACATCTGGATAGGGGTAAGGTCCCACTTCTCTTCTTCATTAATAATGTTGTTGACTTTAGTCTCACTATTAGTATAGGGACCAGGGGAAGATATTGTAAGAGTTTTTTCCCCACACCACCAGTCATACCATAGGGAAATGTTGTTACCATTCCCCACCACCCATTTAGTGCCTTTTTTGAGGACATCCCTACTTTTAATAATACTTTTCTAGGTATGGGAAGCTTTCCCCTTGTTAGGACATTGGAATAAGGAGTGGTTCTTCAGGTATTTATTTTTTAGAACTTTCACCCACAAGTTGTCTTCACCCTTCATGACTTGCCATCCCAGCTTAGCAAGCGAGGCAAGATTTTGCATCTTGGCCTTTCTAATGCCCAAACCTCTCCTCTCTTTTTCTTACAAACAGTGTTCAAGATGAACGTGCTTTTTACTTTCAGTGTCTCCCCACAAGAAGTTCCTATTTAATTTATCAATGTCTTTAGAAATGCTCCTAGGGAGCTTAGAGGTGTGCATAGAATAAATAGGGATGGCCGAAAAGATAACTTGGACAAGAGTGGTTCTACCAGCAAGGGATAGGGCAGCAGCTTTCCAACTAGAAAGCCTTTTTTGAATGCTCTCAATGATGTACTGATAATGGTTTTTAGAGGCCCTCTTATGGAGGAGGGGGCCTCCTAAGTATTTGCCAAGGTCTTGGGTAAGGGGAATTCCACTTTGGATACTAAGAGCAAAAGCTTGATTCCTTTGGATATTAGGAGAAACAAACAACTTGGATTTTTAGGAGTTCACTTTTTGACTAGACAACTCACAGAAATCAGCTAACGCATCTTAGATAGCATTGCAGTTTTTACTGTCAGCTTTGGCAAAGAGAATAAGGTCATCAGCAAAGAAACGGTGAGAAAGGCAAGGACCATTCCTAGAAGCCCTCAGCCCCTCCCACTCGCCATCCTCAACACTTTAATTGATGAGCATGGACAATCTTTCCATGCAAAGCACAAAAAGGTAGGGGGATAGGGGATCTCATTGCCTTAGCCCCCTTTCAAGAGAGAACTCAGGCATGCATTCACGATTCCAAAGGATAGAAATATTAACAGAAGTAACACAGTGCATTATAATATCAATCCAATTTTGATTGAGGTTAAAAATTTCAAGGGTTCTCTCAGAAAACTCCAGGAGACCCTATCATAAGCTTTTTCCAAATCAATCTTAAGGATCATACCACCAGATTTACCTTTCCTATTCCTTAAAGTATGTATAAATTCCTGGGCAATAACAATATTATCAAAAGTCAATCTCCCAGGAATGAAGCTACTCTGAGCATGATGAATAATCTTGTTCAGGAGTGGCCTCAGCCTGCCAACCAAAATCTTGGACAAGATTTTGTAATTGACATTACACAAGCTAATGGGTCTAAACTGTCTAATATTCTCAGGGTTATCAATTTTTGGGATAAGAGCTACTAGAGTTCTATTAATTTCATTAGGAAAGCTTCTATTTTGGAAACAGTCCTTGATGAAATTACAAACAGAATGACCAATCACTCTACAAAATTTTTGGTAAAAGATAGCTTGAAAGCCATCCCTTCCAGGGGCTTTTAGGCCTTGATATTCTTCATAACATCCCATATTTCCAGGTCAGAAATGGGTATGTTAAGGTACAAATTATTTGTTCAGAAAATCTAGGACTAGGACTAGTATTACCACCATTCTGGTTTTGGTTCAAATCTTGTCTGAAAAGGTTAACAAAGAAATTTTGGACACAAAACTTCAGAGCCTCAGGAACAATGATCCATTCACCTCCCTCACTTTTTAAAGTATCAATTCTATTTTTCCTTCTATGGATGACAGTAGATAGGTGGAAGAATTTAGTATTCCTTTCACCTTAGGTATTCCATTTTGACCTAGACTTTTGCAACCACAGCATTTCCTCCTGCTGGAGAGTGACATTATAATGCTTAATGAGGTCTCTCTCAAGGAATTGAAGGTTATAGCAAAACTTAGTGGCTTGGGATTTCTGAATCCCTTCTATACGCCCAAGAATCCACCTTTTCCTTCTAAAAATATTGCCAAAGACCTCCTTATTCCAGGAAGCAACTCAGGTGGTACAGTCCTTTAGATTTTCTAAAAGCAAGCTAGAGTTCAAATTCTAATTATTTTCAATAACATTATGAAAATTAGGATGGGAAAGCCAAGCAGCTTCGAAATGGAAGGGTTTAGTAGAGGATGAAGAGTGGTGCATACCTTCAGTGTAGACAACAAAGGCTACTGAAAACAAGTCCTCTGGTGAAAAAAAGCCCCCTAATGAAAGCAAGTCTGCTGATGAAAGTAAGGCTACTGAAAACGACCTTGTGGCCTTTTCAAAAGAACAAGATTACCTTGTTAAGAATATGAAAAAAGTGAAAATCTCGCATGGAAGTGAAGAAAACACTGTCATGGAGGTACCATTGCATCTAGCAGAACAACTCTAAAAAATCATTGAAGAAGGGAAATCATCTGATCCAGGTCCAAAGATTAAATCCTTTAGAGATACCCTGGCAGCGGTAAAAGGCAAAGGGGGCATTTTCGACACTGATGTTGAAAACCTAGATACTGATGATGAATGGTACGAGGATGATGTTGATAAGGAAGATGTTTCCATGACTGAAGAAGTGGAGGATCTCCAGAATGTACCCAAGGCTGTGCTCCCAACAAAGCAAATTAACAAGATTCGCAGACCGTGGAAGGATTGCTTGATTGTAAAATTGCTGAGGAAATCTATAGGATACCGAGCTATTTGTACTAGAGTAAAGAATATATGGGGTCTGCAAGGAGACTTTGATACTCTTGACTTGGGATACAACTTTTTTCTATTTAAATTTCAAATGCTGGAGGATTACCTTATAGTGTATTTTGAGGGGCCGTGGGTGATCATGGATCACTACCTAACGGTGCGGAAGTGGGAACCGAATTTCAAAGCGTCGGAAGCCAAGGAAACCAAATTGGTTGTTTGGGTTCGGTTTCCCGAGCTTCCGGTAGAGTATTGTCAAAAGAAAGTTGTCTATGCTATCGGAAAGGTTATTGGAAATCCTCGTAAGGTCGACATTAATACAGCGGCAACCATTAGGGGAAAGTATACAAAAGTGTGCATTAAAGTTGATCTCAATAAGCCATTAGTTCCATTCTTTGCTGTAGGAGGAAAAAAATATACTATCGAATATGAATCCATACACACTTTCTGTTTTGAGTGTGAAAGAGTAGACCACAGGAAAAAATTCTGCAAATTTAGAAAATGTCTCCCAACCCAATCACCGGCGCCGGTGCCACCTGGCGTTTCGACTGTGGACAACGGTAACCTGCAGAACTCTAACGGCCCCGAGCCAAGAAGTGATAGCACTATTCTAACCATTATCTCAACGGACGTTGCAGAGGTCAATGACTATGGGCCTTGGATGCTAGTTACCAAGAGAAGAAGAAGAATTCCCCAAACAAAAAGAACCCAAGGAGGCACCCAGGCGAGAACCCAACCCAATAAATTTCATAGTCTTAGAGATAACCAGGAGATGGACCAGCTAACCCATAGTGAACACAACCTAGAAAATTCAAGAGTTGAAACCCATTATAAAAACTCAAGCCCACAATACCATAAGACAGGCCTAAGGGATCTTTCTAGAAATGCAAACAGACCCAAAAAGATGAGTTTGATCCCAACTAATGGTCAGAACCATGTGGATTCCAACTCTCATGCTGCGAGAGAACCTCCCAAGGATCAGATTATGAAGTTAAGGGGTAAAGATAAAACTAAGAAAGGTCACATCCTTGCAGAGTCCATTAATAATTTTGAGCACATGGTCATTCAATATGATGTCCCGTCTCCTTCTTACCCCCCACCTACCAGTCAAACCGTACCTTTACTAATCTCCAATCGGCTTCTTCACCAACCAATCTATTTCACCATTACCCGCCCCTAAATTAGAGAAACTTTGCTCCATCCCTGATACCCGAATCCCCTCAAACCACCATATTATTTGAGAAATCAAACCTGATCCAGCCTATAAAAAAAACCCCTAGATAGATGAGAGCCAACAAGGAAACAATCTAACACCAAACACTCACAATCCAAAAAAGGGAATGGAAGCACAGGAGACACAGAAGCATAAGATCAAATTCAACTCCCTGGGTTTGTTCCTAGAACCAGGGAACGAAGCAACTCACCAAGTAAGCGTAACCTAGCAGAGAGAGGAGATCAACATGTCGATCAAACCATGGTGGATTGGGGCAATGGGAGCAACAGTTCACTCCCTACTCTTGGAGCCCAAGAAAACAGATCTGGATGACCTCAGGAGGGTGAACTCCATAATGGGAAAACCGATCTCTGAACCTCTACCATTGATTGATAATATTTTCTCTATGAATTTATTATTCTGGAATTGTCGGGGAGCCAGCAACCACACTTTTCGAAGGAACCTAAAAGAACTAGTTCGAATGCATAGCCCCAACATCCTTGTCCTTATGGAAACCAAAATATCTATGGGATTGATGGGAATGTTTTTCAACAACCTAGGCTTTACTGGATGCTCCTTTGTGGATCTTATTGGGGGAAAAGGTGGTATATGCATTGTTTGGGACCCGTTTCAGGTAACTATAAGAGTTGAAGAAGCAAACTTTCAAGTCATCCATGCCACCATCAAAAGAGAAGATTACCCTCAATGGGTCCTCTCAGCGATATACGCTAGTCCCATTTGCAAAATAAGGAGCTCCTTTGGAAAAATCTAGAGAAGTTTGCAAAAGAAAACAATGATCCTGGCTGGTTGCAAGAGACTTTAATGATATGGCTTCCCAGGATGAAAGACGAAGTTTTTCCCCAAACAACAATCACAACAGAAACCAAAGGTTTTTGAATCGTGTTAACAAATGCAATTTGATAGACATGGGATGTTCTGGCCCCAAATTAACTTGGACAAACAACAGGCAAGGTCTTGCTAACACCATGGAAAGGCTGGATAGAGCTTTGTGCAACCCTGAATGAAGATCGCTATACCCTGAAGGAACAACTAGTCCCATGCACATATTGAGACTATGGTGAAGTACTCTACACAATGAAAGAATGAGACTATGGTTATTAAAAGATGACCATAGTTTGAAAACATATCTGATAAAGTCTCATTTGGTCAATCGGAATGAAAATTTTCATTCAAACCATGAAATTGAGAGTATCCAATTTCCATTCATCATATTTAATGAAAGATTGTGAGCCGACTAAACAGGCCAGGCAAGTTGCCACAATGTTGACAAGGACAAATGTAGCAAGGGCCCAGTGAGAGTAGTTGCCCCCACTGACTTGGCAATTTTCACTGTTTTTTATAAAAAAAATTATGTGTATTTATTTGATTCTAAGTTGCAAATGTATATGTTGCCCCTAGTGAATTTATTAAACTTACATTTGGTCATCTTTGAATTTATTATACTTACATTTTCCTCCAATGAATATCACTAAGGTTCTTCATAGCTGTATGATTTTTTGTATATAACTTTTTCACAGTGGCAGTGTCTCTTTTTCAGTGTATTTAATATAATTACCTCTTTATTTATCAAAGAAAAAAATATTATTAACTAGGAAATAATTTCGTATACAAGCAATTTTGTGTAAGTTTTACACCCACTGAACAAAAGTTCTAGATCTGCCCCTGAATATAGATGTGGCACCACCTTCATCCATGAACAGTCTTTTTGCAACCCTATTACACACACACACACACAAATATATATATATATATATATATATATATATTCTATTGCTTTAATATTGGCTGAGTTTATAAAATATGAAGCTTTCTTGGCATGTCGCATTTATTAAAACACAGATTTATGAATGTTTATACTATGATATTTAAACAGTCGGATGTCTAGAATACCTCCTGATTCTGACACCCACCAATTATTGGAGGTTAATTAGGTTGAATCTTTCTTTGTTTTTAATATTGCATTTACCATACCCCTGCATTGCATTCATCACTGTAATACAATGCTGGGGATATACCTAATTTTTTTAATATTGGCTATCTTCCTTTGTATTTTGTTATTTATATATTGAGTTATTTGGAGTCTAATTTGGGGTATTGAGGAAGAAATGGGAGAGAATAACACAATTTATAGTTCGGAAGGCAATTCTTTCTTGGCAAATATTGGTTACTTACTGGTTTTCTTCCGTACAGGGTAAAATAATTGAGGTTTCAACGTACATTGATTGGCAAGTGTTTGATGCCAATAATTGATACAAAATTTTGGTGTAACATCAAATGGTACTTGTTTACTACCTAACTTTGACTAGATAACCAACAGTTTCCACAATTCAAGCAATCCAAATAGTCACGGTTGGTTTGGTAATGCTTATTTTAAGACTTTTTTTATTTGATTTTTTTTATTTAGAAGTCAAAAAGTTAAAAAAGTAAGAAAATAAAAAAAAACTAACTTCTTTGCTTGTAAACTAAAAAAAAAAAATTAAGTCAAAAAATCCTACCAAACAATCTCTTAGTAAGTGTCTATGGTGATGGGTTGCTCCTTTTTAGTATCAAATTAATGCTCGGGTATAACACTTCTAACCTTTACTTATTTTAGGAAGCCAAGTCCCGTGCTGTTTCATTTTCACTCAAAGAGTGTGTATATATATATATATATATATATGTCAAAAGATTATTATTCATTTATGATATTTTGAGGTGACTATATGCCATGTGAACCACTAATAAAAATAATTTAACTAGAAAAGGCTATATGGGTCCATGATATTATTGATGGGTTTATTGTCTAAGAAGAGATCTTAAAAGGTTATAATTTGAGAAACCAACATAACTGAGAGATCATAGAAGCATGAAAACTCATGTAATTAAATTTGTGATTTCATTGGAGGAGAATCATTTCTGATATAAGATGACTATATGCCATGTGAACCACTAATACATATAAGTAAAATAATATAATCTAAAAGGATAATGCTATATGGGTCCATAATATTATTGATGGGTTTATTTCCTAAGAACAGATCTTAAAAGGTTATAATTTGAGAAACCAACATAGTTGATATATAGATCATAGAAGCATCAAGCATGAAAAATTATGATTTCATTGGTGGGGAATTTTGATAACACGGCAATTAAGTATTGACCTTTACTTTGTAAAAGATGGCCCTCTACATATTATGTATATATATGTGTGTGTGTGTTTATTCCTTCTTTATTTGGGTTTCAGAAAACCTTTAAGACTTGGAATTATTGAAGGGTTCCCATAAATAGAGGGGTTGTTTTCCTATAAATAAATTGTTTGTCTTCCAGGAGCAAATCCAAAGGCACAAGTGATATATTCCCCAAAGATGGCAGATGCGCTGTTACTGAAGAGACAGCTAGGTTGCAAAGTAGTTGAGTTAAACTGGAACTTGCATGGCTGCATCTGATACCCTCTTGCATATATACATATCTATATATATATATATATTTATAAGGTCTTGCATATATATAGACAATACCAACGAACGCCAGACTTAGGAGAGAAAAAAAATGAAGCAATGATTACAGGGCCGTGAAGTTATTCGGATGATCAATGAGACATCAAAATTAGCTGAAATGGGAGTTTTAGTTTCTCGTTTTGTATCTGAACCCAGTAACCATGTACAAAAGGAAAAATTAGTTGTTAAGTATACATCTCTCATTTTTATTGGAACAAAAAATGGATATGAAAATAGGGGTTAGGGGGCATTGCCTCTCAACACCATATATTTATTTGTGGAGACCCCACAACACTTATATTAAGGCCAAAACTTAAATTACATCGCGTGTTCTAGACATTAAAAATAAATTTAACACCACCGAATGACTATGGAGATTTGAATTTAAGTATTAAATAAAAAAATTTAAGTTTTTACCAATTGAACCAACCACTCGGTAGAAATATATATATCTACCATCACATGTACATTTTTATCTTTTGGTCCTTCAAACAGTCTGGAATTTGTAGTCCTAGAGTCTTTTTTGCATAATTACTACTTCAACCTTCTTTGTTACTTTGCTAATATTTTTAATATGATTTACTATAAAGACAAATGTTATTCACGGGAAAAGGTTGGTTACCAAATAAATTCTAGAAACTAAGAAGGTATTCGCACAAAAACCAATAAAAACTAGAGGTCTAAATTGTTACACAGAGCCCAAGAATAGGGGCTCACTGCATTAATGAGGTGCTGAGAAGGAAAATGGTGAATTCCTTGGCATGATTCCCCGTGGATTTTGGAATGGATGTGACTGAAGGAAACTGACGAAGAACAAGAAAACATATAGCTTAACTGAAAAAATAAGGGTTAAGGCTTCATTGAATTGAGATAATCTAAAGAATGATTAATCATGAATACACCAACAAAAAAAGAAAAAAAATGTCTTTACTTGGCGTGTGTAAGCAAACCAAATTCTATATCCTAGAATTTAGGATATTTGCCCTCTTTCATGCCTCTGGATGTTCTCCACTTGTGCATATAACACATGCCTCTCTCTCTCTCTCTCTCTCTCTCTCTCTACATATATATATATATATATATGTTTTAGCATGTATCTCATTCTTTTTTGCCCTAATAAGGACTTTATAGGCCTAAATGGTCTTCTCTTTATGGCCATAAAAGAAGAACATACCACAAAACATATGCGCTGTATACGAGCCTAGTTCAACCAAAGCAAGCCAAGCGAAAATCAAGCAACCAAATACAAACGTAAGCATTTGGTAAACACCACCCTAACCCCTAGTTAGTTCCTTAGATATTTCATTAAATTGAGGTGAAGTTAGACATTTTTAATTACCAGAGGAATGCACTGTTCGCCAAACACTTTCCAATATTTTAAGGGTTAGGGTAGTAAAAATATGTAAATATTGCATAATGAGATACATTGTGTTAAACATATTTCGTGTCAAATATACAGATTAATCACTCCAAACAAGGCATTAGATAGAAAAAAACGGATCCTGTTTGTTACAGATTTTTTGTGCAAAAAAGCTGCTTACAAAAAACTCAATTAAAATTTTATTTTTTGCTTTTTAGCTCTTTTTAACTTGTTTTGCTCCAAAAAAAAACAAAAAGCGAAAAGCACGCCTACGAAACACCGATACTTTTTGCTTTTTAAAAGTAAAAAACTAGAAGAAAAAAAAAAAAAAAAACTCATCCAAACGGGGTCGCCACAACAAGATGCCCCGGTACTATGTGAAGCTCTAGGTGCATTTATCAGCAGTACTAGCATCATGTAGATTTTTTTTTTTTGGAGCAACAAGGAAAGAGATAGAGGAGCCATGCGTGACAGTGAAATGCTAGGGGGTGTTGGAATGTGCTTATTTCAATATTCCCAAGTGCTTTGCTCCCTTAATTCCTACCATCTTTGGAAATTAAAACATGACAGAAGAAGGTGGTCATTTGGTTTCCTTGACAATCTTGATTTCAATCTCCTTTCTAACCTATTTCTTTCTAAGGTAATTGTCTACTACAACTTGGTTTCAAATTCCTACCACTTCCTAGATAAATTTTCTCCACCAATGTGCATCTTAAAAGCACAATAATTCATAATTTTTGGTCCTCAAATGGCTAATTTGATTTGCTTGATTATCTTAGTTGTCACACTTTTTATCATATTTAAGGTCACAATCTACCAAAACTTCGGTTTCAATATTCTTAGATACTCTCACACGGGAACTACGTACCTCATGTTGGCTTCCGTTTCGTATATATTTTCCATTCTCATCGTAGGCATTCGGAAAATGAGAAAGAAACCGTCCCAAAACTTTGTTAGAAAATTCAATTATGAGTTAGATATTTCCAACTAAGTTTGGATCTACTCAAATAACTACATTCCTCACTTTGCTCCATCATCAGCAAATGAAGTACACGAAAAGAAAATGAAAGAACTTTGGCTTTTTTCATCGTATTGACCTTTCACTTCTACTTTGTTCTAATAACTAATTAGGGTAATTATCTCCACGAACTAGGTTATGACTACATTTTTTTGAGCAATTACCCACTCAACTAATTAAAGATATGCTTGGCTCCACAAGTTATGGCGTTATATATGAATAAAGAAGAGTGGATGGCTGACAAATATCTGAGTGTTTGAATAAAAATATCTCTAAATCTCCTAACAAAAGAGTGTTTTTTGGCAGAGTTCTTTTTCTGAAGGCCATTTCCTAGTGTAGTAGAATTAGGAATGTTCTTGAATGATTGGAATATTACATACAATGTACTGGAATAACTTATGATATGAGGGTGCTTTTTTTTGCCATCTGTAAGCTCTCTCTATGCCATCCAGTATATATATAGCTTGACGATCAAGACAACTCTTAGGGTATTTCCGCTACATTTGAGGACTTATGTGTAGGTCTCACAGATACAATAACTGAGGTTATAGACATTTTCATTTGGCCATGGGCCATTTGAATTGAAGCCAGATGTCAGACGACATCGACTTTGATTGCAGCACTCATAGCTAATTCACATGGCATTTAGGCCAAGATTTTGTTCATGGGAAAAATTTATATACCAATGGAGTGCATTTCTTGACATTTTAGTAATTTTTCTATAATTATATGAAGCATAAGAAAACCCGAAAATCATAAGTCATAGCAAAAGCGGGGAAAAAAAAAAGAAAACTGATAAAAGAGGGTGTAGGTAATCTCAATGGATTTAATTTATTGACAAATAGAAACTAGTGTGGTCACTAATAATTCATTACTTCAATAAAACTAAATTTTGTGGAATCATATTCACTATTTGAAAATACATTCTGTACCTTACTACAAAAATGATTCTTTTGTTTGCCAACCATACATTGTCTAACCAAATCCAATTCTTTCTCGATGTGTTCCTCAAAAATATTGTCTAACCAAATCCAATTCTTTCTCGGTGTGTTCCTCAAAAATGTGATTCCCGAGGATTGTTTCCGTCCCCTACTAACAAAGAGATTGAATCGCTCCAAATATGTGCAATGTATAATCGCAAGATTCGGTTAATGATGTTTAAATCCGGTGAGTCCGGATATCGATTATCTCGAAGACCAAACTTTATATAAGCTATAAGTTTCAACTCACATCCATTTCTCTTAAATTTGCAACAACCCAAGTGAAATTACTTTTTAAAAAGGTAAAACTAAAAACACTTGATTTTTAAAGGTTGGTTTGGCTAAACTAAAGCAATATTGAAACAATTAAACTACTAAGATAAAAGAGTTTGGACCCAATTGATCCAACCACCTAATTCGCCCAAGGTTCCAATGAGTTTTGATAACTCAAATAATTGGCTTCACCGTAAGCCTTTGATTCGAAGGATTTCGACCGTTAAAACAATGATAATCAACTTAGAATTATAAACAATGAGATTCTTATGTTCATACCATCGATCTAAACAACACTCATACCAAATTGAAAGTTCGTGCATGGACACTCAAAGAGTTAGTCAAAAATGCAATATTTCAATAGGATCTAAGAAATGATTACCATAAATTCAAGTCAATAGCAATTTGAAGTTAGATTCATAGCCAATTTGAGGATCATAGACTAATATCATCGATTTGTGCAATATTAATACCAATGTAGAGATTGTGCATTAAAATTACCAAACATAGTCAATAATCTATGTGTTCTAAGATATCTAGCATCAATTGCTAAGAATTAAGAGATTTAAGAAGATAAAACAATGATAAACCCATTGCCTCAATTGAAAACCTTGAAACACATGGATGATCTTCACAATTGGACCTAAGAAAGAAGTCTAGCTATTTGAATACATAAGAAAATTGCTTTGAATTAAGAGAAATTGTGCTTGATTGTAATAAAAATGAATAAATACAAGAAAATCTAAGTTTTCTCTCTTTAAAACTACTCCTATAAACCCTAAAAACTCTAAAAATAAAATGAGATTCTCAAATTTTAGACAAAAACTGCCTTAAATATGCTAAAAAAAAATTAGAGACCTGCGAACCATTCTTGTGAACCTGATTCAAACGCTAAAAACCAGTCTCTGAAGTTTTTCGAGTGTTCGAACACCTTCATGAACCGTTCGAATGGTCAATTTCAAAAGCTCTCGAAAAGTTACATGAAAAGCACATATTATAGACTCCGGTGGCACTTCTGGTTGGAGAGATATGGTCTTCTAAATTTTTAGCTCTACGTTCTTCAATAGCTTGTACTTTGACAACATCTTCTTAAAAACTCATTCTCCCTTAATTTGAAATGCACCTGAAATTATGCAATTTAAGCTCAAAACCTGTACAAAGCAAAATAAACTTAGTTAATACTAAAATCTAACTAAAGAGACATATAAACTCTTAAAATAAGGTTAGGAAAGCACAAATTAAGGTGTTTTAATTGCATTTTTGGAGTGCAATCACATCTCCCAACTTGCTTTTTACTAATGTCTAGCAAAATACTAAAAATAAAAGAGATAATCTCCACTTTCATAGGATATACGGATGCATTTAGCCTATTGATCGCTCAAAAAATGTGAGATAAATATCCGTCAGTGTGCAATTGCGATGCAGAATAACATGATAAGCTCCAATTCAATCCACAGGAAAGAGGGTTAGCACATTAAGAAAAACTCACTTTAGGTCAGAACACTCTAATATAATAAAAATAAAATAGATTGAAGAAAGGGTTTGATTTATCTAACCTAAACTATGAAAACAATAAAATAAGGTTTTCAACCAATTAATCCAATCAATCGCTTCAACGGGAATTTCAATGGAGTCTTTTGATAACTCAAATCATTGACTACGTTGTGAGTCTTTGATTCAGAAGATTTAGCAACAAAAACATATGGAACATGAAGACATAAACCAAGAATAACAAAAGGTCAATCATAAGGAATATGAGAGAATGTACTAAAGACATAAACCAAGGTACCAGAACCATAAGATACTTAAACATCTGCCGAATATCTCAAATGATCAAAAGATAGCCTTTAATGCAACACCTGAGATTAATCAATTAACCATATAGAGATTTAAAGTAAAACACAAAATATATAGACAACAAGCTCAAAAAAAATTTCAAGAAAACACCAAAACAAAGAAAAAAACACACAAAACTAAACTACTACAACTACTTCTCCCCCCAACTAAAATGATGTAATGTTCTCAATGCATGAAGATAAAGTATAAAATGAGACGAATTGGTGAAGGAAGAGGGCCTAGGGTGCCTAAATGCACCCCGTAATTAAAGCTTCAAACTACCTAAACACTCAACTAACTACAAACAAAACAAGATCAAAAACTACCTAAACTACTTATACTCCTACACAAAATTAGAGAGAGGATCACCCAATACCCCTAAGTGAAAATATGTCATCATCCCAGAAGTCCACTCTTAAAACTTATAAAGATTTCAAACAAGCACAATAATAAACAGTTTTGGCATCTATGTTAAACTCAAGGATATAGCCGTTAAGCACACAATGGTCAAAAGGATCATAGAAGGTAGAGAGGGTAAATTGATCTTCCACAAAGATGTTAACTAAGCACATGTCATGATTGTCGCGCCCAGATTTTTCGCACTCAAGGAATACTCACCCAAGTGGAAAAAATGTTGTACTCTCTCGTTAGAACTCACCCTCGTAGAAGAATGAGTGTGACTAGGTTTGAATTGAAAACAGGTTTGAATAAAGGGCTTTTGAAAAATATTCGAAATCGCTACCTAACTTGATTAAGGTGAGTTAGGTCACCTAAAAACTAAGCATAATCCGAAGACTACACTTAGGGTTTTGGAAAACGATTTTTGAAAATATCTCCTCGAGAGAGGGTTTTTAAAAAAACAGGTTGTTTGGCAACCTTTGGAAAATATTTAGCCCTTTTTTGAAAAATAACTCCTTTTGGTCTTTGAAAACAGTGATCTAGGTTCGGAGGTTGGTTACGTGTAGGGAAGACGCACTAAGCTATCACCCTACCCCGCCCTTTCGGTACCTACATGTCAATCTACCCTAGATTCACCTATGAGAGTCTTTAATTAACCCATGTCCAATCCTATTCACTTTGAAAAATAATGTTTGAAAGGAAACTAACATGATGCATGATACGCAAGTGCAAAATAAGAGAGAATTAAAAAAGAGATTTGAAGAGATAAAATTGAAATTGGAAAGTTTGAAAATTTGGAAATAGAAATTTGAAAATAGAAATTTTGAAATTGGGATTTTGAAAATTGATTGGAATTTGAGATTTGAAAAGATTTTGAAAACCGCACCCATGAGGGTGGAATTAAAAGTTTGAAAAGTATGGTGACCGCACCTATGAAGGTTGCCTACGTATCCCTTTGGGGGAATCAGGTCAGTCGTAGTTCAGACCGGAGTCCGATTGAAAATAGAAGAGTAGATTTGAAGAAGGAGAATGAATTGGAAATTGGATTTGATTTGAACTTAGAATAGAAGATAAGAAATTGGAATTGTTTTGGAAAGATTGAGGTTTAGGAAACCTAGACTTAGGAAAGATGACTTAGGAAAGATTTGACTCGATCTGAAGGGTTTAAGAGATTAAGAAAATGTTAGATTTAGGAAAGGTTGAATTAGGAAAGGTTCGATTTAGGAAAGGTTCGAATTTGGAAAGTTTCATTTTTGGAAAGCTTTGAATTTGGAATGTTTCAACTTTAGGAAAGTTTTGAATTAAGAAAGTTTCGAATTAGGAAAGTTTTCAAATTAGGAAATTTTCGAAATTAAGAAAGTTTTGAAATTAGGAAAGTTTTGAATTAAGAAAATTTCGAATTTAGAAATGTTTGAAAAAGGGAAGTTTTGATTTTGGAAAGTTTTGAATTAAGAAAGTTTCGACTTAAGAAAGTCTTAGATTAAGAAAGCTTTGAATTTAAAAAAGTCTTAGATTTGGAAAGATGTTGAAGTTTTGGAAAGTTTAGAATTTAAAAAGATTTGAAATTTAGAAAGTTTAAGATTTAGAAATTTTTAGAGTTTGAATTTTAGAAAATCTTGAAATTAGGAAAGGTTTGAGTTTAGGAAGAGTTTGAAAACTTAGGTTTGAAAAGTTAAGATTTGAAAAGAAGGTAGAATTAGGAAAGGGTTGAACTAGGAAAGATTTGAAAGTTGAGTTTTAAAGTTTAGGAAAGATTTTTATGTTCAAGTTTTGGAAACTTAAGAGTTAGGAAAGTAGAAGTTTAGGAAGGATTTGAATTAGGAAAGAATTGAATTTTAAAACTTAAGGAAAGGTTTAAAGTTTAGGTTTAGGAAACTTATGGTTTAAGAAGGAATTAAATTAGAAAAGGTTTGGATTAGGAAAGGATTGGATTTGGTTTCCTAAACGGGGAGATTTGATTTGGTTTCCTAAAGGGAAGATAGGATTTGGCAAGAATTTGAAAAGGGAGATTCTAGAAACCCTAGATTTAGAAAAATTATAGTTTTAACGTAGAAAATAGGTTTTGGAAACATGTATAGTTTTGATGTAGAAAACAAGAGGTTTTGGAAACCTAGGTTTGGGGTAAAGTTTGAAAATCATGTTTTTGGGAAGAAAATTTAGGGTTTCCTAATGGTGGGTTCTAGGGCTTGACTTGGGCTCTAAGGAAAGAGTTTTTTGAAAAACGCATTTTTTGGGAACGAAAGTTTTCTAGAAGGGAAATCCTAGGGAGGAGTTTTTGGAAAGTAAATTTGGAAAGAGAGTTTTTGGAAAGAAGGAGTTTTGGAAAGTGTGTTTTTAGAAACGTAGATTTTAGAAGGAAAATCCTAAAGGGGAATTTCTAGAAGGAGGATTCTGAAAAGAAAGTTTTTGGAAAGATTTTTGGAGAGAGTTTTTAGGAAAGTGAATTTAGGGAGTGTTTTTAGAAAGAGATCTTAAAGAGAGGGAGTTTTTGGAAAGGAGTCGAAAAAGGAAATTTTGAAAAATAGATTTTGGAAGGGAGTTTTTGAAAACAATTTTGGAGAGGAGAGTTTTAGGAAAGTATGTTGAAAAAGAGATTTTTAGGAAGAGATTTTTGAAGAGAGAGTTTTTGGAAAGTATAAAAATATCTCACTTTCCTAAAGCGATTCTAGCCATAAGAGGGTTAAAACCACTTTAAGCAAGTGGTTTTGAAAACAAGGTTTGAAAATATAGACCAAAAAGTCACTTTTTATATAACACTTTCCTAAAGCAACCCCAGCCATGGAAAGGCTAGAATCACCCTAGGATTGTGATTTTGAAAACATGTTTTTGAAAAAGAGCTTTTGATGCAATTTTGAAAACAAGTTTGAAAACTATTTTTGAAAACAACTTTTTGAAAACAAATTTTGGAAGATGCAAGACTATGATATGCACAATGCAATTTGGGGTCGTGAACATACAAGGTTAAGGCTTCACCACATAATCAAGGGGGCCAGACCCACGTGGTCTTTGGTTAGACTAAAAGAAAGCCCCCGACACGGTGACTCTCCAATAGCCCAATCCTACACATGGACCGGGAATCCTCTTGTTTCAAGCATGCAAAGAAAGGGCGGGAAAGAGATGGGGGATTAAAATAGAGAAAACCCAAGTGGGTTAGGAAAGAGAAGAGAGAGGGGGGAATGCGAAAATTTAAAGAGAAAGCCTACCTTGTATCTTCTTTAATTTGCGCGCCTTGCTTGTCTTCGATCTTCGGTCTTCGTCTTGATCTTCTTCTTCAGTCTTCAAGGGTTGTCTTCAAGCTTTAGATGGCAGCTCTTTAAGTCTTCGAATGGTAGTTGAAGGCTAGTGTATGAGTGTATAGGAGGCTAGGGTTTGTGTATAGTGGCTAGGGTTTGGGAAAACCTAAGGAGGCTAGGGTTTTGGAGGTGCTCGAGCTCTGTATATCGAAATATAGGATTTTTAGGTTCAGTTTGCAGACCTCTTTCACGTTGAATGAGGCTCTGTATTTATAGAGGGAAGACAAACCCGATGCCTGTTGTAGTGGCGCCAGGCCAAATTATACACTGGCGCCACTAGGAGTGACACTAGGCCATTTTTGGCTTGGCGCCACTACTAGTGGTGCCAGCCATTTAGGAAATAATTAAGGTCGGCAAGCAACGTATCTTTGACTAGATTTGGGCGCCTGTACTAGTGACTACCATGCAATCTTTAGCCTGGCTTCACTAGGAGTGACTCCGGAAAGTCCGAGAATGATTTGAAGGAGCCAGGAGTGACCCGGAAGGCCGGAAAGAAGCAGGAACACTTAAAATAGTGTCCTGGAGGTATTTGACTTGAAAAATGAAGATAAGGTGGGTCGGAAAGGTTGACCGGGCCTTTAGGGGCAAAACAGTTAATCGGACCGAAAAACTGCCGGGGCGAACTCAGATTGTCCCGGGAAAAGACTTGGGATCTGGAGGTTGCCAGTTTGATTCCCAGGGCCGGCGTGGTCGAAAATGGAGATCGGCCCACTAGGGGCAAAACGGTCATTTTGTACCGGGTTTGCCAGAACTGACTCGGAATGATTCGAAAAGGTAAAGGAAGGTTGAGAACACTATAAAAAGTATTCTCGAGACATTACCAGTTTGATACCCAAAGCCGGTGTGGTCGAAGAAGGAGACCAGCCCTCTAGGGGCAAAACGGTCATTTTGTACCGGGTTGGCCGGAACTGACTCGAAATGGTCTGGAAAGGTAAAGGAAGGTTGTGAATACTATAAAAAGTATTCTAGGGACATTACCAGTTTGATACTCAAAGCCGGTATGGTCGAAGAAGGAGACCGGCCCCCTAGGGGCAAAACGGTCATTTTATACCGGGTTGGCCGGAACTGACTCGTAATGGTCCGGAAAGGTAAAGGAAGGTTGAGAATACTATAAAAAGTATTCTCAGGAGGTTACCGGTTTGATACCCAGAGCCGGTGTGGTTCTCGGGGCATTCGGATGCTTAGGGGCAAAATGGTCATCTTGACCGAAAAGTCTCGGAAAAGGTCCTAAGGGTAGTCTGGTCATTTTTCACCGAAGTGAGCTAACAAACACTGGTGTTGACCTGGGTTTTGAGTGTTTCCGCCACTTTCACAGTGTGAGTATTTCCGCTACTCTAACGGTTTTATGAGTATTTCCGTTACTCTAACGGTTGAGTATTTCCGCTACTCTAACGGGGTTGAGTATTTCCGCTACTCGAACGAGGTTGAGTATTTCCGCTACTCGGACGGGGTTGAGTATTTTCGCTACTCGGACGGTTCTGTGCGTATTTTCGCTACTCTAACGGTTTTGTGAGTATTTTCGCTACTCTAATGGTTCTGTGAGTATTTCCGTTACTCTAACGGTTTTATGAGTATTTCCGCTACTCTAACGGTTCTGTGAGTAGTTTTGCTACTCGGACCGTCTCGAGGAATAAACTGTCTCGAGAGTGGGACTGGAAGGGGTCTTGCCGTCCCCGAAGAGACGTACCTGGATTGGAGTCGTCTCGAGGAATAAACTGTCTCAAGAGTGGGATTGGAAAGGGGTCTTACCGTCTCCAAAGAGACATGCCTCGGTTTTGAGTGCTTCCGCCACTCTAACGGTTTTATGAGTATTTCCGCTACTCTAACGGTTTTGTGAGTGTTTCCGCCACTCTAACGATTTTATGAGTAGTTTTGCTACTCGAACCGTCTGCGAGGAATAAACTGTCTCGAGAGAGGGATTGGAATTGGAATAAGAAAGGACAATGCCCCTAAGGGCATTTTGGTCATTTTGCCTCTATTTGGGCCTGACAGACCCGCGAAGCGATGGAAGGACGGAATTTGGACCTAGAGGATTGGTTTCGATTGGAATATGTCCACAATGACTTGAAAACAAGTCTGGACGGAGTATAGACTGTCGAGCGGTCAAAAATGGGGTGCTTACAATGATCCTCTTTATCCTACCCTTCCTCTAGTTGTTCATCAATGTGAAGGATATTCAGTTCTAATGTTGGGGCATGAATTTCTAAAGGTTTCAGTATATGAGGACTAGGTACTAGAAGCTTAAAGGTAGGGATCTCATGACCCATAGGCATGATTGAAATAACCTCTAGATCATTAACATCCTCTTTCACTTATGTATCCCAACATCTAAAAGACGAAAATTATCACTAAAGGCAAGGGTTCTATCTAGGGTGTCTGTTATATGGTCCTTCTCACTTTCGACCTTTTTCGACTCATCTTTTCTCTCACCAGTCCCATCATTACCATTTTTCTCACTTTTTTCTTCTCTTCTCTCCCATCCTCATTATTTTCTTGTGTGGAGTCCTCAATCTTGGGCTCCTCTCTCTCAAGTTCTTCATCTCTATTTTCATCTTCAATAACTTCCTCACTCACTTTAAGAGTTTCTTCCCTAGACTCACACTCTTGGGGAAGGACGGTTTAATCGATGATGTTCTCATTCCTAAGGTTATTGATGGGACGAACTTGCTCGATGGGATGGACTTGCTCTTTGTTGGGGTTAAAATCATGATGAGTTTCACTTAAGCTCTCTTGATTGGTAGTTGTCTCTTGGACATTCAAGGCTTCCAATAAGAAGGTCATTTGGCCTTTTAAGTTGGCTAACACTCTTATTGTTTGTTCTAGAGATGCTAGTTGGGGATCCTTCCCAAGAGACTCATTGGGTGGAGATAGATATAAAATATGCTCTTGGTAGTGATAAATTGGTGGTGATGCTTGATAGTGCTCAAGTGGCTCTTAGTATGATTGAGGTGAAGCTAGATAATGAGAGGGAAAAGTTCCTTCATGTCCCCTAACAAGGTTGAATTGGTCACATCACCCCCGATTATAGGTTGGTACAAAAGGATCCATTCAACCATTAGCTCGTATGCAATATCTAAGAGACCAGGAAGATGGTTCTTGGGCCCTATTCTCATTAGCTCAAATGTAGTCTTTAAGAGATCGACAAGGAGGTGCTTCCACACCGCCATAACCCTCTACGCTCTTATTACCATCATTCTCAATCCATTAAGAAGAGTATTCCATTATGCCTATGTCAATATGTAAAAATGATGTGTGAGAAAATGAGCTACCAAGTATAGTGGAATGGTTATTAGGGTTCACTCTTAAATGCCTATTGGTTGAGTCAAGAATACAAAATGTTATACAATGCACAAACAATTTGGTAATCCACACCTCAATAAGTCAATTCACAATTCACAACCACCAATGTCCTTCCAAATTCTCTAATCTCCACATAAAAATTTTCACTAATTCAAGCAATTTCAATCCATTTGAAACCTCCAATCTCTGTAGGTAAAAGTAATACCACCGCTAAACAATTAACAAATCTCCTATCCACCAATCAAGTTATCAAAGCAATTCAAATTCTATACTAATCAAGCAAAACAATCATAAAATAAAAGGGAAAAATCAAAAAGAAAAATCTATCACGCTAACACATAAAGGGTGGAATGAAGTTGCCCATGGCCTTAGCCGAAGATCATTCCGTTGTAGTAAATGTTGATGGAAAAGCAATCCACCAGTTGTCGCACTTCCCAAGGTGCTTGGATGCTCTCCAATGCCTTTGTTCCTTGACAACGGTGCCAAAAGTTTAATTGCTCCAAATATGTGCACTATACAACCGTATGATTCGGTTGACGATGTAGTTTAAATTCGGTAAGTCCAGATATCGATTCTCTTAAAGATCAAGCTCAATATAAGCTATTGCTTCAACTCAACCATTTCTCTTAAGATTTGCAACAATCCAAGTGAAATTACTTCTTAAAAAGGTAAAACCAAAAATACTTAATTTTGAAATGTTGGTTTGGCTAAACTAAAGCAATATTAAATAATTAAACTACTAAGATAAAAGATCTTCCACCCAATTGATCCAACCAACCAATTTGCCCAAGGTTCCAATGAGATTTGATAACTCAAATCATTGGCTTCATTATGGGCCTTTGATTCAAAAGATTTCGACCATTAAAGTAATGAAATCAATGATAATCAACTTAGAATTGTAAACAATGAGATTCTTATGTTCATACCATCGATCTAAGCAATACCCATATCAAATTGAAAGCTTGTGCATGGATACTTAAAGACTTAGTCAAGCACATAAGATTTCAATAGGATCTAAGAAATAATTTCCATAAATTCAATTCAATAGCAATTTAAAGTTAGATTCATAGTCAATTTGAGGATCATAGACTAATACCATTAATTTCTGCAATATCAATACCAATGTAGAGATTGTACATTAAAATTACCAAACATAGTCTATAATCTATATGTTCTAAGATATCTAAGCTTCAATTGCTAAGATTCAAGAGATTTAAAAAGATAAAATAATGATAAATCCATTACCTCCATTGATAAACTCAAGGATGATCTTTACAATTGGACTCAAGAGAGAAGTCTAGCTACTTGAATCTATATGAAACTTGTTTTGAATTAAGAGAAATTGTGCTTGATTACAATAAAAATGAAAAAATATAAGGAAATCTAGGTTTTCTCTCTCTAAAACTAATCCTACAAACCCTAAAAACTCTAGAAATAAGATAAGATTCCCAAATTTTAGGCAAAAACTACCTTAAATATGCTGGAAAAAAAAAGTAGAGATCTGCGAACCGTTAGCTAGGCATTCAAACACCTAGCTAAAGTTTTGCGAACCTAATTCAAAAGCTAAAAATCAGCCTTTAAAGTTTGTCAAGCATTCGAATGCCTTCATGAACCATTTGAACGGCCGTTCGAACAGTCAATTTGGTAATCTCTCGAAAAGTTACATGAAAATCATATATTATGAATTACAATAGTACTTCTGGTTTGAGCTTAATTGTACTCTGACAACATCTTCTTAAAAACTCATTCTTCATTCATCTGAAATACACCCAAAATCATCCAATTTAACTCAAAACCTATACAAAGCAACATAAACTTAGTTTATACTAAAATTTAACTAAAGAGACATATAAACTCTTAAAATAAAGCTAACAAAACATAAATTAAAGTATTGTAATTACACTTTTAAAGTACAAACAGAGATCTTCTTAGAATTGCCACATATGAAATTAAGCATAACTTTGAAAACAAATAGCCCACTTGTCTCTCAAGAAGATAGAGCAAACATGTCAATATCATTTGATTCAGTAGTTGATCCATCCTCTTGTTTTTTTGGAGGAACCGTTCAATTCAATTGGTACTTTTTTCATGAAAAAAGTGTACTATGTATATGTTGATCTACAATGACTATTCAGCAGTAACTTCCAAATTCATAACAGATGGACCAACACAGTGCGGTCTTCAAAGTTCTGGGTTTCCCTTGTAACAAACATAAAAATAATAAATAAATAAATAGAAAGGGCTCTTAACGACAGCAGCAGAAATGTTAAAGAAGGGGGAAAAATTAAAAATACAATAATAAAATAAACAAGAACAAAAAATCAAAGAGCATTGTAGTAATTTAGACTGGGTGCCTTTTCTTTTCATGATTGGCCTTTCTTTTTTCTTTTTTTTTATTTTTCTTTACTCTTGGGAAAGGTAGGCCAATCAGGTATAACCAAACGTTTGGGTATTGTCATTTGTGTCATTGTCACAAACTTGCTAGAGTCTGCCCATTGGGTCCATTAGAAAATGGTCACTGTAGATATAGATCAAGTGGCCATGGGCCTAACCCCAAGGGTTGGCCATGTGACAGAGGTGATCATAAGTCTGAGAACCCGATAGGTCCGTCCAATTCTACACATAAATTATAGAGTTTGAAAATTTTTTTAGGCCCAATTAGTTTGATGTGCAAGCTTCGAAATTGTCTTTAAAACTCGACTTAGCCCTACCCAAAATATATATATATATATATATATATTTGTATATATAATTAAATTTTGTTATTCAATATTATTTATATAGAAAAAAATTATATATTAAACAAATTTTATGTTATATGGGTGGGCTTGGACTGGCTTGAAATGTAAATATTTTAATTGGGTGAGTTTGGGATTTGGTTTTGGGTTTGATAGAAAAACTTTTTGTGTAGGCTCGGCCTACCCAATATCCACCCTTACTTAGTGGTCAAGGCTTAGGGCATAAAAATCTGTTCCCTCCAATGTCTCGAGTTTTAAACTTCTTAAGTATTATCAACTTCTTGGGGCCACCCCAAAGTTTTTGGCCTGGTAATTATTCGGTTTATGTGGAATAGGGGGATTACACAGGTCCGAAGACTAGTCGAGGTGCATACAAGCAAATCCGGACACCCGATTAGCAAGAAAAATGTGGCCATAGCCTGAGAAGATCTACATTTAACACCAATATATCCCTTAGTTGACCTTTGCTATCTCTTTGAAGTTTCAATTGCACCTCAAGTCTCTAATTTGGTCCATGCTTGCAAGTATGAAAACAAAGTAATTTAGGCCCTGTTTGGTACCAGTCTCGGTTTCAATTTCGGTTTCATTTTTTATATTCTCAGAACCAAAAAATCTAAAGATTACTCATTTTTCTTGTGCTTGAAAACCTAAAAAAGGGACCATGAAAAATACCATCGTTTTCATATCATTTTTATTTTCATATGAAAACGGTTTTAGAAACTCAAAAAATACCTTTTTAATGGTTTCCAAAATTGGAGATTTAATGGTTCCCAAAATTGGGGCGTTTTCTGAAAAAAAATTTGAAAACAAGTTCTAAAACCGATTTACCAAATGCGGTTTCAACAGAAACAGTTTCTGGAACTAATCTGCCAAATGTGATTCCGTCGAATTTCAAAAAACGAAAACATAAAACAAAAAGCAAAACCCTAACTACATTTTGTCCATTGCAGCCTCCCTCTGTTTTATATATATTTTTTCAAAAATGACCACCTTTCATATTCATGAAGAATCAATTAACTCTGAGAGATCTTCACTGTAGGGTTTATGTTTTTTAAATATCATTGTTATATATACATATCTGTATATATAACTCTCATATATATGTTTGTATGTTTGCATGTATAAATACACACAATCTTCACAATGCCAGCTAAGAAAATTCACACTGCATCAAGATTACCCATCTGCAGTTAGGTGACATTCCAACATCAAGAAGAGAGACAAAAGCTCATAGCTAAGATATATATATACGACGGAAAGCTCTATCTCATCTATGATCAAGAAAATAACAGTGATGTGACCATTGAAGATAACATGCATGCATGCTTGACAACTCAGGCTGAGTTTAGCTTGCCTTGTTTGCCCTCAAGCTACTATCCTAACCTAAGAACCGTCTCTGAAAATATTAGAACTTAAAGTCTGTATATAATGGGGAAGATTTACCTTTTTGAGTATTTGCCATCATTGTCCTTGTTTCTATACTCTAGGTGTATATGCATATATTGATATATATATATATAATGTAAGGCAACTCCACTAAAGAACTACTCCTGGCTGTAGTTTAATGACATTGCAAGTTCTTAGATGTATGATGTTAATAACTTAAAAGTGTGTGTGTATATATATAGAAAATGATATTCTTACAAAAAAATTTATACAAAAATTGTATACAAACTGATGTGATAGTGGTTATTTTGTAATTAAAAGTCATTATGATGGGTGTTAGTTTTGAAGTAAAAGACTCTTATTAAGACATATCATTTTGTATAAAAATTTTGTTTAAATTTTTTGTTTGTATAACATTACCTTATATATATATTGTATCAAGCCGATAAACTTAGAAAAAAGAATTTCCTGAAAAACCCTTATAAGCATTCTAGGAATTACAGCCTATATATAGTTTACGGGAAATACCTTAATTGGTGGGTGAGTCTCAATTCTTCTAAACGACACTACATGCAACAAACCAATGAAAAATGTTAAAACAACAATAATAATACTAATAATAACATGGTTCTCAATATTACTCATGTGGCTTTCTCTTTCAGCTGCGGTTAGTGGTTCCCCTCGGAGGTTCGAGCTTCGGTCCATGTTTGCATTTGACACTTGCGTTGGGCTGAAGGCTCATCCCATATTGGATGAGCCTTTGGGTTGTGTGTGTATATGAACCATCGCTTGACTTTTCGTTTTAACGGGTTGTTAAATGGTTGTGTTCATCTCTTTCTCTCTCTCATAGAAAGAGTTATGGCCTCCCCAAGTTGTGACATGTGAATGCCGGGGACTGAAATGCCATGTTTTGGCACATTAGAACAGAAAATTTAATGGGAACTTCTCGAGAGAGACCCACATGTATAATCCCTGAAAAGAGGTGGAGCTTCTGAATTACTGCAAAAAAGAAATAATAATATAAAAATATGAACACTGAGATTGGATATTTCATGGTTCCTATATTTTCACCCTGAATTGTGCCTTTTCTCCCAATTTCTCTAGCAATAAATGGTAACCACAGGCTTCTTAAAGCCTATCTGGTGGCATTTTGGAAACGTTACAATGTGCATTCATAGATCATGCTATCGCTCTCATACCGTTGAATTTTGAATGAATGATTTTGGATTCATATATGTACATATGTATATATATTGATTCCCTGGTCTATGATACTTCTAATCATGGCATACCTGAATGCAGATATCTCCCAATCATTTCAAACTGTAGTCACCTATTTCCTTGCAACATAAACCAAACCTGCAGGATGTGGACAAGTCATTAGACTTGGACCCTTGGTTGATCAAGATTCAATGACTAGCACTAAAGCCATCCTTATCTTCAACCAAACAAGTATGAATTTAAAACCTTTTTGTTTGAAACCCAAATTTTTAATTAAAAAAATAAAAATAAAAATACTCTTTATTTTTTCATTATTTTTTTTTTCTACCAAAATTTTAAATTCCAAATAAAGCATTAAGCTCTTTAAAATCTTTTGAAGTCATTAGTATTACTCTTGTTAAAGCATGAAATGACACAAAAGAACCAACAAAAGGACAAATTTCTGGTTAGCATTGAAAGGACGGCTGCATTTATTCCACACCTGTTGTGATTATTTTCCGTCAGAATCAATGAGACGTGCAAGCACACACAAATCACAAATTAAAACACATCAAATTTTGAATTTCATACATTGGATTTGGAATTCTAGATAGTTCAAATGGTATAGACAGTCAAGGGAAAAATAGAAACCTTCCCTTCCGTCTAAATTATTATCACTCATATTGCATGATTTTTTGCTTTAATTAACATACATTTCAAGGAAGCATTTAAATAAACAGAAAAGAAAAGAAAAATTCCCCAAATTTCTATTTAGCAGCTTAATCTGCATTGCCAATTTCTTTCTTGATCCACTGTTTGACTTGCTTTCTTGAATTTGGTCCTCTGTGCTTCCTCATGCCTGAGTTCCTGTGCTCACTGGCGCTAGGCTTACTTGAAGAACTGCTGGAATTTGTAACAGAGGCAACGATAGGATCTGTTGGTGGTTGCTCGGTGGATTCTAGGGCTGACATAGTTGTAGACTCTGGGATGAACCGGCGAATCCTCATGCTAGAGTTTCTGCGCCCACTGGTGCTAGGTCTATGTGAAGAACCGGTGGAATTTGGTACTGCGGCAACGATAGGATCTGGCTGTTGTTGCTCGGTGGTTTCTTTGGGTGACGTAGTTGTAGGTTGTGGGATTAACTGCGGAAGAAACATACCTGGCAATAATACTTCATTTCTTTTGGGCTCAATTAAGCCACTATTCTCTTGCTGCAGTTTTAAAATGGCTTCAATTTTCTGTCTTCTGATTTTCTCTGAATCAGACTGCAGAAGGTTCTCATCCTCATTGGCTTTTGCATCACTGGAACTCTGAGAGTCAACATGGAAGAAGTCATTTAAGTTCACTTAATATGGGTATAACCGGAAAACAAATGCAAACAACTACTCTGGTACGCAAAATATTAAAACTTCAAACAATAGAAAGTTTACAACTCAACTAACTAGCTGGGGGAAGTACTTTGTCCGAACTTTTTCCTGGATTTTGCTAATTCAACTGCGCTGCTACCTGAAAGGACTTAATGGGATACTTAGTTGGAATGTTCAGAACCACTAATATTTTCTATCACATACAGAATCACTAATTTTTTTGTTATCGAGTATCAGTCACCCTAAAAAAAATGTCCCATGGTATCTTCTTAGAGGACCTTTCATTGCTAAAATAATGTTTATTAGCATGTAACCTAATCCAAAAACCAGAAATTTGCAAAGATTCAAATAGATAGCATTTATCAGACATAAAATTGAATTGACTAACATGTGATTAAGACTTAAAATTAAGTTGACAATCACAAACGCTCCCCAAAATACACATGAAACGCCAGCTGTCCATTGTCTCAACAGAATTATAAGAACTCAAAAACATCAACATAAAAATATAACATCTGTTAACCAAAAGAAAAAATAAGAACAATTTACAGGTCCCACCGAGATGGCGACAGACATCACAGGGGGGGGGGAGGTAGTAAATCCCAACTGAGGGAAAATCCTTCATGAAATCAGCATGCCTCAGACGTAAAATGGATTCAAAGCATCTAAATGCCTCACGATTATGGTTGACATTCAAAGTTCACCAACCTATCTTATTCAGTCACTTTTTGAGAGTTCTAGGATGCAGAAGTCCAGAAACCATGCATGTGGAAGGAGATTCCATAAATTAGTGCTTCTTTTAACTTAGTTTTTCCCCTTTCTTGACTTCTCTATGGTTTCGTTATATTTAATTTTCTACTAAAAATATTATTAACTTGAATTCTGGTGTTGAAACAGTTACACACCAACTGACCACAGCTCCTCTCACATGTCAGGCGGTCATTCTTTGATTCACACCAAAATTTAGTTCCGTGTGAGAACCATAAGCAGCAGCATATGCCCTCCAAGACAGCCTGTGACGACCACCCAATCAACATCATGAAAAAAGAGAATATATCGAAGAAAAAAAGATGATGACTTGTAATTGAGACCTTTGACAGCCAAAGTGATATATTTGGTATTAGCAACAGCTTGATCTCTAAGTGCATCCAATAACAAGCTAGTCAACAACAGAAGTTAGGTTCCTAGCTCTTATGTCAGGGTGTCAATAGCATAAACTTCATTTTCAACAAAGCACTAGTTCAGCTGCTGCTACTATTCTTTCTTATCCTTTTCACCCTCTTTTCGGTCAATAATTCTGCCAATTTTTCTTTTTTTCTTTTCTTTATTTTTTGACTGTTTGTGGCTGGTGGGTGGGGGGATTCTGCATAGTTCCACTAGTTCACATGCATAGCCCCTTTTGTCACGTTATATTAAAAGATCGACAATTTAGCAACCAGTGGGCATGGAGAACACTGTTACAAAGTTCTAGCAATTCATATTATGCAACTAGCATATGTAACTGAAGTGAACTTGCGCAAAACCAAGTAATAGAATTGGATTGAACTCGGTTAACAATGAAGCAAGTAATAGGATTAAATTTTACTCAGCACAAAAGCAATTAACATGCCATCACCTGATGGAGAAAAAATGCGGACTCCAGTTGAATTCAACAACACTAATCATCACAAACAAGAAGCTACAAAGAGGATAGCAGATTGATACTAGATAGAGTATATCAGTGAAAATGATGAATTGCTTTAGTTTGTGGTAGCAAAGAGTTTATCAGTGATGGCATACCAACTGAGAATGAGCCCCAACCAAGTCAAGCACATGTTCAAGATCCTTGGCATGAAAAACCTTACGACAAACAGGGCAGCTACCAGTGCCCTCTTCGACTGTTCCATGCATGCCTGTGCAACAAGCAAACACCTTACTTATCAGAACAAATACCGTTGACAAGAAGAATAAGAGAGACAAAATCTCTAATTATAAAAACAATGCAGTTATATGACATGATAACTGCCATAGGATATAGTGTCCCATCTGTCACATCCCAAGATCATACAAGTGCGCATGCACTACACAGTATTGCAATATGCAGTTCGAAAGATGAGAGTAGGCAAGCCACCATGCAAGATGCCTGCCTCTATAACAATAAAAATTTCTTATACATAAAGAAGAAACTTTTTCAGCAAAATTATTCAGGTGGAACCGTGGAAGAGAATAATAACCATAGTTTAAAACATGACAAAGAAGAGTTCACTAAATTAGATTCAACATGTTTCATGTCTGACATGGAAGGCAAGAGTATAATAACATAGAAACAGAAAGAAAAAAATTATTCGCAAAATGTAGTTTACTGACACAAAACAAATAAAGCATCCGTCTAAAAGAGAACATATGAACAAGGTTTTAAAACAAAACGAAGTAATAAATATCGTGTCTAGTAGTTGTCACCAAATATTTATTAACAAAAAAGAAAACAACATCTATGATTACATCATACCATGCATGACAATTAGTAAACAAGAAACACTTTTCATCTCATACATGAAATTCATTATTTAAATGAGTTGCAGAGGTGATGATGGTTGTAAAGGTGACTAGTCAGATGAGGACAGCCATGGTACTAGTGGTTGGGAAGCAGCATTTCAATATTAAACACTGACGGTGATGGTTATTCGTTGAGAGTGAGAACTAGATGAGGGCAATGGCTGTAACAGGAGAAGATGATGGCATGCCAATGCCTGATGGTGGTAGCAATAGTGTACGAGGAGGTGGATGTTGGTGCATTAGTTGCAGCAGTGATACTGACAAAGAAAGCATTTGCAGAATCATCAGGAACTAGTGTAGTGGAGAATGCAATGAATGTGACAGTGGCAACAAATATGGTAGTTCTGGCATTAAAGGCGTGGTGGTCATCAACAAGGAAAATGACGTGCCTGACGGGGTTGTGGAGGTGGCAGTGACATCATAGGTGGACAATTAAATGGAAGAGAAAAGGTTTTGCGCTTAAGCATTCAAGCAACAACACACCATCAAAACTATCCAGTAGTTCTTGCTCTGAGGTTATGAGAATCTTTTTCTATCTACTTCCAGAAAGTCCAATTTTTGTTTTCTCAAAGAAAGAGAAAATTGACTATTTTTTACCAACCAAATGTGCTTTCTGATGCTAGGCTGTCCTGTCACATTCATAAATGAGAAAACTTTTAAGACAATATATCTGACCAAGTTTATCTAGCCATGAAATCTCCAAAGCTTTAGGATAAATCCGATGAAATGTACGACTCATGCTACCTCAAGGGACATGTTGCAGTGTTTCAACAAACAAGTTGAAATATATTAGTCTACAATGAGAAGTATGGGGGTGTGACTGGTTGTCAGGCTAGATGCCATCTGATCTTGTTTAACATTGTGTATGTAGATGGTGTCATGCTGAATTTCATACGACGATTTATTTTTCAACTAACTATGTATATAATGAACCTAGACATGATTTTTTTTTTTCTTTTGATAACTAAATTAGTTTTATTCAACCCAAAGAAAGAAGGTCACCAAAGTACACAAGACGTATACAAGAAAGACCCCCTAAGATCAACCCTTAACATCAAGATCACATATGAAATCTATCAAAGCCAAGGAAAACTCACTAAAATTTCTAGAAACCCAAAACAAGAAATAAAAGAGCTTTAAGCCTATGAGCTGGCAGAGCAACTTCCTCAAAAGTTCTTCGATTACGCTCCTTCCAAATACACCACATCACACACAAAGGGGCTAAGTTCCGGACTCTCTTCCTCAGACTGTGTGTGATGTGGAAACAACTATGGCCGGCCATTGTCTGATGTGGAAACAATTGTGGAAAATGCACCACATCACACACAGTTGTTTCCCTGCAATGCCGGCCACAGTTGTGATTGTGTGATGCCGGCCACAGTTGTTTCCTGGCATTACCCAAGAAATACCAAAAAATCGAAAACAACATGCTCCAAATTTGCCAAACCACATCACAATGAATAAGCAAATGATCTATAGTTTCTTCGCTTTCTGACACATACAACACCAATTCTGAAGCATCTAATCCCTTTTTCCCAGATTATCAATAGTGAGAATACCGTCTAGAGCTGTTGTCTATACAAAGAAACCCACATTAGCTAGAGCACCTGATTTCCAAATTGCCTGCCAAGGGAATGAACTCTTAGAACCATTACGAAGGAGAGCATAAAAAGATCGGACAAAAAATCTCCCCTTATTTGCCCCCCACATCATAAGATCCACCCCCCTCAAACTGAAACCTGAAACCTGTACAGAGAGTCAAAAAAATCAACCACCTCCTCCAATTCCCAATCCTGAATTCCCCTTATAAAAAAGGGTTCCCAAGCTACCACCCCACCTAAAATCTTCAAATAATCAGCCACAAAAACTTTCTTGTCACTTGTAATAGCATATAAGCTTGAACAAGCTACTGATAGTGGAACATCCTTGCACCACAAATCATGCCAAAACTCGACTCTGCTACCATCCCCAATCACAAAGCTGATATGCCGACAAAAAACATCCCGATCATTCCTAATCCCCTTGCATAGACTCACCCCGCAAGAATGTCCTAGACATGATATTAAACAACGTTACATTTATATATATATATATATATATATGTAGTAATAAACAACCTTACATGCCACTCAAAAAAAAAAAAAATGAAGACATCAAATGATGTCAACTTGTCAATTGATGAGAAGGATTCTGCTTTATTCCTACTAAAGAAAATGGCCTGAAATGAGTTATATGCCATCTCTCTCAGACCTTCACATAATGAAAAAAATGTATGTTAAAAGGTACTTCCATAGACAAACCCAAAGAATTATGCTACATTGACGCAAACATGAGCACTAAATTCCAAGACCTAAAGTCCTGAGCAAGGCAACTCCCCATAAACTAGCTAGAGGTGAGAGGAACACCATTCTTGCTTTTGAATCGTGTTGCAGGAAATTCAGCATCTGTTCATATTTACATTACAATTAACCATTTCAAAACCAAACTACAACTCCCAATTCCTGCGTGTTATTCTGACACCCATCGTAACTGCCCTAATCATTTGATTCTACATAACATTTGAACACACACGTTGACACTCTAAAACTGAAACAGATACATAAACAGTATCGCTGGAATGCCATAATAAAATAAAACACAATCCCTCCAGATGAAAGAATTGCACTCACTAATTGAATATCTTCTCACTATAGACAAGAAAGGATTTAACAAATACATTAATTACTAAAGAAAATTGCAACAAGCTTATTCCGAATTCGAAGTCACATCCAACAGAGCAGCCAATTTTGTTAGGACATCAAAAGGCCCAATCAAAGAGTTTTTAAAACAACCAAAGGTACCAACTTAAAACTGTTCCATTGTGTACGCAAACTACATTCTACCATCCATGAGTTTTAGGTTACCTTGCTGATTTACCATATCCCAAGCACACAGAGATGTAACCGCTGAATTAGTTGGGTCAATTTCTTTTTGTGACTGGAGCCAATTCCACCACCTAATAATGCACTCACTGGCATAATTGAATAAATAAGTGAATTGTAAACCAAATATACCTGTTCCTAAAGAGTATATATACATATATGTATGTAATATATAAATAAACAGAATGGTAACAAAAGGAGCAGGATCCGGAGTTTACCAATGGAAGCAGTGAAAACAAGACATTAACTTCATAAATGGCAATATATTATCACTTGCATCTTCTTCAACCAATTGATACAAACACAACGGACAATTTCCCTCAGGGTGATTCATGCTTGAGAGCCTTTCCACTGCTTCCTAGTAAAATGTTTAGACAATCAATATTTTTCAAAGTTCTATAAATCTATATCTGAAAGAGCAAATGTAATTCCAGATTTTGCAAGTTTGATAAATACAAAATTCACTCTCCAACAATCAATATTTTTCAAAGCTCTATACATCTCTATCTGAAAGACCAAATGTAATTCCAGATTTTGCAAGTTTGATAAATACAGAACTCACTCTCCAACAATCCAATCAGGCCCCTACTAACCAGACACAATTTGATGTCTCGGCCGTTACTTATTTCCATAGGACAAAACAAAATCCTTTTCATCTAATGCTGCCTTGCTGTAACTCCAATTACAAAACACACAACACATATATGTCAATCTTGTAGTAATAATAAAGAAAGTTTTCCTACAAGATTATATTGTTTATGATTTGAAGATATTTCCTGTAGACAACTTAGAATGTTCATCAAATTTCACTTGCAGGCATAGCAAATAAGAATGTAAATTATTTTTCCATACAATGACGTTAACTATGGAAAATGTATACCTTGCTTCCTTATTTTTGATAAACAGATCTATAATACCGCTTATGCTTCTTCTTCACTATAAACTTATCATGGAAAAACAACTTTTATTTAGGAAGTAAAGATCCACTCTTGAAAAATAAAGTACAAGCTATTGTAAACTTCAAACAATAAAATATTGCAACAATTTTCACAGAAAACAGAGGACGAAGAAGAGCAAGCTAGGGTTAAATGGATTGACTATTTAAGAATTCAAGGTCCCTAGAAACTCATTAATAGGAAATCAGTCATCAAGATTGCCACCCAAAAAAACCATAAGAAATTGTAACCCAACAAAAAAGTCAATGTGCTTCAAGTTCATGAACAGGGGAAAAAATGTGTTTCAAGTTCCTGAAACAGATTCAATAACCTAAAAGCCCATAATTAGCTAATCCTGCACCATACCAATAAAAGTCAACCCTTAGTCTACAGCCACCTCTGTGGAAAGGGATCATTTTGTTTTTCAAACCATCCCAGCAGCATAGACAATAAATAATCTTTTGATTCCAGATATGAATTGAACAGAAGGATTGGAAAGTTGAACTCCCTAGTATCCTCCTGATCGCTTCCGGATGAGACTCGAGTGAGGGAGAGGCCAAAGATTATACAAGAGAGCAAGAGGCAGATTTTATTTTAGCTCTAAAACTCCACATCTCCATGGATGTAAGTTCAAAACTCCTGGTTTAGTATGCTTAATGCTACTAAGTATGAAGTCAACGTTAGATTTCCTCCGACATGAAGAAAACGATGGAAAGTGTGTAATACCAACAAAGTGGTAGATCAAGGTTACAAGAGACATTCTTTGAGCAGGAATAGTTAGAATCTGCAGGAGTTGCATTTAGCTAGTTTATCTAGTAGTTGTCCATAAGACAGAATATTCATCCATACATATTAAGTTATCAACAAGTATGTAATGAAGTGGCTTAGTAGCAAGTCACTTTAGTGGCAATCTAATAAATGTAGAAGAAACCATACATGCTATCCTTAGAAGTTACCATTGATGATCACACAACACTAGTAGTGTGAGATTTCAATAAATAGTTATGATAAGTTTACCAAATGGGTTTAATTGTTATAAGGGCTTTGAACCTTCAAAAGCACTAAAATCATCTCAATTGAAGGGCTGAATCATTAATGCTCCATTTAGGAATGATTACCATGGTGTCTCCCTTTTTCTCCCTTGTTCTCTTTCATCCACTTCCTTTCTTCTTTTGATAACCAAAGATTTGCTGTTTTGAACATTTATCTGTTATCACCCCTGAAAGTCATTACATAGTAAGCCATTACCTTGACTCTGTCTTACTACGTTGAATTAGAAATCATCTGAGACAAATACTTTTCAACCCCTAGAATACCCTATAGACTCAACCAACAAGAGTATCGTACTCTAGTTAGTGAATTTTGGGTGAATAAATCATCATTTTGACCAGTCAAATTAGCAAATCAACTCAAGTCAAAGCTGATTTGCAGAGCCACCCTTCTGGTTCAGGAACAAAGTAATTATTTTGTTCTTTCAAGGGCCAATTCATATCTTTGGGGTTTGATACTCAACTTTGAAATCTTTTTGGACATGAAATGCTCAGTTGGCCAGCTATTTTAAAATTTTGTTTCTTGCTTACAAGGGGAATAAAATACCCACTCTTTATTTTGGGAAACCAGCTAACATGCAACACACTACATTTATTTTTATGATAGTATTGTACGCTTTATTTACTCACAACATATTATTGTGTGAATATATATGAACATACTCATATCCATATAAAAAGAGAATATACAGCTCTACCAAAGCAAAAAGTTCCTGAAATTAAGCATGAAGGCAAAAATAATTAATGAATATGAAATAAAAACAAGCACATACTAAATGGATACTTTCAACTAACCCGACAACAACTTTTACAGCCAAACACATTTACAGAAGTAGTGCAGATATTACCTCACAAAGTGATACGAGCATTAAACAAGAGGAGAGTTCACAAGCTTTGTCCTCAATACCAGTTATAAGATGCTTTTGCCTTTGTTCATCAAGACCCTTGTACTCTATAATATGAATATGAGGTGGTTCCTTCGGATACTGCACAACAAATAGATAAAGACTAGTGCAAACATGATAAGTAATAGAATGATATGTTTATGCTATAGATTACCTGGGGACCAGCTCGTATCCCAATAACTGCTTCCACAAACTGCAAAGAGAACAATAAAATTGCAAGCACAAGTTTCATCATCACCAACTAAGAAATGATGGCGGGAAAACACAACTAAACAATGTGAATTCAACCCAGAGTAACATTTCGACAAAGCATAAGATTAGGATACTTCTTGAATATTTGCCTCTACGTTGTACTTGCAAGTACATCCAAATAAAACTGAAAGAATTACAAGAAATTTCTTTATTGGAGTGTAGCAATAGAGGTCACAGAGTCAATAAACGATGGAGATAGCTTTAATACTTCACTCTCTTCTCTTTGGCATGGATGATCGTAGAGAATGTTTCCAGATGTAGTTTAGGCTTTAGCTTTATTTTATCAGATACTATTGATATGATTACTTGCATGACTTGCCAAATGGACCAATAGGGTCTTGACACATAAGCAACAAGATCAAGTGGTATAACTCTTCCAAAATTTCCCTTAGCAACAATTAAGAAGATATAATTGCTTTGTGTTTATGGCACTTGTAATATATTCCTCTTTTTTTTTTTTTTTGGGGGGGGGGGGTATATATTGGAGGGCCAAAGCCGTAGGGGAGATGGGGGAGGGTGAGATGAACCCGAAAACCTAAAAATTAGCCATTAGGGACAATAATGGCCGTTACGTAATGGTAACGATAAAGGGCATTTCCATTATGGTCTTGTATATCGCCGCAAGACATTCATAATGGCCGTTACGGTGTTAGGGTGACCGTAACAGCCTTTATGGTCCGCTGCATGCAAATAGAGCTTGAGAGAACAATAAAAAAAAAGAAACTTATGAAAAACCCCCGTTTTCATTTCGTGGAAGTCCCCAGCAGAGGAAAGGGCGATCGTAATAACCTTTACGGTCCGCTGCACACAAATAGAGCTTGAGAAGACAATAAATATAAAAAAAGGAACTTATGAAAAACCCCAGTTTTCAATTCATGGAAGTCCCCATCAGAGGAAAGGGCTGTAGGGGATGGCGCGTTTTGCTTCCAATCGGAGAACTCGATGTGCCGGCATTAGATGCGTTGTTGTCTCTCTTCTATAGTAACTATGTGAAGGGACAAAAGGAGAACTCATTGCATTGACATTCGAACCGCTGTCCCTCTTCTATGATGAGCGTGATCTGTTTTACCCTCCGTACCCTCAAATCTAACAACTTCCAGCTAGCCTCGAACTCCGGCAGTCTAGCCTTCTAGATCAGTAAACTATCTCTCTCTCTCTCTCTCACACACACACACACACAAATTTGCACTGGGCCTTGACAGTTCGCGTTGGGGCTTTCCCTGGCTTTTCCTCTTTTTGAGTTGAGATGAATGAGACTTTCAAATTGTAACCCATGGTCCTTAACCTGAGTTAACACTTAGCAAGCCTGAGTAGGACAATCTAGGCACTCCAATTTTCCATTTAACCTATTTGATGATATTATTGACTGGATACACAAACCCAATAATTATTGAACTTCAAAGTCGTCGAAATAACAATACTGTATTATTATTTAATATCATTATTTATTATTGTGTTATATATTGTATTAAATGTTACATTTAAAGTCACTCAAAATCATTTAAAATAATAGTATAAACTATTTAATATTCAAAATATGTGTAACATCCGAGACGCTTGCGTCTGCTACACCGCAACTGTTTCCATGTCTTGGTCTGCAACCACGATCTAATTCTACGGTCAAACCTATGACCTCAATCATGGGTGGGGTAATATAGAAAAGCAAAAAAAAATGACTGCTTTGACTTTTCCAATGGGAACATTTATTTTGAAAAAATTTTAAAAAAAAAGGGAAAGCAAGGATCTCAATTTAGGACAATGGGGAGTAATTAAATAAATTTATTTATCGGATCTTTGAATGAGATTTTTCTATCTTTTTTCTTTCTATTCTTTTCTTCTTCTTTTTTTTTCCTGCTTACATGTTGCATAAGATTCAATCACCTGAAGGCCAATGGTTAATGAAACATCCAAACCATCACCCGAACAAATCCAGCCAAGAACATTTAAGTTCCAAAACCCAACACTATAACCGTCAAACGAATCATGTAAAGATTACCAACCCTGCTGTTAAAATTCTTGTTTAACTACTATGGCAATGGAGAGCTGATGAGTCTTTTTCTTTTGTAATCCTCTATGCGTCCGTGCATGAGTTCATATATAATCCATGGGTTTGAGGCCAAAGAGCTGGATGTCAAGCTTTTTCAAATATGGTTAATTGTAATTTTCGAGTATATTCTGGAATATTGTTAAACTCAAAGAAAAGGTTTAATTTGAAATCATTTCAGTTCACATCTTACTAACATGAAGAAATGGTTATTACGGATTGGGGGTAATAAATTCTGAAAACGATAAATTGTTGAATGGTTAACTTCGTATGTGATAATATATGGTGGTAATGCATTAGTAGTTTCCATTGATATTAAAAGACATTTTGATTAGAAACCTATTTAATTTTCTATGATGTTCGACATTACTATCTAAGTTTCTTAAGATTCAACTGCTAATAACTTGAGGTAGTTTTTCTAACAACATTTTGTCTAAACGTTCACTCCAGCCAATTGCAATAAGGGCATGATATTGCCAATACCCAAACTACAAGAAAATAGATATTTAAATACATAATTAACAAATGGCCTAGCAATGTAGAAAATAATTTTCACAACAATGCTAAAAGAGTTCTAAGTGCAAAAAAGAGGCAGTTATTAAGCCTGTTTGGAGATAAAGTGATAATTTTACTTCCTTCCTCTATGTGGTTTTTATCTTGGGAAGGAAGAGGAAAAAAAAAATAAAGAAATACAAGGGGAAGTTATTTTTATTTTCTTTGCAAAACCAAACAAAGGAAAGAAACCGGTTTCCCTACAATTTCTCTCTCACTTCCTTCCCCTTTCTTTCCTCAAGTTCCAAACAGGCTATAAAGAATCGGGCTCAAATTCTTCAAAGGCTGTCACGATAATTCACATTTGTCTACAGCTCAATACTAAGCCAATAAAAGCGAATACCCAATACTTAACTCGTCAAATTAGACGCTATTTTAAATCATTTCGGAGCCACATCACAGTTTCAAGGTAACGAACTAGGTTTCAGACAAACTGCATCCAATAACGCATCAAACTAATATAAAACCCATAAGAGAATCATAAAAATTCAATTGTTATGATTGTAAAAGCTAACAAAAATGCACAACCCATAGTATATTTACTTGATTATATGGATATATATGTATATATATAGAGAGAGAGAGAGAGAGAGTACTGACCTGTTGGGAGGAGACGTCGGCGGTTCGGGGCTTGATGTGAACGTGGAGATGGGGAGGGTATGCGTCAAGAACAATACAATCGTCGCCGTAGACTGCTTGCATAGCATCCACTTCGATGAGCACTTCATCTTCTGCCATGGGTTTGCTTCCGCGTGACCTGGAGATAAGAGAGAGGTGTTGGCTCTGGCGGTCGTACAGCTAGAGGACGATATTGGCTGCCACGCTGACGACTGACGCCGTTCGGAACCGACTCGCAGCCTGTTTGGCACTTTGAGGAGGAAAATGAAATAAAAAATACTTTCCTTTTTTTTTTAAGAAAATGAAAACAAATAATGAAATATAAGAGAGGAAAGGATATAGTATGAGTTATCTTTTCCTCCTACATTTTCCGTCCTTTTTCTCATTTTCATTTCCTTTTCTTCATGGGTAAAATGACAGAGGAGAAATAAAATGTTTTAGTTATGTTCTCTTTCCTTCCCTTTCTCAAGTTTCAAATAAAAAATGAAAAAAGAAAGACAATCAAAAGAATGGAGAGGATTTTTGGGAATATAATTTTTTCCTGTGCACTAATTGGTATTAAAAAGAACAGGTCCTACTTTTTATTATGAATATGACAAATAAAAAATTGTGTGGACAATAATTCCCCATTAAATTAAGAGATTTGCTATTTGCAGTCGCGGGTGGCTCGACTGCACCAGCTGATGTGCGAAATATTAGTCGAAACCCACTCTTTTTAGCGTGAACCTCAACTAATATGTCACACATTAGCCGGTGCAGTCGCGTCACCCGTGACTGCAAATAGACTCTCTCTTAAATTAATTATAGATGGAATATATATAATGAACAAATCATTCAATGTTTAATTTGAAAGCAAACAACAAGGGATTTAGATTCTATATATTTCATAATTTGGAGTGGGCATCTCCATTCCACAATTAATGTATTATTTGTAATTTTATCACGTATCTTATTAAAATTATGTCGTTTTATATTAAAATTTATTATTATTATAAATTATTTATTTTTAAATAAATATTAAGTCAACTTATTTGAACTCTTTATTTTTATGTTAACTAACGTATCAACACCTCAATCAATAGAATTAAGAAAATCCTAATCCAACAAGATTGTGATGATACTCAGCAAAATATTGAAATGTTAATAAAAACACTGTCATATTGAATACAATATATGTATAGGGAATAATCATACCTCTCAATTATATATACATTAATAATAGCATCACATGTATAATTCCTATAAACTATTCTATGTGATATTTAATACACGATTGTAAGGCTATCTCAAATGGCTGATGATGAATTTGAATTTGCTTTTATGAAGTTCTTCAAATTATTTCTACGTCATAAAAGCCATTATTCCATTTTTTTAAGTTTTATGTAACTTTTTTCTTTATCTCCAAATGAGCACCTTCTAGAATTATAATTAACATATTTCATTCATTTGAGGTATAAATAAAAATTCATAATTTTTTTGAAAAATATTTACTTTTATATTCACACAATGTGAAATTTGAGCCATGATAAGCAGCTTGATAACAAATAACATTGCTTCATAGATACACATTCTATTAGGACTGTACTAACAGTAACCCGTACCATGCACGAGAGTCATATAATAAATTAAAAGTTTAATAATTGAAGAAATTTGAATACTTTATTGAAAATTTTAATAAAGCTTAAGATTATAAATTTTTTTTGAAGAAAATAGATTTGTTATTAATTATGAATGCAATAGTAAAGACTGTAGCTGCACTGTGGTAGCAGGCCTTTCCACATTATTCATTGCCAAGTGCCTTATATTAAGTTTTACATACAAGTATAATTCAAAATATTTTAATAAAATAATAATAAAGTATGACATAAAACAATAAAAATTAAATATTAATATCAATGTATTATTTGATCAACTATAATTTTTCACGTAATATTTGTAATAAAATTATACAAAACACTGAGATCGGATAATATAAAATATAGTTGTTAAATTTGCACCAAATTTTATTGCCTCGATAAAATTTTCTCTCACATCATGGGGTTTATCCATGTAAAAGGAGGGTTAATGTAGAAAGCAAAAATTCATATATTGGAACTATAGAATAAATTAAAATTGCAGCTTAGTTGGGAATTTTCTAATTAAATAAAAATAAGTTATTTAGTATATCATCTAAATGTATAATTGATACTGCACACCTAAGTTAAAAATAAAGTGTAATAGTATTATCAAAATCCATTAAATAATCCAAAACTACACTGTTCGCCTGTCATTGCATAAGTTCAATTTAATGGACAATTGCTCATTATTTTCAACCCATCAATATACCCGAAAAAGTCTATTGATTTTAATCAACATTAATTGACGCCGCAATTCCCATATTTTAACATATCATTTTTTTAATCATTTTTTTCATTCCTTTAAGAAAAAGAAGAACATTAAAAAATATTTTACAATTTTACTTACAAATAAGAAAAAAATAAACAAACTGGGGCATTATTATTCTTTTTATTTATAGGTAAACTTTAATATTTTTTAGCATCAATTGTACATTAGAAATTATAAATTATACGTAATTTGGGGCATATTATTACTTCTCGAAAATAAGCTTGATAAGAGTATCTTGTAAACATACATGTGAGTATAATACAAGTATTTAGTATGCGGGACATAATCAAAATTATCTGAGGAATACTAAACATAGACAAATTAACAGTCACTTTTTGATAGGCGCCATATCATAACGCCACGTATCAAATGCCTTTTGAATTTAAACTGGCAACCGGAGAAACAAAAAGTTACACAATCTTACGCTTGATTTAAAAGTAGAATCACTTTTTATCTCATCATATTTTAAAGATGAATAACTTTTTGAGAAGATAATATGATACTCTCATCTAGTGACATAGAAGTTTATATTACCCAAATTCTCACTTTTGACATCTCACCAGAAACATGTATAGTCTAACAACTGTCGTATAAATCAAAGCTTCGATAGTAATTTCACTACAAAAACACGAACCCAGGTCACCTGTGCTTTTGATGGTAAGGGTTTTTTTTATTTATTTTTTATTTGGGATGGTAAGGGTTAAAGGTATAAATAAATGGGTTAAGAGTGATATATGAAAAAAAAACTTATAATTCAAAACTGATTTAGGACAAAGTAGGATTTAGGTAGTCTCGACTCCGCTTTGATTATATTATTAAATATCTAAATATATAGTTTTTTATATATTTTGAATTTACAAAATATTCTTAATATATGTAAGTAATTGTTAAGTTTGAATGTTACTTCTTATTATTGAGATTTAGTTTTTTTTTTTTTCATATCAACTTCATAGTGTAAATATCTGTATAATTTACATCATTCTTATTTTTTGAGAATTATTTTTATGTTGATTATGTAATTTTAACTCGTTTCAATTCAAATTCAAATCAACTTAAGTGGGAACAAGGACCAAGATGGATAAGAATGTTCAATTTGGAGTGGAATACGAGTAGAGTTTTTTTATTAAAAACAAGATAGAATTTAACTTAACTTATACTGAACATGCCCCGAAGCCATCCTTAACTTCCACAAATACACAATTTTACCTGCCTCTTTCACCTATATTTTAGTCCGTGTTCAAATTGTAGCGATTTCTCAAAGACACGCTGCAGAAAAAGCTTTAAACCTCACTTCAAATTTTACTTGCCCCTTTCACCAATCATGATGTGGAAGATCCTTCTTTCAGTACATTAAGCCTTACTTCAAATTGAACTGGGTAACATATCCCCATATACTATCAAGAAGAACACAGACGGTGACTTACCAATTTAATTGTAAGTCCATACAAATGGTATTAAAACACAATATTGGCATTTTACAAATTTTATCATCTTATCTCCAACTACATAATGGAAATAAATTATCCACCAACTAAGTAAAATAAATGGACACTGTAAGAAATACCAACGTAAATAATACATATATTTTCAAAAACATAGAAAGTGTAATAATCATGAAAAAAAAGATGACACGTCATAGTGAGCAACATTAAATACAAGGATGAGAATTGGTTCCAAATTCCTTCTGAACAATTATATAAATTACAAAAAATAGAGATGCAAAAATCTTTATATGGTCATGAAACTCTTTTTGTCTCTCAAAAGTAAATTTTCATATGTTAATTAGTGTCTTCAAAATGAAAATTCTAAACCTGAAAAAATACAAAAAAACAAAATACGACTTGCATCAAAACTTCATTGAATACATATGTGATCTACGATAATATGTACTTTCTCATACCTCAAAAAATTCTTAATGGTAGCATATTACACATTGTTGGTCAACATTTGTCCAATAGTCCCTATAAACACAAAATCGATACCATTCTAATTAGTTAGGTTATTTTAGAATCAATTATGTATACACCTAATTAGATATGTATAATCCATATAATAACAAATAAAATATAGAATATACACATAACTACTATCTATAATCTCTCTCTCTCTATATATATATTAATATATACACACATATATATGCACGTAAGTGAAAACAAGACTCGTGTAAATAAATATTAAAGAGGCTAAAAGTTGAATAAGTTGTACGTACAGATTGTAATGCAAATCAAAAACTTCAAATTTCTTGAAGCCTTCAATGGCAGTCCCCTAATATTTGTCTTTCTTCTCCCTCTATTTTTTTTTTTATTCTGGATCTAAATTATTCTCGTGGCTTGTATGTTTACATCTATTTTCCCGGGATAACCCAGGCTGTATTTTTATTTTTTTTATTATTTTTTCATCTTGTCTTCCTTTGATGCGAGAGAGTTTTTTATTCTAACAGTGTTCAGCAGTCATGTCCACTCACAGAATAACACAACCGATGCTTTCCCGTTTTCGTTTCAACTTTTAAATTCAATGATACGAGACGTTATAACATCACGTCTGCCAAAAAATGACTGTTAGTTCTCCTGTGTTTAGCATTCCTCAAATTATTTTTTAGTTCAACGTTCAACGCACCGAGACTAGGATATTGACAAAGTATAAATTATTGCAGCCAACTCTTGCTTTAGGGTTGTTGGTCTATCATGTTAATTTTTAATTGGGGTAATTATATTTTATCTTTTATAATTTGAGTCAGAATTAGATAATTTTTTATAATTTAAAATTAAACACATGACAACTCCCTGTAGTTTGAATTTATCAGTAAAATGAATGAAAACTGTTAAATTCAGTAAAAACTTTTTTTATAAGGATATTTTTGTTATTTTATCTATCTAAATTAAAATATCAAAAAAACGATTTGGCTATTTTATATTAGAATAAAGGGGGTATTTGGAGTTTTTTTTTAAGAGCCAAAACATATTTTTGATATTCTAATTTAGAAATATAATTAATAAAAATACCTCTATAACAAAATTTTTACAAAATCTAATAGCAGATGAGCCAAAATCATAGGGGATTATGTATTGCCTTTAAACTATAGAGAAGTCATATAATTTTGACTTAAACCACAAAAGTAAAGTGTGATTGGCCTTTTTTTTATTTTAGCAAAATGTATCAATAAAATTTCTTCAACAAAAGGAATATATATGTAATAATGTACGGGTATATGTATATATATATATGACATCATGCAGGCGTATATAATTACTAGCGCCGGATAGACACAATCCACCAACGGCACCAAGGTAAGGTTGCTTGGTCGCATTGCCTTTTCCCTTCCCTTCCCCTCACTCCCACACACCCATGGCGATTCTGGCTCTGCCCATAGTCACCTCTCTGCTTAAACCCCACAAAACCCACTTCTCCTTCCTCTTCACCAGACGAGTAAAATCTGACGTAAGCAAGCGCTATTTTGCCAAGACCACCGTCTCTGCAATTACCACATCTGCGAATCCTCCGCACTCGTCCACGGACCCAGACCCAGAGACCTCCAAGAAAGCCTCCTCATCGGTTCCCACTTTCCAACAAGCCATTCAGCGTCTCCAGGTTTGAGTCGTCCGGCTTCTTCCCTGTTTCTATATTCCCTAATTTACCTTTTGGTTGCCAAGAAAATGTGGGAAACTTAAATAAAAGAATTTGAAGTCTTCGAGTCACAAAAATTTCAGAGGAACTAATAGGTTAATATTAAAGGAAATAGAGGAAAATGCCATGTTAAATTCTTGGAAATTGGAAGTTTTCATTGCTTGTGACTGAAGAAAAATGACTCGCTACTCTGAAGTGGCCCTATTACAAGAATTTGTTGCTACTAAAGCAAAATCTTTAAAGTAATTTATTTGGTTTATATTTACCTTTGTTTTATTTTTTAACCTTCTTTCTGGTTGATTGTATTTTGTGGCTTTTATCTGAAGTTAGGCAATGATTGTTTTTTGTGGTGGTTTGATTGGTTATTGGAAGCAGACTTAGATTAAATTTTGAATGTGATGACGTGTTTGGAATCTTGATTTTGCTATATGTACTTGCATATGAAATTCTCTGGGTGGTCGGCGCCTGTTGTGTCTATGTTTTCGAATTTTAATGATTAGCCACTATTACCTCATCGTATATGGAGTTTGGCAGATGCCCTTTATCAAATTTATGTAATATTTGAACAGAAAGGTTTGATGCACACTCGATAATCTGGGAAATCCAGGGAACTAATTTGGAAAAGTTGCAGATATTATAGATCAGATGAAGTGAATCTGGACAGTTCCCAGGTTTTGATTTTCTACAGAACTGGGTGATGGTTTTTATGGTAATATGAAGGAGTTGCACTTTAGTGTTTCTCACTTTGGCATAAAAAGTCCTGAATTTTTTTATTTGGGCAGCAAATTTTCCATCTATGTGATTCCAGGGTTCTAGCAAGAGGATAATTCACATAGGAAATAGGGTTCTCATGGAAGGCTTTTGTCCAGGAGATAAGGATTCAAGAATACTTACATAGTTTTAACTTTCCATTATTGCTCATACTTAAGAGGAAGAAACACTTTACCAGCTGATGCCCTACGCGACACAGGCAAAGAGCTTGGTTTGCGGACCCAATGTTTGCGGTTTACTCTCCCACGATATGTAAGTTGGTGAAATCGTTTTAACAGGGGCTAATTATGTAAAAAAATTAAGCATTCATAGCATTTATCTGCATTCTCCGTTGCTCTTGAGGTCATTCATCTATTTTTGAGGCTTTTTTCTTGGGTGGGTCCCTTGTTTGCACCTAATTCATCTTTTCCAATTAACGTTCACAGAGGGATTCATCATTTAGGGTACTCCTCCACCTTTTGTCTTAGGGTGCAAGTCAGTTTGATTTAGCATCGCCAAACAAATAGAAATCCAGTTCACCACTGTATGCAATGTTTGGTTTTCTTTTTAAAAATATGAGAAGTTAGTATTCTGTAATATTTCTACATTTAACTAATCTGGTTTTCTTTGTTTTTGCATTTTTTTTATGGTGTGTAACTCAGCTCAAACCAAAGTTTTGGACATACATATCCTGACAAAGTATATGACACTTGGTAATACAATATCCTTCAAAAATCCTCGTCAATCTATTAGAAAGCAACTCCTGCCAAAACATATTTTGAGGACCTAAGGGCTTATTTATTTAAGGACTAAAATTTCAACCATTAATTGTCAATTTGAGTGGTAACTCCCCACTAGGGTGACACGCATGATGTTGATTTCAATTTATGTAGTAAATGCAATTAAGTTCAGTTTTTGGGTTAGATTGGCATGGTTTGCTGAACACCTTAACATAACCCAAATCATATATATATAAAAATCAATTTGTCCTTTTCTTTGTCTAAAATTGGAGGATGTGAAAACTGGATGAAACCAAACCATTATTGTACGGGTTGGTTTGGTTTTAATTTTAAACGAGTAATGTAGGGTTGGTTTGAGTTGAAGTATAAATTAGGGCTAGATGGAAGGAGAAGAGAAGACGTAGAGAGATATTACAGGAAAGAGAACAGGCTTAAGGTTACGTAAAGTAATCCATACACCTTAGCATCCGTATATACTAGTCAAATAAGTAGCAAGATTATAAGACTACTCTTACAAGAAATAATAAGAAATATGACTCGCTAACACTCCCCCTCAAGCTAGCTGGAGCATACAAATCAAACATGCCCAGCTTGGAACACAAAGATTGAAAAGAAGAACGAGCTAACGGCTTCGTGAGAATATCGTCCAATTGAGATTCAGAACGGACATAAGGAGTATCAATCTGTCTGGGCACCAAAAGATTCCAAATAAAGTGACAATCGACTTCGATATGTTTAGTACATTTATGAAAAATAGGATTATTCGTTATAAAGATGATAGTTTGATTGTCACAACACATCGGTATAGGAGTAGGGACAACAATACCAAAATTCAGTAGTAAAGAGCGAACTCATATTGTCTTAAAAGCAGTATGAGCTATAACACGATACTCAGCTTTAGCACTAGAGCAAGTAACAACATTATACTTTTTACTCCGTCGAGTATCAAGATTGTCACTACCAAATGTACAATAACCAGAGGTAGAATATCGATCGGAACGACTATCAGCCCAGTCAACATCACTAAAGCTAGTAACAGATAAAGAAGTAGAAGGCCGATATAATAATTCACGGCCGGGTGCACCATTCAAATATCGCAAAATTCGACAAACAATTATAAAATATTGGTCATGAGGAGCATGCATATAATGACTGACAACTCTAACAATATAAGTAATGTCGAGGTGAGTAATAGTGAGGTAAATTAATTTGGCAACAAGTCGCCGATAACGGCCGACATCAGGAAAGAGATTCCCATGCACAACATTAATCTTAATAGTTGGATCCATAAGAGTCTCAGCTGGTCGAGAACTCAAGTGATCGTCTCAAACAAAAAATCAAGTACATATTTATGTTGGGAGAGAGAAATGCCTTGAGAAGAACGTGCAACCTTAATTCCAAGAAAATAATTAAGAATACGCAAATCTTTAGTTTGAAACTGTGTACCCAAATGATGCTTCAAGTCAGCAATATCAGCAGAGTCACTCCCAGAAATAATAATATTATAAACATAAACAATCAAGGCAATGGTACTAACAAAGGAATGACGAACAAACACAAAATGATCAGAAGTGGAGCACTGAAAATCATAGTTAAGCGCAACGGCACTGAATATATCAAACAAGGCATGAGGAGATTGCTTCAGACCATATAGAGCCTTGCGAAGGCGACAAATAAGGTTCTCACTACCATACACAACATAGCCAGATAGTTGATCCATGTAAACTTCCTCGTGAATATCTCTAAGAAATGCATTCTTTATATCAAGTTGATGTAAATGTCACGAATGAGCAACAACAACAACCAATAGAATCCTAACGAAATCAAGGTGAGCAACTGGAGAGAAAGTTTCAAGATAATCAACACTATATGTTTGAGTGTATTGTTTAGCAATCAAGCGGGCCTTAAGGTGCTCGACAGAATCATTAGGAAGGTACTTAACAGTATAAACCCAACAACAACGTATTGTTTGTTTTCCAGGTGGAAGAGAAGTAAGTTCCCAAGTCTTATTAGTAGAAGGGGCACTCATTTCCTCATCCATAGCATGCTTTCAACTTGTCAAAGATAAAGCCTGTTGATAAGAAGAGGGTACAAATACAGAAGACAAGACACAAGTAAAGGAATGGAGAGAAGATGAAGAATGACCATAAGACACAAACTGAGCAATAAGGCGTTAAGTACAAGTACGTTTACCTCGGCGCAAAGTAATGGATAAATCATTAGACTTTTGGGGGATTAGTCATAGGAGAAGGAATAAGAGACGAAGATGGAGAGGAAGAAGGCACGGTTATCAGAAGAGTAGGAGTAGAAGACGAAAAGGGAGGCTTCTCCTCACGACAACACATGAGATCGGATGATTGTTGTTGACCAGGAGTAGAAAAGAAGGAAGTGGACTAAAAAATGGTAACATTAACACTGACAAAGTATTGCCGCAAGGGAGGAAAATAATACTGATAACCCTTTTGAGTACGAAAATACCCAAGGAAAACATACTTACGAGCACGAGGAGATAATTTGTCCAAAATAGGATCAAGGTTATGAACAAAGGCAACACAACCAAAGATATGGGGAGTAATCGTGAAAGGGGAAGTGCCAGGGTATAAGATGGAAAGGGAGATTGATGTTGAGACAAGACCACGGAAGGCATACGATTGATATGGTGACACGCAGTAAGAATTACATCCCCCTATAAAGGTTTTGGAACATGCATATTAAACATTATAGTGCTAGTTATAGCGAAGAGGTGACAATGTTTGTGTTCAGTAACACCATTTTGCTGAGAAGTATTTACAGAACTAGTTTGATGAAGAATGTCACGATCAACACAAAATGAATGAAGAACAGACTGAGTATATTCTAAGGCATTATCAGAGCGCAAAACTTTTATATGTTTACCAAACTGAGTAAAGATCTCATTATAGAATTTGAAAACAATAAAAGGCAATTCAGAGTGGTGTTTTATAAAAAACAACCAAGTCATATGAGAATAGTCATCAATAAATATCACAAAATAAAGAAATTCATTAATAGTAGAAGTTCGAAAAGGATTTCAAATATCTGTATGGACTACATCAAATGACCAGGACTGATGACTAAGACTAAGACTATGACTCGGAAAAGAATTGCAGTGATGCTTTTCAAGCTGACAAACTTCACACTCAAAACGAGACACATGACTCAAATTAGGGATAGCTAACTTAAGTATGGCCAAGGAGGGATGGCCTAAACGAAAATGCCACTGAAGAGGAGAGACGGTAACACTCAATGCAAATGAAGTGACAGAAGGAGAATAATTTGGATTAAGAAAATACAGGTTATCCTTCTCATGCCCCGAACCAATTCTCTTTTTAGTCTTGAGGTCCTGAAAGACACATGAAGTAGAAGTAAAAGTTATAGAACAATATAAAATTTTAGTCAATTGACTAACTGAAAGCAAGTTGAAGGGAAACTGGGGAACAGAAAGACTGGAGGGTAAGAGAAGGATTCATTAAGATGCAAAATCCCCTTACCACTAACAGACCGAGAAGATCCATCAGTTAGAATAATATAGTGGTTAAGAGAATGCAAATTAGAAAATAAGAAAGAATTATAAGACATATGTGATCTAACTCTAGAATCAATGATCTAAGATTAGAAAATAAGGAAGAATTACCAGACATATGTGAGCTAGCTCTAGCAGCAATGACCCAAGATGAAGAGGAAGTGGCTACATAAGCAATATTACCTGAATTAGCTAAAATAGCAGTGGAAGGGGAAGGAAGAACAGTATGCAAAGTCTGACCAACATCATTACGCTAAGCAATAGATGAGGAGAAAAGTGCAGTACTCAAACTCTGGATAATATCATTAAGCTAATTAATAAGAGCATCAATAGAACCATTGCTAACATGATTGACACTATTCGACTTCTCATACTTCGTCTAACAAGATGGCTTAGTATGATTGGTACCATCACAATGAGTACACTTAAAATCATTGCGGTCCCGAGTACCATCACTACAACCAGAAGAACCTCCACCACCATGAGAATATTCACCACGAAAATTATGGCCCCTACGACCACTACGAGACCCATTGCAATAGATACCACGAGGATCACTCTGAGTGACTAAGACAGAGAACTCCAAAGTAGGGGTAGAAGAGCCACCAATAGAGCAAGATTGGCCTAAAGAAGAGTGCAAGAGACGAGAATATACATTGGTAGTAGTAGGGAAAGTATCGCTAGTAAGAATCTAATCCTTGAAGCCACGAAGTGAGGGGTCTAAGCTAGAAAGTAAGGAGGCAATTATAAAATCCTTCTAATATTGTTTCTATTGCTCGAAATTAGTAGTAAAGGGACAAAACTTCAATAGTTGCTTTCACAAATTCTTGAGGGTGCTATAATAATCAGACAAGGGTTTGCCAGACTGTTTAGTGGTGAAGATCTTCTCATACAACTCAAAGACTCGGGAGACATTACTCTGTTATGAAAAGGATTCAGTAAGAGAATCCCAAAGTTTCTTGAAGGAGTCACAAAACTCAACGGCAGTTACAATATGAGGTTCCAAACTATGCCACAACCAACCCATAACAACGGAATCCTCACTTAACCAATCATTAGAAAATGGGTCCTCAGATGAAGGAGGTAAACTGGTGATGAATTTTAATTTTCATTTTCCACGTAGAAAATTTTTCACCGCATGGGCCTTGGCAAGGTAGTTCAACCTATCCAATTGCTTAGAAGTAATAGAGCAAGGCAGGTCATCCTCCTTAATCAGAGAGCCTTTGTATTCAAGAGCATTTGACTCAGAAGCCTTTGGGGCAGCCATTAAAAACAAGAAAATTTACCAATCAAATAACAAGGATCAAAGATTCTGCCAGTGAGCCACACAAGAGTAAGCAGACTAACCAAGAAGAGCAGAAAATGAACATAGGCAGCAAAAATACTCCAAAACAAGTCAGCTGGGGCTGTTTTTGGCTCAAAATAAGTAAATATTTCACCAAATCAAGAAGAAACCATCAAGGCAGTCCTCAGATGCTGATTTCGGCAACCACACAACATATTCGAAACAGCAACAACGTCGGGTAATGACCAAAAAAGTCAGCCGGTCCTTTGTTTTTTTGGCTAAAAAACAAGCAAAAAATCCACCAAATCAAGAAGAAACCTTCAAAGCAACTCTTAGAGTCTAATTTCGGCACCCACTGGAGGTTCGAAGCAGCAAAAAAAGTTGGGTAATGAACAAATTCGCAGATCGAAGAACACAGGGCTGAAATACCGAAAATACAAAAAAAATCTGAAACTTGCACCAAACGACTTCAAAACAATTAGGAAAAATCACCATAAATACTGGGAGGGCAAGTTGATCAAAGAGAGATGTTCGCCGGACTCAGGAGATTGTATGGTGTTGACGTCATGGATTTTGACATTAGCACGTCTTTGTTATTGTACGACGACTCCCAAAGTGTTCAAGGTACGGTTCAAAATCTGGCTCTGATACCAAGTTGAAGTGTAAATTAGGGTTAGATAGAAGGAGAAGAGAAGAGAAGAGAGGAGGAGATAGAGAGAAATTAGAGGAAAGAGAATAGGCTTAGGGTTACGTAAAGTAATCCCTACATTTTAGGATCCATATATACTAGTCAAATAAGTAGCAAGATTACAGGATTACCCTTATAAGAAATAATAAGAAATAGGACTTGCTAACAGTTTGGTTTTCAGGTTTGCATTCATGTTATCAAGTGTTTATTTACTGATGCATTTTTTGCATCCTGAACTCTATTGATGTTTGTGTAATGCACAAAATGAGTAATGCCAGTGGATTTCGAAGGACTAGTGGCCCGCACATGTCAACTACATTATTCCAGTAAATGCACATATGAAAAAATAATAATAATAAAAATACGATTACCAACGCAAAAGAAAATTTAAAAAATTTATAATTATATTGTTTGTATCATCATTTTACTCATAATCCTACATTTGCTGTGTACTTTACTCTGCAACGCTCCCGCTCCCTCTTCGTTGTCTTTCTCATATTTGAGAAGTGAACCTCAACCCCTTCTATTGATGATTCAATCTTTAATATGTTTTGCAGAACCTGCTTGGCATATTTCATTGATTCTTCATGAAGAGAAATTACTTTAGAAGACCCAGATTTGCTAAACCTGTGTTGTCTGAACACTCTATTTTATCGAGACTGCTTTTGTTGTGTTTGAAGAAGAAAACAATTTGGGATCATTTCCATTGCACCCATTTCATTGATTCTTCACAGGAACAAGAAAGACAATTTAAAACCTAACTAATTCCGCTCTCTCATTATTGTCGCCTCCACTGTCTGGATCGTTACGTCCTCGACCATTTCTGTCATCTCACCAAGATCTCCATCCCCACCTTCTCTGCCATCTCCACCGCCTCCACCGATTGGATCATCACATCCTCGACTGCTTCTGTCGTTGCCTCTGCCACCATCTCCATCCCCACTTTCCCGTCGCCTCTGCTGCCTCCACCGCCTCCACCATCCTCTCCAAATCGCTTATCACCACCGAAGAGCCCCCTTCATTTGACTGCTAGGTCTCCGCCTTCAAAAAAATGTTAGTGATATGTGTAATCATCAAAGGCAAAACACTTCAACTTCTCATGAGATGCAACTTGAACTCCAAGATAATAATAAAATCGAGTATAACATGAGCAGAATTAAAAGTGCATAATTCATATACACACACACACACTGTGTAAATAACCCCACAACCAAACCCATTAAACCCAAATAGTTGGACAGAGACTCAAGTGGAAATATTAGGTCTCAATTTCAAGTACAACGAAACCCACATGCCAATAAACACTTCAATATGGGATTAAAAAAATCAAGAAACAATTGAAACAACAACAAGAGGGGATACGAATCTCACATGTAAAGTTGTCTCATGAGAACTAACCTGATTGCACAGCACCTTTTCTATCGTCTGCATCTTGGACCACAACGTTGATGTATATACGTATATGTAAGGATTTTCAGGGTTTACATGGTTTCGATGGATTAGGCGGCAATTGATGTGAGTTGGCAAGGCTTATGATTACGAGGGCAGTGGCCGCAAAAATTAAAGGTGGTCATTGCATTGCGGTGAATCAATATCTGTTGAGGTTGCTTCATTGATATCCATTGAATACAGTGAGGGATTTGGTGTTATCAGACAAACCGTGAGGGATCTGATTGGCCGAATTAGGTGGCTGTACAAAATTGTAATAAAGCAAATGAAAGAAGGGTAAAGAGGACATTTCATAAGAATGATGGAGAATAAAGCAGGTCATTCCAGCTTTTATTATAGTAGATAGATAAGATACTGCTCCAGTACGACATTGTAGTTCAGAACATTCCAATTTCCAAATGCTGAACAGTAGCAAAGCATGCAACAATGCTTATCAATTATTTGATTTGGCTTTCACACGTGTGGAAAATCACTGGCATTTCTAATATGGCCAAGTTGTCGGAAGTTGTTTGACTTCTTTCAGTTCTTGTCAATTTGGTTTTGGTGTTTGTACTTTGTACTAGTGCAACCAGTGGATCTGGTTTCTGGTTTCCTTTACTCCAGCTTTTATCAGTGTTTTAGATAACTCTATTCTTTTTACAGAAGTTTGTGATTCAGGTTTAGAATCAGATGCGTTTGTTTTTCTCCTCCATGCCTTCTCATGTTATGATTTGTCTATTTGTTTATTATATTTTTCTAAATGCTGTAGGAATATTGGGCTTCTGTAGGATGCACCATAATGCAGTGCAGCAACACTGAGGTATCAGCAGTATTAGCTTTCTTTTCTCAAACTCTTGTAGTCCTGTCCTTCTGTCGTCTTCAGATAAGTTTCCTTCTTTTTTCACTGCTGTCATTTATTTTTCTTTTTCTTTTTGAGAAGTTTTCATGGTTAATTTTTTTGAAACCAAATTTTGAAATACTATAGCATCTACTGTGGGTCATGTTCTTTTGCTGGAATAACATGTTAATTATCATTCTCCTTGTGAATGCTTATATTCAGTTATCCAAAGAAAAACATTTAAAATTGTGGGGACAACCACATGCATGGATGTGTCTTTAGTTGGATTGAGATATTCATTCTAGATTATTCTGGAAGAAGGGATGCAATGCATCTAGACTATTTGCATTTTGCAAATCCAGCTTCTTGTCATATACTTTTGTGATTTGTTGGGCATTGACTATGCTGTTCAGGTTGGAGCTGGGACTATGAATCCTCTAACTTTCTTAAGGGTACTTGGTCCAGAGCCGTGGAATGTTGCGTAAGTATGTTTTGACTTTGTAGCAGTTCATGCTTTCTTGATATTGACGATATTGTTTATGCTGGGACATCAGAATACACTTCTAAATGAATTGTTGTCTTATCAATATGGAAATTTTAGTGCAAGTAGTGATGATTATGCTATTGGGTATTTGAAGATGTTTTAAATTTGGTAACTGCCAGAGTCTCAATGCAAACTCAATATTGATCAGAATGATTATGCTAAAAAGCATGACAAATTTATTTGTTTATTGGTTGGGAAACGTTATTGTTGCTTTTCTTTTTCCATTTATATGGTGAAATTGCACTACAATCTATAATTTAATTATTAAACAAGTATTGAAATTGATCTAAATCTATGTAGTGGTGCTTATGTATGTATGCTTAGATGTGACCAATTACTAATTCATGTTAACTATTATTGGTCGAATCCAAAAATGTTTAAAATTCTTCACCTTATATATTTATGTATTTACATGTATTGTTAAATTATAATAATCAATATGATCTTACTTATCAAAAAAAAAATAATAATCAATATGATCTTGTAATAAATTATAGAAGTCGATTGTGGGAAAATCTCTAGCTTCTAGTAAGAAACTAAAGCTTTATGTCAATAATTCAAAGTGATTTTTTTCTCTTAAAAATTTGCCAAGAGGCTACATTAATTGAATGTACAAATCACCTATTTAAGTAAATTATCTATTAAGTGAATTTAATAGTTCACACACATACGCTTATATATAGCTATTGAAAAAATTAAAATTTTTATTTAAAAATTATTTTTGTTTTTAAGTCGAAGAGACTTTATTTATCACCAGATACTTAATGTGCTTAGTGAAGTTTGATTTTCATATTTATCTTTTAATAAAAAATTTATCCTTAAATTATAAATTATAAATTTTAAGTACTTAAAATGGTTTGCATTAATAATCCAATACATGAGTGTAGCTATATTAAACATTCTTTCAAGTCTATTGATTATCTTTTAAGAACAATTGCTTAAAAATTTATCAAGCGCTAATTAAAAAATTACTCTATCATGTGTTCATAGTTAGACTCAGCTAACACAATTTTAATTGTCATCATGCTTGCATAAATTATGAATGCTTACACAAATTATACTTGAAAATATTTGTCAAGCTAAAATCAATGAATTTTTATTGTGAATAAATCTTATAACCAAAATAGTTTTATCATTCATCTTTCAAAACAAAAAAGTAACATGAAATCATATTAGAGTCTTGAGACAAAAAAAGTTGAATTATTATTATTCTAGGTAAAATAATACATTTGTAACTAAACTTTTTACGTCCACTTTAGTTTTATATAAATACTTTAAAACATATCATAATCCAAGGGTATTTATATAATATTGCTTATAAAAAATGAAAGAATAAAAAATGGAAATAATTTTGAATATTTTATTTGAAAAAATTAATATAAAAAGAGCAAATAATTTCATAACTTTTCTATTCAAAAGATTGATTTTTATATTACTTTCATCTAAACCTTTATTTAGATTGGTGTGAATTGAGACCATAAAAAATTAAAGAATTATGATAATTTCATTAGAGGGGTCATTTTTATTTTATAACGCCAAGATATAATTTTTTTTAATTAAAATTATTTAGGATGAGCATATTCTAGAAAATTGGGAAACTTGGTCATATTACTCAATGGATGTAATTTATAAAATTGAGAAGAAATAAGACAATTAGAAAGAAATAGGAACCAATGATATTTTGAAACATGTATCTTGTATGTGACAAAGTGCTAATAATTTAATGACACATTCTTTCTATTTTTAAATTTTAACCTCTAAATTATGATTAATAAAGATAATTTAGAAGGATTAATTGAAGAAAAATTTAAAAATGTTACGATATCTGTCAATGAATAATTCTTTAGAACGATTACAATTAAAGAAGATTTAGAAGCTTTACCATAACTATCAATGAATAGCATTTATGAAGTTTAGAATTAATTAATTAATTAATAAAAAGGAACAATAATAGTATGACACGTATTTTATGTTTTTAAAAAATCAAAAATTTGAGAAAATGGGATTGAAACTTTCAACTTCAAAGACCTCTTATCTTATTGCTGCAATATATGATATAGATGTATATATACTGAACACGTTAAGTAATCAATACTTCATTGTCAGATTGTTAAACATACAATTATCCTGCTGGTTGTCTAATTGAAGTGGTGGAAAGTGCTGTTTTTCTTATGGTTGATAGAAAAAGAGGATGAGGGTATTTTTAGTCAATTTGGTTAGTTGTAAATTGAAAAACTAGAAGGATGAGGTTGAAGGCAGATACGGGATTGCTCTGTCTATCTATATGCTTCATAGTTTTAAGAGAAGGCGATATTACGTGTTGCTAGGATGGCTTTATTTGGAGAAGTTTACAAATGTTTTAGAAATGTCTATGAAAATCATATTCTTTACAGGTGAAAGGGTAAATATGAGAGGGGCAGCATTCCACTTCTTTATTTTCCTTGTGAAACTTTGACGTTGGTAACCAAGAAGAATTTTATATTTACTATTTAGGGTCCACCAAACAGTCCGCTTAAAGTTAGATTGATGCTCAAAACATAAACTAGTAGATTATGACTCTAGTTGTGTACTATTGATAAACATAAGCAGTTAGATTAGACTGCTGTGGGGGCCACTAGTTGGTATTTTACAAATGTACATAGTCCTTTTATTGGAGTTCCTGCAATTATATCGCAGTCATCAATCTCGCACCAGCTAACGTACTGTTTTTGTCATTGGTACGGTACAGTTCAATGTACTGATTGAATTGTCGCTATAAATATTATATGTTTGTCAAAAAGTTTATCAAGTATTGTTCAACATCCAATCATAATATGGCATTACTTAAATTTTTTACATATGATTTCCTATTTTGATGTACATATTGTCTTTTAGTATCTCTAAATTTGACATAGAGGTTCTTATTATGATTGGAAATACTTGTAAAGTTAGTACATTAAAAAACCATGATAGTACACATGATAGGACACGTTGCTCTATGCTTTTCACATACATACATTTTAATGCATTTTGTTCAAAAAATTCAAAACAGTGGGTTGTGTTTTGCAAGCAAAATAATAAAATGTCAGGTAATGAGGACCCTAATACCTATGTTATAGAATCAATTGCTACCATTGCTAAGGAAGAACGATGACTGCCTAGCTGTCTAGGTGATGTATAACTGTAGTCCAAGAGAGAGTAACTGTAGAGCATCAGATTTCTTCTTGGTCTATTCGCCAGGCATCAGCTTTTTTCTGTCAAAGAATGAGGCTTCAAGTTCTCTTAATTTACCAAAAAACCAATTCATCATGTCTGTTACAATCCGAAATTGTCCGGTACAGCTGAAATTTGGCAGTACAGACTGTTACAGACTGAAATTTTGCACAGAATGTAATTTCCTATTCGATGCACCATTTTTTGTTTGGTACAGTTGGTATCAGCCTGTATGGAATCGAATTGACAGCCATGGACTACATTACACAATTATAATCATTTCAAATCTTAAGTCACTGGGAAAGTAGTTCATGTGCATCATAGTGGGTATTGTCAATAGTAATTGCTTTGATGGTTCAAATCACTCTTTTACTTCCATATCCTTTTGTGGTTTGACTAAGATAGTCTTTCCCTTGTATCTAATCTATTAATCTTGGGAGCTTGCATTTATTTACAAGCATTGAATCTTTCCTTTTTTTGGATGAAAATGAACAGTGATGTGCGAAGTAAAAATGGTACCACAAAAATTGGAAAAAGAAATTGTAGAGTCCATGTCAGTTGAATTTGAAGGACGTCACAACTTTTGCCTCCATTTGATGAACCTTTCCTTCGTAAGAATGTTTTCCTGGGTTTATTATTGTCCTTGTAGTCTGCTAGATTTTTTATAACTCGTATTTTTGTTGCAATGGAATTTTGATCTTTGATTTTGAGCAATACTCTTCTTTTGGAGTTTTGAGATTTTCCTTTATATTTTGACCTAATATGCTGGGAAGTGATCTAATATTCCTCTTTTTAGTTTCTGACTACTTGAAGTACCTAAGGGGCTTTTAATTTGGTTGATTTGGCTACTGATGTGATACTTTCTGCTGGAAGGTATGTGGAGCCCAGTATCCGGCCAGATGACAGTCGCTATGGTGAAAATCCAAATAGACTTCAGCGCCACACTCAATTTCAGGTTAACTTTGGTGTTACTTATGAGTCTAATGATGCAATCAGGGTATCCTTATGGAGCTTTCTCAAAGCTCTTTGGGGATCATTTTGGCTTTTGATTGTCTTTTATATGACTTCATATTTTTCTTTAATTTCTGTCAGGTTATATTGAAGCCTGATCCTGGAAATTCGCAAGACCTATTTATCCGCAGCCTATCGGCCCTAGGTAATGACTGTACCTTTTCTATTATTATTGTCATAGTAACACCTACTACTGTTGCTACAATTTCCAATACTTAGAAACACAACATATTTTTAGAAGAAATGTCCATCTGCTAGTTTTCAAGTTGCTGATGATTATGTTCATCTTGTTGATTTGTGCTCGTCAACATGGTGGTCCTCAAATCAGGAATAGTGTACTCTTCCCCATCAAAACACTGCCTAGTCTTCATTCCACCCAAGCTAGAAGAGACAAAAGGGAGCTGTGACCCCATGCACATCCTTTGACAGCCCCTATGCGAACTTCCTAAGAAATTCTACGTTGATTTCATCATTATCCAACAGACCCCAATGAAGCAAGAAAGAGAGTCCATAATTTCCACGCAACCTGAGATTGCAAAAGTAAATGATTTACACTCACTGGCACCTGTTTGTGCATAAAGCACCTATTCATAATCCCAAGCCCTCTCTTCATCAAATTATGAACAATCAAGATAGCCTTTTAGGTTGCTGTTTTTCAGAAAAGAGGGGCAAAAAAAATCCTTTTGGAGGAGCTAGAGTTTCCAAATCACATTAAATCATGGTTTACACTCTTTGCCACTTGTTTGGACACACAGCGCCTATTCATAATAACAAACCCCCTCTCAACAAATTATCACCAGTCGACATAGTGTTTAAAGTTACCTTCCAAAAATAAAAAAGAAAAAAAGAAATCCTTTAGGAGGGGACGGAGTTTATCAATCACCTTTCCATGCATAGACTGTCTACTGGATGGGATCGACAAGCCTATCCTCCTCGTTACTATTCACATTGAATGAATAGAGAACCCAGAACAAGCCTCAATTGAATTGGCCTTCCAATCCTTTAAGGCTCCCTTTTCCACTTCTCAGTAATGCTTACAGGATCCAACACGAGTATCTTTGTCCACATCAATACAGTACAAATCTAGAAATAAGAAATACAAGGGACAGAAACAACACCACATGTTATGTAGCAAACTAATATACTTCCCATTCCCTGATTTAAACCTAATAAACTTGGAGAAATCTTCCGTACCTCTGGTAATTTCCTTTTAAACATACACCAAGCCTCCAGTCACATCTTTCGGCATTCATTCTCCCAGCTAACTCTCATATTTAGTCTTCATTAACTTCATCTGAAGGCTCATGATACTGGGCATACCTTGACAACCATTACGAAGGAACTGCTTTATTTAGCTTCTAACATCCTAAAACCTAGACCTGCTTTCTTCACTAGATTACACTAGAAATCCCACTCTACCAAGATACTCATGCTTCTCTTGGGCTACCTCAAATAATGACACCAGCATATAGGCAGATTGGACAAGATGCTCGAGTTGCTCTTTGGAGAGCACAGTACGATGAAAGTTGTAAGCTGTGTTCGGGCGGCCCGGGGGGGGGGGGGGGGGGAGTTATTATCTATCGTTGGCCTCTATGGTAGAATCAGTTGGGGGACTTGAGAGGTGGTGGTTTACCCTGCGGCAGATTGATTAAGGCCAACCTACCCCCACGAGAAAGATAATGCTACCTTCACGTTGCACCTTGGATTTTTTGACCTTTCAACCCCTGAGTCCCACATTGCCTTAGCTTGAGAAGAAGAACCTTATGGGAGGCCAAGGTAAGCGGTAGGAAAAGAGAAAAGAGCCTTGAATATCGTAAAAAAAAATGTTATTTATTCAATCATTCAAATTTCACATTCTCCACCTCTCCAATTGGAATTCGCACACTTTTCCCCAAATTAGCATTCAAACTCAAGACCGCCCAAAGCAAAGGAACACACACCTCAAGTGCCTCAATGCCTCCCCCTTTATCTTGCCAAAAAAAAAATACAATTGTCTGCTAGAAAAGCGAATGCAATTGATGTAGGATGAGCGCAGGGAACACTTTTCAACTAGTGGCGAGTCCAAAATAATGAAGGCTTTAGTTGATTCAGCGAAGGAAGTTGGGGAGGGTTAGGATAAGACTTGGTGGGCAGTTTCTCATGATTGGCATGGCGATTTTCTATAAGACTCTTTTTTTTGGGGTTTTGTTTTGGGTTGGGGGGGGCCCCCCGGGGGGGGGGGGGGGGGGACTCTGGTCCAGCGGAGCTCCCACCAAGTTAGCTTTTTTTGTGTGGCGTGCAGCGTATGAGAAGACTTTGATTATTCATAATTTGATTGGACAGCGTTGAATGTTGGTTAATTGATATTGTTTATGTAAGCATGATGGGGAGTGTCTTGAGGGAATTTTTGGCAATGATTTTGACCAGTTTTGGAATGTCTTAAGTTTCTTTGGTGGGGATGGCGGAAGCTTGGTATAGCTAGTAAGGAGCTACAGTGGGGAATAGGAGAAGGAAAGCACGTTGTCTCGCACCATTATTCTTATTTTGGTTGACTTGGGGAGAAAGGAATCAGAGAACATTTCAAGGTATAGAACAATCTCTATATTGATTTAAGAATAACATTTTTTTTCAGTTTTGTATAGCTGGCTTTCGGATAGGGTTAGTCCCAACCTTGGTCTATTTTTGGACTTTGTTGAAGATATGGAGGTGTGTATTGCTCTTTGTTCTGGCCTTTATTTTTGTTTTGGTTCTTTTTGTATATGGGTGGCATGCATCCCATGATGCTTTCAATACAAATCTTTTGTTGCTTATCAAAAAATGTTCACAAGGGTCCACTTTGTCAAGGATATTGTTGAAGCTTGAAGTTGTAATCAGGATAAATGGAAGACAAAAAGGTAACATGGGCCAAGGTCAGAAGAGAGAGAGAGACCTTATGACATAAATTGATATAAATGGCCTTTAAGGTAATAGAGTAGAGTAGGGCATACATGGTTTGTGATAAATAATGAGATAAGTTCCTTTGTCCTATGCTTACAAATCCTGTCCCAAGTCCAAAGAAGGCAAGGTTACTTGTCAAAACCTTCGTCAAAAGCCTTGTGAACATGATTGATAGATGTCGGTTAATTACCAACAACATCAGACAATGGTAATGGCTGAAATATGAATGTTAAGATGATAGAGAATGAAATCAAACGCATGCTTGAGATGGTAGAACTAGCTCCAATTGCAAATAAAATGATGAAAAGTGACCTTAGATTGATGTGCATGGAAGACTAACTGTACCAATAGAAAGTATGACATGGTCCATAGTATTAGAGTGATTATTTTTGCCATTTACCCCTTTCCATATTTCTTTTATAAACTTAAATTAATAGGACAAAACAATTATCTGGCTACTCCTTTCTTTAAGTGCTACAATTGTGTCCTCCAAAATCCGTTGTATAGTATTGGGTTATCTTTACTCTTTCTTGTAATATGTTACAAAAAACTTCTATTGAACGGGTTTATGCGAACTAATTTCCTCATTCCATCCTAGGTTGCAAACGTAAGACTAATAACTTTAATGTTATTGTTCGGGTGCTCTAGGCTAAACTACTAGTTGTACCCATGTACTTGGAATGGGAATCTTAGTGGTACTCGGAAATAGGGAATTGGTAAAGGAGCAATAAGTTGCTTACTTTGTACATGGGGTTGGCTTGTTTAGTCATTCAATTGGAAAATTCTTTTAATAAGAACCATTGGAATTTGGAAACTTATAAGCTTAAGAGATGATTTTGGGTCCTTGTTTAAGGTAATACAACTTGATTAAATAAATCACTATCACCAATCATGCTTGGTGTTGTTTGTGGGCCTTGACTTCTCTTACAAACTTTTGGAACTGAATTACGTTTCAATTGAATGTATCGATTAAGTGTAAGTGAAAAATAAAATGAAGAAGATACCAGTAAAATTTTCTATTATACAAAATTGAATAGCATGACTGACAATTACTTTACTTTGAATCATGAAGGGGGGATCTTATGTTGGTTAGTTTCTATCAGCAATTTTTCATGTTGCCTTTATAGAACTTCCTTCTTGTATCATCAAATTGTCACCATTAATACAGCACGAACATTATTTGATTCCAAATTCAAAGCAATGCCTATTATGCCCTCCAAACAAACTAAAGGCATTATTACTGCTGAGGAAGCTCTTGGTGGAGCCTAGAGCATAGGGAAGTAGATGTAGGCTTGTCAATTAGTCACGGTGTGGCCCAATGGTCGACTGGTCCTCATGCTAAGCATGAGGTATCAAGTTTGATCCCTCCTCACCCTCCTTATGGCCACTCATTATTAATACAACGTATGAATTTACATGATTTGTGTGGATAGTGGCCTTGCACAAGCTCGAGGGAGGGGTTAGTTGAAGGCCTAAACACCCTGTGGGGAAAAAAAAAATGCTGGTCAATTAGTCCACTTTGAGAGGAGCTTGGGGTTGATTGAGCTTGGCTTGTTCAAATATTGCCTCTCTTTTCCCAAACTTGGCTTACAATTGTGCATGGGCTTTGGGCTGTCTATGCTATAGCCCCAACAAGGCTTATAAGGCCTGACCTTTAGCTAAAAAATCCTATACCCCAATGCCCAAATTGCACATCTCCATGAAAAAATACCCACAACAATGGAATATGTACATATCCACACCTACAGACACGTATATGCATATATAGCAAAAATAATTTTATGCCCTAATATAAATGAAAATGAAATGATGGATGGACCTTTAGATCTATGGTAGAAGAATCATAATATTGAAATTAAAAACCTTAATATATCTCATGAATGGACTGCTAGCTACAGATCTAATGCTCGGTAAACACTCCCATCCTTCCCTCTTTCAAATCGTTATTGGTTATTGACTATGAGAGCTTTCTATAATGTTTATGAAGGAATTAGGAAAGCAAGCACCTTATAGTAAAGATATAGCACAAATTACAAGAAAGAACGGCCCAGGCTTTACATGGGGTGATCTGAGCTGATCATAAGCTTAACCTGAATATAACTTTGGGCTTGAATTTTGTCCAAGATTGGCTTGGCCCATTCCCAATCAAAGCTCAACCTGAATTTTAGTGTTCAAGGGTCAGGCTTCGGGCTAGCTTGGCCTCATTGACAGTCGTCACAGTCCCTATTAGATGGTGTTACTACTAATACTGAAGTTGCTTTTGAAATAGAACAAGTCCAAAGAGATGAACTTGATGAGATATTTCTAGAATGGCAATTTTATGTGTGACTGAGAGGGAACTTACCGATGACTTCTTGAATGTGTTTATTTTAATGAAGTTCATTTGTAGGAGTTTAGGGCTAACATAAGTGTGATTTAACCTTCACGGACCACTTCACTACCCAGCAAGCTCCGGCTCGAAAGCAACAAGCAACGGATTAAGCAACTTGCGCGAAACTTTAGTTCTCAATAAGGGGCAACAAGCAACGGATTGAGCTGCGCGAAAGCCGTTGCGCGTTAGCGCATCCACTAGAGACTTGAGAATATGCTAGGAAATCCTTGACTACATGGGAATATTTTAAGAAAATTCTGAAATGCTATTAAATCAATGCTAATCAAGGAGTAATGCTTAATTATACATCCACGGGATCAACCTAATACACAAGCGAAAAACTTCTTAAACGCCCTCAATAACATATTGACCAACAAGGAGTTAGGACCTAAACTTGACTAGAACATTAAAATAAATTTATAATTTCAAGGTTGGAGGTGACAATCTTCTTCAGCTACTGTACAGATTTTAGGGGCCAGTACTTTGTGCAATATCTAAATACAGAATGTTTAAGTCGGAAAACATGGCTAAATTTTGTGGGTACTTTCTGTGTGTGAATTAAACCGGAGATTGCTTTCTTCAAGTCCAACCCTTCCAGCATCTTAGTTAAATGAGACTTGTAAAAGGTGGATATTTAGCCATGGTAAGAAAAGTATATTAATTTGAAGAAGGGGGCTTAGCCATGGTATAGATTTCTTTCCTGAGCATTTACTTGATTAGGTAGAAATTAATTGGTCCACGTCCACAGAAATAATTAATAATTCTCTTACTCGATAATGGAAAACAAGGACTGACTAGACTCATTGTCATATAAGTAAACAAAATTCTAGAATAATCACCATGAGTTGTAAGTTGTTTGCTTCATTTATTTCTTCTTGTCCACCAATGGATCATGTACTAGTTTTAGCAGTGGTCATCTTATAGCATTTCTTCTGTGATTTATGTTGTGGGTTTGAAATTTTGCAGCCTAATGCTTGACAGGTATTAATGTTGATGACCATGATATACGGTTCGTGGAGGATAATTGGGAAAGCCCGGTATGATATTGTCTTTTACTTCCGGTGATAATTGTGGGTCTGGTGTGGTTGTGTGTAATCTTTCTAGTTGAGGATATGCGGTATAGATTGATACCAAGTTATTGGAATGCAATCCAAGCATTTTGGTTTGAGTTACATAACTTTGGCTCATAGTGTTCAACGGCATAAAGCTATATAGATCTGTAACTTCTCCTTTCCTTCTTCTTTAAACAATATGACTTTTGTATGTGTGTACATCAGTTTGCAAGCTTGGTTTCTCTTTTATTGACTTGAAATGCCAGTAGGTACTTGGTGCCTGGGGATTGGGCTGGGAAATTTGGATGGATGGGATGGAAATCACGCAATTCACATACTTCCAGCAGGTATTTTCTCTTGAGTGATATGATCCTTCTTCATTTTGATGATTACAAATTTTTTGAATTAACCTAGTTGAGAATTGAGTTTGTAAAGCATCCTTCTGCATAATCTTCTTTCCTTGCTTCCCTCGTTTATCTATTTCCCGATTCATTTCCCCCCATTTTCCCTCTTTCTCCAGGCTGGAAGTCTGCAATTGATGCCTGTATCTGTTGAGATAACTTATGGTCTTGAACGTATCCTCATGTTACTTCAGGTCGGGTTGTGTCTTCCATTGTTTCTACTTCTTTTTCTCATTTTTCTTGTATATGCTTGTCTGAAGTTTGGTCCAACTACTTTGCAGGGAGTTGATCATTTCAAGAAAATTCAATATGCAAATGGAATTACATATGGAGAGCTGTTTCTAGAGAATGAGTAAGATAGATGCTTGACTTACTGATTAAAATAGTCTGCACAGCAATATATAACAATTTTAGCTTTGGAAAATACTGACCAATTATGGTAGCTTTGGAGAAAATACTGAAATTGACAAGAAAGGATAAAGGGCATAAACTAATTCCTAGTAAAATATGGTACTTATAAAAGAAGTTGTTTTGTATGGAGGCTGTGTTTCTTTTCTTTTTTTTTTAATATTTAAAATCTTTAGTACACAACACCTGTAAAAGGCGAAGAACTCTCTATTCCTTCTCGCCACTGTAGCCTTCAGATTTGAAAATTCATCATACAATGCTCTTCTTGAGGCACAAAAGATGAACAGAGATGAAAATTACTTCCGCTTTCCTCGATTATAGGCCTAATGAGGTCACAAATGAAGATGGCATTGACCACCTAGCTCCACAATGTGCTGGTGAAGCTTAGATGGATGATGGAAACCAGTTAAGCCACTAGTGCAGAGCTACTGCTCCAATATTTTTTCTTTGTGATCCCTTAAATTTGGATCTTCCATCTCCTAGTATAAATAATTAATTATTAATATCTTTGAGGCTTTTGGTCTATTGGAGAATAACTTGCTGGTTTTGGTGCCTCCATAATACCTTGGGAATAATTTGAGCTTCTTGAACTTAGTTTTGAATTCACAAGCTGGTGCATGTGATGCCATCTAGTTTGGCTATGTGTTTCCAGGGAGGTTGTCTCTCTCTCAAATCCTTCTGTAGATTTTGTAGGGAACTTTAGTTCTTGGGTTGGCACTTAGTATTTTATTAGCTGGTTTCAGTGGTCTTTGGTGGATTGATTTTATCTGTATAAAAAGGAACTAAAATCCAGATGTTTTAATCACTGGAATCTTGAGATTGCCTGATGATCACACCCTCTCTCCTCTAACCATGCCATACTTAAATACCATTGACCTTTGTTATTAGCAGTTTCCTAGGTGATGTAGAGAATATTGTAATCAGGCAAAGTATCTAGGTTGTTAGATATTTGAAGATTTTAAGAAAAGAATATTTGAATATTTAGAGTCTTTTAATTTGGAAGATAGTCTTTCATTAACTTATTACATAAAGTTTGCTATGCACTTATGCTTATGCTTTTTTCTTTGTTATTAAAGAGCCAGAGTTATAATTTGGGGGAGGCTTTGTGTTATGGAATTTGAAGCTTTAATTAATGAGTGTTGATTATTGCAATATTTCTTTCACAACATAATCAATTGTCACGACCCAAACCCCACCTTATGTGGATTAAAGGCCATAATCGGCCAGTAGAGTAGCTATCAAAGGCCTAACACATGAAATATGTTGATCACCAGTGCATTCATCCATAATAAAGATAATAGCGGAAGCATAATGTAGTGTTGTGCATTCAAAGCTGAGCTTTAAAGCAAGTGCCTACGTTTTCAACACATTTGAAATCAAAACCATATACATAGTATTACAAACCTTTAGGTCTATCCCAAGGTCTTACAAAAACAAATATATATCTTCCAACTATTCACATAAGGTCAGTTGCTTGAAAAGTGAAATACTCTATTCTTCACGAAAACGAAGGCATTGATCTCCCAAAACATACCTTCAAGCAAACTTTTACAAACATCTCCAGGCATGGTTCTATTCCACATTCCTTGAAATGTTGATCAACAGTATGAGCAAAGCCCAGTGAATGATATAAATGCAAGAAATATATTCCAGTTAATCCCATGAACAATTCATAAAACATTGTCATTCAAAAGTATAGCATAAAAGTAATAGCTTCTCATTGAAATCGTGGAGGATTATTCTCATTTCCATTGTAAAGCAATACTTATTCTTCAAAATAAACTCCGCTTCTTAGTATGTATTCACACTCTTTGGGTACAATGAACCGAAGTCCAAAATTGATTCTTACAATTGTAGAACCCACAAGTAACCATGTGGTCCCTAGGGGACGTCTCTCCCAATTCATATAACGGTTTGTTTTAAGTCCCATGAGTTCGGAACTCCGAGTGTGGCACAAAATACATTTAAACACATTTCCAAAGCATTTCACAAGTGTAATGTCCATAGAATTCAAATATCTTTATCAAATATATAGCATTTGAGTCAAAAGCATACATTTGCCATTGAAATATAACATAATAATATTTGAAGATAAATCAAGTTGAAAGGAATATCTATGTTGCCTACTACTAAGAAGGGCGGGTAAGAAAGAGAGGTGAGGTGACTAGCTTAGTAACTTTATTCAATCTAAAAGGTTGGCTAAGTGCCCTATCCGCCTTTAAGTGATAAGGGGGCATCCACCGAAGATGGCAGCGGGAAAGACGGGAGCACGAACGAGGTAGCTTATGCTCTTTTTCATCCTCTTTGTGACAGAAGAAGTAAGAACTGTGCTATTAGGAGTCATATGATGGGTCGCTCCTGAATCAAATATCCAGGATAACTAATAAAAAGAAGGATTTTTTTAGTCCTCTGCCTTGGTCACCTGCTTTGTGAGCGAGAAGAGTCATCTTTTATTGGGGAAAGCCGGGCTCTCATTATGACTCCAGCCTCCACGCATGAAATGTTGGCATGCATGTTCCGACATCCATCGTCTATAGTGCTTGCTTTTTCCGATCATTCAATACACACAGAGAAGAGGGAAAGATTTAAACATTAGTAGCTTATTCAATCCGATCGGGAATAGGATAAATAATGGAATAGGAAGAAAAGTCCCTCTCCGACAATAGGACTTGAAGGCTTAGCTCTGCGAGCCTGCCGCTACGCTCCTTTGTTACAGAATTAATGGTCAACGAGAGAGAACCTTTTTTCAGCGGTAATTCATGCATGACTTACTTGGACAAGACCTAACAAAATAAAGGTCTCCAAATTATAGCTAATATTCAAGATTGGAGGGTAATTCTAATGCAAACAAAAAGAATTTCAGTGAGCCCCGCCAGTAGGCGCACTTCACCCTGCACTAGCATGCTACAGTGGTCCGAAAATAATGCATCCGAAAATAGGGTCTTAAGTAACTTCTAACTAATCCAACACATTCTTAAACCTACTAAGGTCTTGAATGTTGTTCTAAAGTCTCAAACAAGACTTCAAACATCAAAACATGAACATTACAAAGGATTCTAAGTCTCTAACTTAGTCTCTAATTCTAGGGTCCAATTTCACAATCCAAGATCATGAAAAGGGTCTTTCTAAATGCATCAATCAATTTAATACATGAAAACAATCATGGTATTAGGATTCCTTACCTTATCTCAAGCCTTGGCAATTTTCCTAGATTTTTTCCAAGCTTTTTTCTTCACTTTTTTTCTAACCAAACACTTTTCTCTTCTTTCTTTTCTTTTTTTTTTTTTTTTTTTTTTTTTTCCTGCAGAATTTCCTTCTCCTCTCTACTTTTCCCTCTTATCTCTCTTCATATGTTAGAAGCATGACATGCCATGCGCGCGCACACACACGTCTTGCAATTTGCAAGACAATTAGGATAAGAGGCACACATGCCCCTTAAGGAAGAGATAAGGGTGTCCCTCTAAGTGAGGTGGCACTCTCCCATTAATACTTAGTCTAACAAACATTATGATTAAGAACTAATTAATCAAGCTTTAAACTAATTAATCCTTATGCTTAACCCTAATTAAACAATGATTTGTCTAATTAATAATGATTAAGTTTAACTAAACAAAATCACTTTTCACAAAAGTATTTCAAAATACAATTAACGTTAAGTAAACTTAATTAAGCACCTTGAACATATCTATAACATGAAAAGTCCAATTCTCATCAATTATGAAAAATCCCTAATCAAATATAGGCATTAGACAATTGTACTCGATTTCAACTCAAGTATAATTAAGCACACAAAACACATATTCAAATGCATATGATAGGAATGCAAAAGTCTAGGATGCTACATCAAGTAGTTCCTGTAATGCATCTTTCTGTTGGATGGTGTTATGTACTAGTGCCTCCCCGTGCCATTCGTCCTTTCTGAAATATCTTCTCTCCTTCAGTCCTTCTCTTGCTTACATAATCAAAATAGATCTCTTGGGGATGGAACTGCCATCTTCCTCCTATGCTCTCAGCTCTTCCTTAGACAGACATGTTCTGGCTCCCACCTGTTAACTCCTTCCTCATTAGGATGCCACCTCATCTGTGTTCTTTTCAATTTCTTTGCTAATGCCATTAAATATCTAGTTTTGATGGATCAGAAACCAGTATTTCAAGCATTTATGTTCTTGTAGTAGGCAACTACCATAATTTTTTTTTAGTTCCCAACTCCAACATATACAGCTAAAAATTTAATCTTTGCAAATACTTCGAAAAATCTGAATTTATGTTTTATCTGTTCAACCTTTAGTTTTTCCTGTTTCTGATAAATACTTGAATATTTTGGACAAGTCCTTTGTTATGTTGTCTTAAGCTCTGTGATTCCTGTATTCCTTGTTATTTTTATTTGCCTCCAAGTATCTGCTTCCTCATGCTTGAATTTGCTTCATATGTTCCTGCAAACTAAGAAAAGGTGATTGGCCATGTGCTTCTTTTTAGGAAGGAAATGAGTGGATATTATCTGGAGCATGCCAGTGTTGCTCATATTCAAAAGCACTTCGATCTTTTTGAGGAAGAATCGCGTTCGTTGCTTGATTTAGGCCTCGCAATACCTGCGTATGTTTTGGAAATTTTGTGTCCTTTGTATGCTATATCATATGCTGTTGAGAAATTTCAGTTTTTATTTTAAATAACATTTTCCTCTACAATGTGTTAGGTATGATCAGCTTTTAAAGACATCTCATGCTTTTAACATTTTAGACTCTAGAGGTTTTGTTGGGGTGACAGAACGGGCTCGTTATTTTGGTCGGATGCGTAGGTGAGTATACTTTTCTTGCTTATTTTGATATAGAAATTTCTGTAAGGATGGTTTTCGCATATTAGCATATAAGCTACGAGAGTAAAGGCTTCTGGGCGACCGCTTGGTGACTTTAAGTGTTGATGATCTATAGTTTGGTGGGGCTTTATATTAGGTGGCACAAGAAACAAAAACAGATGAATCATATTTTTTTATAAGATCAATTTGATTGCTGCACCGTCATTCATTAGGAACACCAGAAGATTCTCTAGATCTCATGTCAAGACGTGTAATAGACATGTTGACTCATCCTTCAAAGTTTCCATCTCTTGCTTTAACTTCTTTGTTGATTTTTGTAAGTGTTAAAGCAGATACCAAAATATGATTTTTTTTTAAAAAAAATTTCGGTTAGGGGGTAGACTTCATATTATGATGTTTGCCAAGTTTCAAAACTTTGTTTACTATGCTTGCATTCTGTTTTTCTTTTCCAGTTTAGCTCGTCAATGTGCACAGCTTTGGTTAAAGACAAGGGAGTCTCTTGGGCATCCATTGGGTATTATTTCTGAACCTGATCATCTTGTTTGTCCAAAAGAAGTTCTGGAGGCAGCAGTTAGAAAGGTTTGCTTGGGGCAACTTGGTTTCTCATCTCTTACCCTTTTGTGCTTTGATGTATCACTCTTCTTATGCAATGAAAGCTATCTTTATTTTTGTCTTGTCCTTTCCTCTTTTCCTTCTTTACGCTCACAGGTTTACGAGTTCTTAAGTTCTTTTGAAATTCGCCATTATTGTATTATTCTTGCTTGATGCTCAACTTGTTCTTTGGTTAGTTGACCAGAGAATCCTCATTATGCTTCGTTTTATAATACACCAATAACTGTAAATAGTTCTATTTAAATGTTCGTCCATTCTAACATCTTCAAGTGAAGGAACAATTCCATAATCCATAATCCCTTCTGGTGCTGTTGCATGTTGATATTTCTTTCTGTGCGTTAAATAAAAAGGAGAAAGATACTTGAATTGTAATAATACCTATCTGGAAGGGCTAGATTTCTAATCTTGTGTTAGGACGTACTGGCCAAGGGAGAGTCTCAGGTAGACAAATATTTCAGTTTTAAAATTTAGGAGATTATCAATCTTAAGAAAAACTGAAGAAATACATTCACTGTTGTGCAGAGCATTATGGCAGGGTAAGTTTTTGCAGTTTAATGAACATTTGATGGGATTGTTAAAAGCTAACTTATGGTTGAATTCTTCACAACTTATCAGTTGACATAAAATTATTTTTCACTGCCAACTGCTTTGGCTGTCAACTCTTTGGGATTCTGTGTTGACTCTCTCAACTCAATGATTACTCCAATTCCTACTAGTACAGGTTGGCTTCATCCATCAACTTTTTGCCATTCAGCTCTGTTTATAGCCATATTCTCTGGTTAATGAATTTGTTATCTTTTCGTGTTGCCTTAATCACATTCTTTTCAGTCTGCATCTTGCCCTTATTGTATCTTCAACCTGAATTAAATCAATTGTCCTTACTTCTGCATTTCTGTGTCTAGTTGCACAAGACCTAACTTTTGATCACATTCTTTTCAGTCTGCTTCTTGCCCTTATTGTATCTACAACCTGAATTTAATAAATTGTCCTTACTTCTGCATTTCTGTGTCTAGTTGCACAAGACCAAACTGTGGTATAAAAATTTCCTTTTGGCTGTCCTTCATCAATGCTAGTAGCTTCTAACAACTGCATTCAATTCTTATGTTGTATTTTCTCAGCTTGCTTTGTTATCCATTTAAAAAATGAGGTGCTGGCTACAGTTACTTTTATTTATACTTTTGTAGTTGTTTCTGACTATCCAACATCCTGTATCATAGTTTGGTCTATTTTGAACGTGTATAAAAAACCCTTGTGGTATTGTAGAGATATTAAAGTTACCCTGGTTTTCTCTCTGTCTCTCTCTCTCTCAATGAATTTCATCATATCTTTACCAGTTAATAATTTCTTTTTAGATGAAATGGAGTTGGTAATTTTCTCACTTTGTTAATTTTACATTGAAATTTCATTGTTGGAGTTAATTTTCAAGTTTTATTAGCAGCTGAATATCAGGAATGTTGTAAAATTTAGTTTACTGGTTGGGAGATTTTTGTGGGGTTGTTTTGCATTTTCCATTTTTTTTAATTTCCTTGCCTTTCTAGCCATTGATCATCCTTTTCTTTTTCTCTTGTTTTTGTCATGATGGATAAGATTCCTGGTTCTCTAATATCTTTGTATTTATTCCTCTGCATTCCATTTTTTATCAGAAGAATTGGAAAACCTGGAGAAGTTTGTTTTGCCTATCTCAGACTGACTTCTGACTTTTAAAATTGTTTCTTTGAATTGTGGGATTATACAAATTGATTTGATTGGTTCATATTGGTTCTTTATGTCACATAGGTGCCTGGGGAACCAAGGATGTTTGTGCTTGAAATAGGGACAGAAGAGTTGCCACCTATAGATGTAGTTAATGCAAGCCAACAGGTATGTATTTAATTTCTACGTAGGTTTATTTGTCTGGTTTTGTGATGTGATTTTTTTACCAGTATACTATGTGGGTCGTTCAATACCTTTTCAACTTCATTCATTTATTTGCTTTTTTTTTTTTTTGGTGGCATTTCATGAATGACTGCACTTGGTTCTAAAGCTGCCAAGTGATGCTAGAGTCTTGATGGCAAAATTTTGTTGTCTTTATCTAATACCTGATCATTCTGGTCATTGCAGCTTAAAGATCTAATTGTGCAGTTATTGGAAAAACAACGGTTGACCCATGGTAAAGTGCTAGCATCTGGCACACCACGCAGAATAGTGGTATGGCATTCTTACTCTGTATATTTGGTCCTGTTGATGGCTGTTTGGCTCAAATTCTGTTTTTTTTTTCGTTCTTGCTTGTGTGTGTGTCGTTTTTTTTTTGGTTGGTTTGGGTTTGGGGTGGGGGGGGGCGCTTGGGGTTGGCACAATGACTCTTGCTTCCTGTGGGAAAGGGTTTGGGTTCCTAAGGCTCCATCTAAGGCCGTTTTTTCTTCTAGATGACAGCTCATGGCAAGATTTTGACCATTGATAAGCTAATTAGAAGGTGGAAAATCCATATTAATTGCTGTTATATGTGCAAGCATGATGGGGAGTCTGAAAATCCCTATCTCATTTTTTCTTGCAGAGGGGCTACACTAACTAGAAATAATATGGTCTTATGTTAAACTACTAGAAATGCCTGGTCTTTGATGGTTGGAGGGCCTCAATAGCAGCAGCTAACGTTGTGGGTCTTTGAGGCCCCATTCTTTTGTTTTAAAATTTTAATACTGCATTATCCCTTAAGAGTATTGGAAAGCACCAATGTGAGGTCAAATCAGCGTATTTGACCAGTTAAACTGCAGGTTTATGCTCTCCTTATCTTCGAATTACATGCGACTCCTTTTTTGCTGGAGTTTGGTATTCCAGGTCAAAGATAACCTTTACTATATACCAGCTCTACTGAAGCAAAGCTTGGTTTTGTTTGATCTTGGATTGTCAGTAATCAAAGCATGCAACCTTAGTTCAAGCTTAGTTTTTTCTGACATATCAGCTCGACCAGGGTCAGGTTTAGCTGTTCATGAGCAACATAGTTGGTCACCAATCACCATGTTTGTGCATGAAATGATTATTTGGTGCAATGTGCTACTAGGAAAAAAGGCCATTTTGGAATTCACATGGACCATGCTCGTGATGTTGTAAATTACAATATTTTGTAATTGTGTTTTAACTTATGTTAGTTGTAGATTAATATTTTTCTGTTCACTCTTACTTCAGTATTCTAATTATATTGAAAAATACTTCTTGTCTCTTTAATTTTTTCCTATTAATGTTTTATGAGTCAGATTTTTTATTTTTATTTTTTGTAATTTCAAGATTTGTTGGACGTGTTGTAATTTGGGTTGTATTTCAGGGCTACATATTCTGCTGTTTGGGTGGTCTTTAGTGGTGCAATAAGGGTCTTAGAGGTTAAAGTTTTGAACTTCTAATTTGAGTCCTTGCCTACTAGATGTAAGGGATATCTAGCAGCTTATAGATATTGATGTAATGTTTTTATTTAGTGGAGTTCAGTTTTAGAGAATTGAGAAGATTGTGTCTTGCGATCCTTGGCTAGGGGATTGGTATGGTTGAAATTTTCGTAATGTTAAACCTTGGATGTGTTTGTTGTAGAGACAAACTGGTAGCATAATAGGGTATTGGAAGAATAAAGAAGGTAAGTTGACTTTGATCAAAAGCATCTTGTCTAGTTTGCCAACTTATTTTATGTCTCTATTCTCTATTCTGGCATCAGTGGCTAGTAGATTGGAGAAATTGCAGCGGAATTTTCTGTGGGGTGGAATGGGAGAGGAGTTTAAGTATCATCTAGTGGCTTGGGATAAAATTTGTTCCCCTTTTCAGTATGGGGGTTTGGGTGTGAAGAAGCTCCAAACCTTTAACCAAGCTCTTTTGGGTAAGTACTTGTGGAGATTTGTGATTGAGGGGGCAGTTGTGGAAGTTGGTGATTCAAAGCAAATATGGGTTACAGGAGGGAGGTTGGACGTCAATTCAGAATCGTGAATCCTATGGGGTTAGTTTGTGGTAAGGGATTAGAAAAGGTTGGGCAGAATTCTATCGGCATGTTAGGTTTGTTATAGGAGATGGAAGGAGGGTTAAGTTTTGGAGTGATATCTGGTGTAAGGATGTGCCACTTTCTATAGCTTTTCCTAGTCTATACGCTATTGCGTGAGACAAAAATGCATCAGTGGCAGATTATTTGAAGATGACCAATAAGATTGTTGCTTGGGAACCGGCGTTCTTTAGGGAAATTCAAGATTCGGAATTAGAGGAGGTCGCAGATTTCTTTGGCTCTTTATATAAGTTGAAAATTGCTTGGCAAGGTGTGGATCATATGATTTGGGATGATAATAATGGACGGTTTTTAGTGAGTTCTCTTTAGGCTATGCTCTATAATGGGAATGTTAGATTGTTTCCATGGTTGGCAATTTGGAAGACGGGGGCTCTGACTAAGGTGGCTTTTTTGGTATGGATTGTAGCTTTAGATGCTATTCTTACTATTGATAATATGGGAAAGAGGGGAAAGATGCTTCCTAACTGGTGTTGCATGTGCTATAAAGCAGAGGAAACAGTTGACCATTTGTTGGTTCATTGTGAAGTAGCACGGCATCTTTGGAGCATACTATTCTCACCGTTTCGTATACCTTGGGTTATGCATGTTTCGGTTGTTGATTTATGTGATTCGTGGTCTACAGGATACAAGGATCAGTCTAGGAAGAAGGCATGGAATGTGGCTCCTTTGTGTGTTATGTGGTGCCTTTGGAAAGAAAGGAGTAGAAGAACCTTTGAGGAGTTTGTTTTACCAGTCCATGGGCTTAAGGCATCTTTATTGCATATTTTTGCTTTTTGGCTTAATGGGGAGTTTTGTGAGTCTTCACTTGCTTTGTTGGATTTTATAGGGGATCTTGATTTGAAGGGTAGGTTTTAGTGTTTAGGGTATACTACTTGGGTACTGAGGTGACACCCCTCTTTGGTGTTCGGTTCAATAAATCTTTTACTTATTAAAAAAAAAAAGAATTGCAGTCGTTTATTTAAATTGAAGCGATTTTTCAATCAGAAGTGACACCGTTAGAAGTATGGGCCTTCTTTAGTGCTCCCCTCTAGTTGAAGCACAAATGTCACATGCTATTTGTTGCAGTTACTTTTTAAATGGTCTTTATTAAGTGCTTTGTTGAGGATGTCTTTCTCATTAATGTTGTGATTTCACATAGGGAGCATAATTTTGTCATTTATTTCCATAACTTAAATAAATGGGAGTTGAATAAGCAAGCCCCTTGCTATAGAAATAGAATTTGCTTTCACAATTTGGAGCTTGATAATGATAAAGATTGTTTTAACGATTTGGGACAAAAGACCTATCGCTTGATCAGGATAACATACCCTGATAATCATAGCTTGTAGAAGTCAGAACTAATATGCAACGCCACCAAAGCATTGGAACATTTTCCCCCATGTAAAAACTAGATCAGATGTTTTTCTCCTAAGAAGCATAGATACAGACATGGGTTACGGATACAGATACGGACACGGGACATGACGTTTTCAAAAAATGAGGACATGGATGTAGCAAGAACACGGCAAAAAAAAATAATTTTATATTAGTTTATAAGTTATTTATATGAATGTAAAATTTATAAATTACCAAAAACAAGATGAAAACAACTAAATAAGATCATAATTATAATACAACAACTAATAAGTTAAGGATTTGAAGAATTTGATTTAAGTGTTTTATGTTTTGGTGTTTTAAAGTTTTGAAATTTATAAATTCGACTCCATTTAACACTTTTAATAATAACATTTCAACCTCGATGTGTTCTAAAACGTGTCCGACTAGTGGACTGACGATGTGTCCGAGAAGTGTCCACTAAACAAAATATCGGACACTTGTCCCTGCGTGTTCGAAGAGTATGTGTGTCCGTCATGTGTTCAACACGCATATGGCACCGTAAACGGTGTGTACGTGCTTTCTAGTTTTTACCCTATGTAAGAACTAAATCATATGCCATTATATAATAAAAGAGTAGTACAACATATTCTTAAAAAAATAAAAAATAGAAGACTACAACTTACATAAAGGATGAGGCTCTTCAAATCCAGGAAAAAGGAGGGGTGTGTGAGAGAACTGCCTAAACTGGGGTAAAAACCTCAAAACATTCTGAACATAGATGACCAAGCAACAAAAAATTTCAGCTTCCTTTAAAACTCAAGGAGGCTGTTGCAGAGAACGGTGAAGATTTTCTGCTCGTTTGAGAGATATGCTTGCTCATAGTAGATCTAGAAATACATCTGATCTGACCTCTGTTTCCAAAGCTGTTCACAACAAATAATCTATTATAAAAAACACTAACAACAATCATATTGCCAAGGGCTAAGGGATCTGAGTCCCCCCTAAGCAACATCATGATCATTTTCTACACACGACATAGACCATGATAAGGCTTGTCAAAGACTTCTGAGAGAGCTAAGCTGTTTGCTTTTATAGAAAAATCAATGCCCCTGGCCTAGAATATAGTGTAATTGTCTTTTGAGCTTTCTCTCTACAAATGCTCCAATTACCAATGTACCGTACATTTCAAAGACATCAGCCACCACTTTAGTAACCTGTTGTGAGTTACTAATCAAACCACTTAACTTAAAAGGAGCTATGCCTTCCAGATCATTTTAGCTGCATGGGGAGTTGTAGGGTTGTTTTTATTTGACAGAACCTAGCTGCTACATTCAATCACCATAATCTCTGACCCAGGTTAGACACTAAGATGTAAGGATCATAAGGAGGAGGATGGAAGCAAATTCCTAAATCTCCCTCTCATCTTGATTATTAAAATTTGGAGATGCCATGGGCAAGAATTGGGTTGCACTATTAAACCAATGATTGTTTCCCTGGTGTCTGGAAGAGGTCCTCAACTAGGAAGGAAAATAGTCTGTGACGGCATGATAACTTTGCCAGTGATTGGCACGTTTTTATCAACTAAGCTGCTTGAAAGTTTCTAATATGGTCTCTTAGTGGCTTTTTTTGAGCCTTACATCACATTATTTTTCTTAGTTTTTATAGTCCAGAGTTAGAGGCTAGTTGACAGACAAAAGCTTGGATGTTGTGATTCTGCCTTTCCAGAAGCAAGTGAAACTCTGTGAATGGGCAGAAAGAATGTTCAAACCGGGTGTTGAGGAAAGCTTCGTTAGTGGGGAAAAAGTAACACTAATGTCATTGTAGCATTACCTTCGAAGTTAATTTTTTGAGTTTTGGTGTGGTTTTTTGATGATTGGGATTTTGGTAATTCATGGGCTAGGCATTACTTGTATAACGGTTTCAAGTTTCAAGAAGGCAGTGATCTTTGAGCCCTTGTCTAGAGGTTTGATTGACTTCTTCTTGACTCTGATTTCGGAGGAAACCCTAAGCGTGCTTACCATTTCTCCTCTTCCTCTTCCTCTTCCTCTTCCATCTGTTTCTTTGTAAACCTGATGTTATCTAGGATCCCTTCAGAGCCCGAGCCTGGCTGGATTGTATCCATCGGTTTAGTGAATAATTGAGTATCATTTCTCATGACATCTGATGTTTCTGTTTCAAATGAACTTGCCATCATGCCATGATACCCAGAAATCAGAGAAATCATTCATGCTTTTACACATATAAGAAGTCATTCCTGTATCTGATTGCACATCATGAAGTGGTGAATGCAGCAAAGAAACTTTGGAATGAAGTCTAAGGGATCAATTCCATACAGGCTTATACATTGGTGGAGAACACTTTTTGGACTAGCCGATACAATTGTTCAGGATACATATAATGGCCCCAGCAAAGAGAAAAAATGGAAAAGAAAGGAACACTACATGCACATGATCATGGTTTTGGCTATAGAACAAAATTTATATTTAATGGTTATAAACTGAATTAGGTTCAAGCAGCTGTGATGGAGAATTTAAAGCATTAGGAATATTTCTTCACTTGAAGCAGAATAGGAGAGTAGTGGACTTCACAAATACCCCAGAGAACCTAGTTAACCTTTTTTTTTGGATAAGTAATAGTAAATGTCACTAAAAGCATCAAGGGATGCGTGCATGTACAAGGTAAACAAAAGACTTTGCCCACAACAAAGCTAAACAAAGTGTGAACGTCAAACTATACACTCCTAACCCTCCACACCTATAAAATCCAAAAATTGACTTAGGTTGGGACTAACCTCCCTCATATCCAGCTATACAAAATAGACACAAAAAAACTTTTTAGCTTATATATCGAAAGCTCTTTGCCCCCAAAAGTTCTCCTATTCTGTTCTCCCCACACCAGCCAAAACAGACAAAAAGAAACTAAGTGCCAAGCCCTTCTCCTCCAAACACCCCTACTGTAACCCCACCAACTCACTCCATATGGACAAACCCAAGAAATCCCAAAGATGGTTGCCACCAACGCCCACAATTTCCAAACTGAAGAGCTTATTCCTTTTGTTGCTTACATAAATAACACCAACTCACCAAAATTATCTGCCTCTTAACTCAATTTCCAGTAGTCGAAATCTTCTCATGAGCTGTGCACCACATGGAAAATGCCACCTTTGGGGGTGCTTTCAAAGACCATAGCTTATGCCAAGGTAAATCCACCTCCCCACCTCCCACCAATGTAGCATAGAAGGACTTCACCCCAAAGCACCCATTGCTCAAAGCTGTCCATATCATCACATTGTGCTCGTCCCCAACACCCCGAACTGCATAAACAAGCTGAAGGAGATCCACAAGATGGCCCATTTCCCAATCCTCAAGATTTCTATGTAGAATTATGTCCTAGCTCGCCTGATTGATCCTGCTAGGCAGCCAAACCAGCCCAAAACCATATCTGTAGCTTAAAATGGCAACTAATTACAGGTTCTACGAAACTGGTCAGCATATACACCCATCTCCCTTTCCTCATTCTTTGTGGAGGCTCTATTGTTTGAGTGTGTACCAACTATAAAAATGAAATTTTATGTTACATCTCCATATGCTATTATTCTCTCCATGTCAAATATCTTTATGTTGTTGACATTGGCAGGCTTGTTGAATTATCTATGAAAAAGCAGAAAAGTAAGCAAGCTGTATTGTCATCTGCAGGTTCGAGTTGAGAGCCTATGCTCTAGGCAAGTGGAAAATGAGGTCGAGGTTCGAGGACCTCCAGTTTCGAAGGCATTTGACCATCAAGGAAATCCTACAAAGGTCTCACCGTCCTTAAAGTACATACTGTTGATTTACAAATCTATTTTGTTTTGCAAAGTTTACCTGTGTCTAATGATTTGTGTTAACAAATTATTACTTTAAATTTCAGTTAAATCTGTATACTACATAGAAAACGAGGCCATTGTTGCCGTGGTTGTGACAAGTGGCTCATTTTGAGTGGCTCTCAAATTTTGATTAAAAGTTTTTGTTTTCAAAAGAAAAAATAATTAATAATTAATTTGGTTGACTCTTTAGTTCATTGTACATGTATTTAGTCTTTGAACTATGGATCAAAGTACTTAATTAGTTCATGTATTTTATGGTGTCTGTCTAGATGAACAAGTATGATGCCTTGTTTTTCATGATTATTCATTGTTAGTATGAAACTTATGCCATTATACGTTGTGTTTATTAAATTCAAATGAAAAGAAGCTTTATTATCTTCCCGTCATTTTCAATTAGTAATTATCTCATTAGCTTAATAGTTTATCTTTGTTTTCATATAGGAATACTAAAAACAACGGAGTATATTAATAATAAAAATAACTGGTTAAATGAATACATAATTAAATTATATAAAAATAAAAATACAACAAAAAGTATTATAATACATTCATTTATTTAGATGAATACGTAATTAAAACGTATAATAAATTAAATGAACCATGTGTTCATATAATCTGTATATATATGATTGTACAATACATGAACTAATAAAACATTTAACCATGTGTATAGAATACATGAACCATGTATGTACATGAACCTACAATAAATGAACCAATGAACATTCAACCACATTAGAAAACATTGGAACTAAAATAAATGCAGTCAACCACTCAACCACACAATTCAAGTAATCTCTTTATGCAAACAACAATACATCTATATAAAATCACTATAACAAAGTAATAGATCTAAAAATTAAAAAACATATCTTATGCATTGGCCATTGTCACTGTGATTCCAACAATTGGTTCACTTTGAGAGGCATTTTTTTAATCCTTTTTTAATTTAACTAGGTTATCTTCCCTATGCAAATTAAAAAGTAATTATTGAAAAATATTATTTTTTTAGACCTTTTAAAATTCATGTTAAAAGATGCATCCTCACTAAATAAGAATTATAAAAAGTCAAAATTAATAAGAATTTTAAAAGTCAAATAAACATTTTCTTAGCTTCTTCAACTATTACATAACGTTGTACATTGTATTCACCAAATTCAGATAAAAAACATCTTCGCATTTCTTCAATTATTCTAATTGTATGCGAATGTGGGTTATTGATGATTTTAATACTTCACTAAACAGATCATATATAATGATTGATGAATAAAAAATTACTATAAATTAGCCCTTTTTCATCACTCTCTTTGTGCATATAATTAATTTTTATTTATAATATAATTACCTTTATGTCCTTTAGGTATTTCGTGAAAATTGTTATTATTTTTATAATATAGAAATAGAAATAGTTAAACTATTAAGTATACTACTATTCAATTTACTATGAGCATATTGGGATAGACAACTAAACAATATATTTAATTAAATTGTATAAAAAATTGAAAACCTGCCCAAATAAATTATATTTAGGTTTTATTTAAAATCATTGTCATTAAAGAATGAACCCAAAAAAGTTTTCCAAAGCACGGGCCTAAAACTAGTTTACAATAAAAGAAAGAATAAGAAAAGAGGAGAGAGCAAGAAGAGAGAAGAAGAGGCAACTAAAAAAAGAAAACCAAAATTAGAGTTCTCTCTCTTAGCACGTTGTATTTATATTTATAAAGCTCAAAGTATACAAGTACCCTCATAGCAGAATAAAACTAATACTTAACAATTTCATTTTATGGTGAATTGAACCTGAAGTACATGTGGGATGGCTATGGGATTGATAGGGTCATTACCCTGCCCTGATTTGGTTTGAGGTGGGTTTGGGAAGGGGTTGTATCTTTGCACATGGGATCTGGACAGGGTTCCCTGCCTCAAACCTTTTCCTGTTACTGTTCCTAACCATGCGACGCCAAGCATTGGCTTTTTTATATATTAATGTATGTGTGCGTGTGCAAGTGCATGCGCGTACATGCATGTAAGTGGGCCTGCAAGGGGTGGTACAAGCTTCTTCCATGGAGGAATTTGTTTCTGCGAATTTTCTTTTTGTCAAGCTTGTTGGGTAATTTGGACAAAAATAACACCACCTGTTCCTCACATGCTATTATGGATATTCTTTTCTTTTACATTACTTGAGAATTTTAGCGTTTTTGTATCTCTTTTATTGCCTTATGTGAATTTGATTTGGAATGAAGTATAACTTCATCTTGCTTGTCAGGCTGCTGAGGGTTTTTGCCGTAGATATGGTGTAAATATCGATTCCTTGTATAGAAGGATTGACGGTATGCTATTGCAGAAACATAAATTGGGCCTATGTTTCAAATTATCATTTCTTCTAAGTCTGCATTTTGTGGATTTTCATGCTTATGTCTGTGCTTTCGTTATCTGAAGGTAGGATACTTGTCTTTAGTAACCCATGCAAACCGTTTTTAATATGAAGCCATTGAATATGTGTTTGAAGGATATTAGGTATCACGTCATATTGGATACTTGTATTTAGTAACCCATGCAAACGGCATTTAATATGAAGCCATTGAATATGTGTTTAAATGATATTAGGTATCATGTCATATTGGTCACTCTTCTTCTTCTCCATCTCTCTCTCTGTCTTTCATTTGCATTTATTTCTTCTGTTTTGCTACATTTATTTATTGTAAATATTCTTAACGTGTATGGAATTTCCATAGCATGTTGTCCCTCTTCTTTGGGTCAAGGCAATTAATTGTATGGTATAGTGAATATTTGAACGTCCAATTTGATGCATGTTTTAGTCATATTGGAATTTGTTGAAAAGCATCTTTAATACTTAAATTCTTGAATCATTAAATGCATCTGGAGTTGTTTTTCTTTTGAGTTAGCAATGGATTTGTAGCAAATACTCGAACCATTTAGCATCTGGAATCTATTTCTGCACCCAACTGGCACGTGCTACTAAGATATAAAAAAAGAAGACAATATTTCATAATTGTAAATACTGCTGATAAGGTAATTGTGGAGCTAATTGGATTTTGGCCTAGCTTGAATCCATGGCAGTTATGATTTGGTTGGATTTTGGTGTTCACAGAATCAATATATTTTGTCTGTTAGGGCAGCTTTGGTTAGGTTGTCACTCACTGTGTTGACTCACACAATATTTATTACAAGTTACATAGAGGTATTGTGGGTGGATATATAGAAAGTTGCTTACAAACATTGCAGTAAGATTCAAGGCAAGATAATAAAAGGGTATAAACACAATGTTCCTCATAGGAAAAGCTAGCTACTTGGTTAGCGATCATGGTTTCACTTTAACCATGTTTGGCGCCTAATGTTTTGAGCTCATGGTGTTTTCTTGGACAAAGCGCAGCCTTCCATTATGAATCTTGAGCAATGTATAGCTTCCTTTTCAATTATTTTCAATGTTGCTTTCTGAATTTCATCCAAAAAGTACAGGCAAAAATTTCCCAGTGGCCTTATTCTGGTAGCTATTCATTTTGATCATAGTTTTATTTTAAACATTCTTCAGAAGATATAATCGTTCATATAGTACATAAAACTCAAAAACTTTCACAATCACTGTACACATGAATGATATGTTACTGTTCCTATCATCACCAGTGATCCTTATAGTGTCACATGAATGCTTCCTGGCCCTTTATCACTATCCACAGTTCATTGTACTGTGTTGAGTCCTCTAAAGTCTAATAATTTTGTGTTTGACTTGCATTTTAAACACTTCACGCTTAAATTTCTCATTGGCTTTGAGTCCTATCATCAATCTGTCTTAACTATGCTGGTCTTCCAATGAGTTCAAGGAGGAGTTTCACCATAGGTATTGTCCTCATCTACCTGCATGAGGCAGTGATCATTGGAAGGGGAGCTATTTGTTTACATTCATTACAAAGTAAATCAAAGTAATTTCTATTATTCAGAACTTCAACCTCCTCCTTGTCCGCTTTCTCATCTTAATCCACTAAAGGTTCCGCCTTTACAGTTACCACTTCCCTTTCTGTCTCTTCTTTCTTCGTCCTGGAATGCCCTTTGTCATACCCACTGCGGTATCATGTTTCACCACTAAGTGATACCCAAGCATTGGGGAGTTTTGTTTGGCTGTGAAATCTTTGCACTCTGATGTACATTACAAAATCCCTCTAACACATACTTAACAGAGATCTCTGTATCATCCTTACTGGGAGTTGTTCCAAACCCTAGCTTACCATTTCCCAATTGTTCTGCAGGTCAGATTGCATTCTTGTCTAATATAAGTAACTAATTCTTCAACCGAGAAAACCCATATTGAATATAAAAACCAGTAAAACATGTCCGTAACCTTTTTAGATGACAATATTTTCCCAATTATTTTATCTGATTATTCCCTACCACAAAAGGAGATTTTTTGAACCCATCAGGAATGCTTCCTCCCTGGGCATAATTTTCTTGGGCGGATTTGGCCAAACACCCAAGGATAATGAGTATCAAGCTCTTCTTCAAGGTAGATCTTAATTTTTTACTTGCTTTGTATGTATCTAGTTGATAGAATAGAACAATACATTCATGTGAAGGTGGCCCTCCTTGTGTTTACACCATTGCTCCTATGTCCTTGTTGCTCATATTTTGTCATCATAGTTGTATCACATGTGATACTTTAGGTGGTCTCAAGTCTGCAAATGAACCTCTTCAAACCCTAATCCCTAGTGGTGTCCAATGGTTGGTTATCGTTGATTGGTAGGATAAAGAAATTAACTGTGATGACGGGCTTTCTTCATTGCTGAAAACTTGAATGTGTTTTACATGAAAAAGGTTTACATGTTTTTCATTCATACATGACTATTTCTAATGCCCCAATTGAACAACATGCACTTTATTGGTGTTTATTTTGCAGGAAAAATGGAATATGTTTATGCTCGTGTTGTGGAGTCTACGAGACTTGCTTTGGAGGTAGATTGATGTTCATTCTCTTTTGCTAATGTTGTTGATGAAGTTTGTTACTATTGGGAGGCTTTACTGCCAATTGATCAGAATCTTTTCTATTTTCTCTTTGTTATCTTCTTCTTCTTTTTTTTTTGGTTGTTGTGTGTGTTTTTTTTTGGGGGGGGGGGGGGGGGGGGGGGGAGGAAAGAGTTTTATTGACAAAACATGTGTTCATTTCTAGCATATGTATTCCCTGTTCAATGCCTTCTTAAACATATAGCACCAACCATTTGGAATTCAGTCATGGAGAGATTCCAGAGGAGGTTGGCAGAGTGGAAGTGTTGATATTTGTCCAAATGGTAGGCTCACTGGAATTTAAAGCATGTCTCCCTATATATTTTAGGTTCCTTATTACCATCCCATCTTTTGATAAGATGAGGTTGGAGAAGCTTTAGAAAGAATTCGTACGGGGAGGAATGTGGAGGAGTTAAGTACCAGTTAGTGGATCAGATGACATGTTCTCTAAGTTCTGGGTTTAGGAGGCTTGGTTGTTCTATCCAGCATTGCTACTTGATGGGGAAATGGTTGTGTAGATTTGACTTTTAGACGGAAACAGTGTTAATCTTGAAGTATAGGAACTTATGGGGTGATTGGACCACTGTTGAGGTTTCCATGTCTTGCTTATTCTGTTATGCATAGGTAGTATAGAGGGTGGTATGATTTTGTGAGCCACATTCACTTTGTGATGGGACATGGACCACTGTTGAGGTCTCCATATGTTGCTTACACATAGTGGCATGATTTTGTGAGCCACATTCACTTGGTGGTGGGAGATGGTGATGGGGTGAACGTTTGGCATGAGGGCTTGACGCAGAGGTACCTCTTTACAAAGTAGGAAAGCTTTTTTTTTTTTAATATGAGACGTCATGAATAAATTTGCATTGGTGGCAAATTGCTTGAGAGCGGAGGAGGGAGGATGTTAGGTATGTTATCTTTTGGACCGGCCTGCATTTGGGATAATGTGACAGTGTCGAAGTTTTTGGAGACTATATGAGGAGGATGCTCTAGGAGGGGGAGAGTGATAGAATATAAAGTACTGTGTATCTATATTTCTGAATAATACTATGCAAGACAAATATAAGAGTTAAATAGGCAAAGGAAGCGTGTTGCCCTAGATGGTAAACAGACTAAACTACCCCTAATATAGAAGATTAATATAAAAGATAAAGAAATATCTATTCACACCCCCTCTCAAATTCAGGATGCGAGAGCAGAGAGTATCAAGAGTTTGTCAAGGAGAAACCGAAAGCAAGCTGCAGTGTGAGTCTTCGTGAAGAAGTCAGCCAACTGCAGCGAAGAGGAAACAAATGGCAAATCAATAGAGCCTAACTAAAGATGTTGGCGTACAAAGTGACAGTCAATCTCAATGTGCTTAGTACGCTCATAAAAAACAGAGTTGTGAGCAATCTGGATCGCACTCTTATTATCACAATAAAGTGACGTGGACGCAAGCAAAGAAACTCCCATGTCAGATAACAACCGACGAAGCCAGGCAATTTCAGCTGTCGCATGAGCCATAGCACGGTATTCTGTCTTAACGGTAGAGCGAGCAACAATAGTTTGCTTCTTGCTTTTCCAAGAAATAAGAGAATCTCTCAGAAAAACACATAAGCCAGAGGTAGACTTACGATCAGAGACATTCCCAGCCCAATCGGCATCAGCATAAGCTCGAAGAGTTAAGCGCGATGTAGAAGAAAGCACCAAACACTGATGGAGAATACCACGAAGATAACGCAAAATGCGTAACACAACAGCCCAATGTGTGGTGCGAGGTGCAGAAACGAACTGACTGACAATATGAACGGAATCGGCAATATTAGGCCGAGTCACAGTAAGATAAACAAGACAACCAACCAACTCGCGATATTCCGTTGGATCGTCAAGAGGAACACCATCAGAAGTAGAAAGTTTGGCATGCAACTCAATGGGAGTATCAACAATCTTATCATCAGTGAGCCGGGCATGATGAAGAATATCAGTAACATACTTGGTCTGGGATAGGAGATAGCCTTTAGGAGAGGAGGCAACCTCAATACCAAGAAAGTACCGAAGGGGACCGAGATTCTTCATCTCAAACTCATGAAAAAGATGGAGTTTGACTTACAGCAACAAAAGAACCGGTGATGATCATATCATCAACATACAGCAACATACATCAACAAAAGAACAAGGTCGTGTGAGGTGCCACGAACAAAGAGAGCAGAATCATGCATACTAGGTTGAAAGCCAATCCGAAGAGCAACATCCTGAAATCGCTCATACCAAGCACTCGGAGACTGTTTTAAACCATAAAGGGCGCGACACAGGGGGCAAACGAGACCTGAAGGACAAGACAAGCCAGGAGGAGGACGCATATAGACTTCCTCAGAAAGATATCCATTGAGAAAAACATTCTTGACATCCAACTGAAAAAAGAGGCCACTGACGTACAGCAGCAACAGAGATCAGAGTGCGAACAGTAGTCATCTTGGCCATAGGAGCAAACGTCTCCTCATAATCAATGCCATATTCCTGGGAAAAGCCTTGAGCCACTGGACGGGCTTTATACCGTTTCAAATAACCATCAGAGTGAGTTTTAACCTTGTAAACCTACTTGCAGCCAACAAGATTCTTGCCCTTCGGCAGTGGAATTAACTCCTAGGTCTGAGTTTTGGCAAGAGTAGCAAGCTCATCAGTCATAGCAGTCACCCAGTTCGGATCATGACAAGCTTCTTTATAGGACCTGGGCTCAAAGTAAGTATGGATACGGGACAAAAAAGAATGATAGGAAGAAGAAAAACAAGTATTAGTGAAGCCATATCTTATTGGAGGATGACGAGTGTCACGAGCAGGATACCGGCGAGCAGGCGGATCAGAGTCTTCAGAAGCAGACACAGTGGCAGTAGAGCTGGGAGAAGATGGAAGAGCTGTAATACTACGAGAATAGACAAGAGGATGTGGAAAGACAGGAGACGAACCAGATGGAGCAATCGGAATATCAAAAATCTCGGAGGTAGTAGTGTATTCAATAGCCGGGACATCCATGGAAAAGGGGTCAATTTGAGTCAAAACCTCTTTGGTTAGAAGCAACGCTTTGGGAGGAAGAGATAAATATGAAAGAAACTCAAGAAAAATGATATGTCTAGACACAAATAACTTTTTGGACACAGGATCATAACACCGATAGCCTTTTTGGTGAATACCATACCCCAAGAATGTGCACAGAACACTACGAGCGCTAAGTTTGGTCCGGTCCTTCTTAGGAAGAAGAACAAAGCAACTGGAACCAAACACACGTAACAGGGAGTAGTTCGGAATCGCACCATGAAGCCGTTCATAAGGAGAACTACCGGAAAGAAGAGAAATTGGCATTCGATTCAGAGGATAAGTTGCAGTATGCACAGCTTCGCCCCAGAAAACAGAGGGAACAGAAGATGACAACAGAAGTGACCGAGCAGTATCAAGAAGATGGCGATGCTTTCTTTCAGTCCTACCATTTTGAGTAGGAGTGTCAGAGCACGAGGACTGATGGATAGTGCCAAAAGCATCTAAGGTATTAACAAACTCAGAAAGAGTGTATTCCCCACCCAAATTCGACCGAAGAACCTTGATAGAGGCAGAAAACTGAGTTTGAAACATGGCATAAAAAGTACGATAGATGTGAAAAAAATTAGATTTGCGTGCCATTAAGTAAACCCATGTATAACGACTGTAATCATTTACAAAAGAGACATAATAAACAGAACCACCTTTCGTGACAACCGGGGAAGGACCCCACAAATCAGTATGAACAAGTTGAAAAGGGAAAGTAGAAATAGAGGTACTTTTATTAAAGGGCAAAGCCGACATTTTTACAAGTTTACAACCACTGCATTCGGAGAGATTACTAGCAGAAATATTTCTTAAATGACCAGAGTTGACCAAAAGTTTAAGACGCTCACTCGACAAATAACCTAACCTAGAATGCCAAAGATAGAAAGGAGAAGACTTCTCATCTAAACGGAAAGAGGACGCGGCAGTGGAAGTAGACTCTGTCGGAGCATGCAGACTCTCCAAAACATAAAGATCACCAACTCTACGGCCGGTCCCAATCTGCTTCCTTGAATCCCGATCCTGCACAATGCAACCAGAGGAGGAAAACAGGACATCAAAATCAGAGTCAGATAATTGACTTACAGAAAGAAGACTTAAGGACAATTGGGGAATACAAAACACATAAGGGAGAGACAAGGAAGGAGAAGTTGTAACCGAACCAATCGAAACAATATTCATAGAAGATCCGTTAGCAATTGCAATACGAATAGGAGATATAGGAGAAATACAGTTTCTGAGAAGAGAAATATTGGGAGTCATATGATGGGAGGAACCGGAATCAAAGATCCAGGTAGTGGGTAAGATACCTGTGAGCTGAGTTCCAGGCAAACCTGATTGAGTGGTGGTTAGAGCAGAAGCTTGAGACTGATCCCCCTGAATAGATGCCACAAATGCACGATACTCCTGAAATTGCTTAAACAAGTGATTAGATGAAATAACACTGGGTGTAAATGCTGTAAGGGCTGTAGAGGGGCGAGACTGCTGATGTGAGGCTTGAGAGGAAGATGATTGAGACATAGTCCGACCTTTAGGCTTGCCACGATTAGAGCATGCAAACTTCCAATGCCCCTTCTCATGACAATAACTTCACTTATCTTTAGCAATTGGAGGCCTCGATTTCCCTGTAATTTGGATCAGATGAGGAGCTGGAGTAGACTAACTGGGCGGAACAAATCGTGTAGCAAATACAGATTGACTAGAAGGAGTAATACTACTTACTTTGAATCGAGTCTCCTCTGTAATAAGTTTCCGAACAGCTCCATCCACTGTAGGCAAAGGTGAGTGATGAAGAATAGCTCTCCTAAGAGGTTCAAACTGATCACGGAGTGCCATGAGAAATTGCACAAGTCGCTGTTTCTCCCAAAACTGGATACAACTGTCATCTGTTTGGAAAATAGCTGGTTCCATAAGAGCTAGCTGATCTCACAAGTATGTCATCTCATTATAAAATTCCTGAATTGACTTATCTTTCTGAGTGGCATTACGAATGGACATCTCTAGCTCATATTACTTTGCAAAATTGGACTCCAGGTACATACCCTTCAAATAATCCCAAACATCTTTAGCAGTCCGATACTTAGAGAAGTTCATACCAATGTTAGGCTGAACTGAATTGTGAAACCATGTAAGAATCTGAGCATTCTCCTTTCTCCACTAGCCAAGGCCACAGCATATCCCTCAGCTTTAGGGTCAGAGGGCTGACCTACTAAACCATCAACATGTTCCCACAGTTTTTTCCCAACAATAAAATTCTCTATAACACTCGCCTAATAGGCGTAGTTATCGCCGGATAACCGGATATTGATAGCATTTGGTTTATCATCCATCATCATTATATAAAGGAGAAAAAGCACACTGATTTCACAGAAAACAAGGATAACAGAGATAACAGAGAGAGAACAGAGGGCTCCCTGGTTGGAATATGAGAATAGACAACAAATCAGGGTTATCAGAGTGAGGGACAGGTCCGACGAGTTTGCAGATCTGGGTTGCTAGGGTTTCGGGTCTGGGTGCTGAATCGAACTCAGGAGTCGCCGGTGGTCAGGAACTTGCCGACGAGGTTCGCCGGTGGTCGGGAGCTGCCCGACGAGGATCGCCGGTGGTCGAGACGCACTGCCAGAGGGATTGGATTGCCGATTGAGGCTAGGTGAACTGATTTGACTCAGTTCTGGGTTGGGTTTCTGATTTGACTCACCGCCGGTGATCGGAGATCCTCGTTGGAATTAACTGATGCTGATTGTAGGCTAAACTCGCTCTGATACCATGATAGAATATAAAGTACTGTGTATCTATATTTCTGAATAATACTATGCAAGACAAATATAAGAGTTAAATAAGTAAAAGAAGCGTGTTGTCCTAGATGGCAAACAGACTAAGCTACCCCTAACATAGAAGATAAATATAAAAGATAAATAAATATCTATTCACAGAGAGGAGGGATTAGATGGACCCTGTCTATGAGTTAGGAGGTTTTTGAGGTCAAATCTTTCTATCAGAGGTTATCCCAACAACCCTTCTGATATTTCTTGACTCTCTTGGCTGGTAGGGAGTCCATGGATACATTCTTGTATATAGTAACTTGATTAAAAGAAGGAAAATCCTTAGTAATTGGTGTTGATACAAGGAGACAGGGGAATCAATGGTCTTTATCATTATAGGGTGGCACAAGAGCTATGATCACTTATGTTGACTATCATTTGGTGCTTCTTGGGCATTTCATTATCTGATTGTTGATTTACTCCATTATTAAAGGCGGTCTGTATTACGAAGAGTAGAAGGCAGGCATGGTAACTCCTCTATTTGTGATGTGGTGCTTATGGGCTGGAAGTAATAGGTGGCCCTCTGAGGAAATAAATGTGCTAATACGTAATGTTAATAGTAGGTTTTTTCATTCAATTTATTGTTTAGTCATGGGAAAGGTGTACCCATTTGAATTTTGAGTACAGAGTGTTGAGGGTTGTATAGGGGTGTGGAAATATAGTTTTGTTTTGTTTTGGTCTGCAACCCATTTTGAGGGGTCATGCCCCATTAGACATTGACTAAAAAAAACATGTTTTACTTATAAAAACAAAAGTTTACTTATCAATAGAAATTGATAAGGCATTGCTTGTGTGTGCATTTCACCCTATAATACATGATTATATAATTTGATGGTTAAATTAACTGTTCAATAAGAGGTGAATGTTGACTGCTATTGGTGTCTTAGTCATTAGAGATGCTTCTTGCAATCTATTGGATTGTAGCTTGGACTTTGTGGGAATTTCTTCAAACACGTCATGGACTATATGTTAGGCTTATTTATTTATTTTTTTCCGATATATGAGGCATCGAGAATGAGGAAGAGAGTCTATACAGAAGTATTGATGGGCAAAGATAGATGGATGGGAGATCAAGGCATGATAGTAGATAAGGGTGAGACATGAGAGAGAGTACAAGAGAGAGTAATTACTATATTAAACTACCCCTAACCAATATTTTAACAACTTAAACCCTAAGACTTTATCTGTTAAAACCTAAAAAAATCTGCAGATAAGAAAATATAGTTATATAATTAGAAAAGACTCCCAACGTAATTCAATGACTCAAATTTGCAACGTTCAATGACTCGAGTTTCAAGATGCTTCAATGATGAGTTGAATTTACTATCACGGTGTAGAGCAAGCTCGCGACAATTTGAGGCCTAAAGCAACAACTTTGCATCAAAAGGGATGCAAAGTATCGCCCGCCTGAAAGAATTTTTAACCCCGTGTTCTTCCTGCTGAAATTAACTATTGCTTGCCTGGATCTAATTTTGCATCAAAAGGGAATTCAAAGAGTCTTGATTTCAGCCTTTTTTTTAAACTAGCCTTTTTGTTTTTTCATTGGGATCTCAATTTTTTTTTTGTTTTTGTTTCAAGAAACGATGAAGAAACTATATAGGGCCTTAACTCTATCATACAAGCTTTTAAAATATTTGGGGCCTTCAAAAATTTCTTGTACTATTTATTTTTTTTAGGTCAAACTAGTTTTTTTAAGTTAACTAGTGTAGTTGATTTTGAGCCTTTTTTATAGGGATTTTTTTCTCATCTGAATTGGGACTTTTTTTTGCGAAAAAGTTTTGTAGAACCTATATAGGATCTTAATTATAGAATGTAAGGTTTTAAAAATTGGGAGCCTTTAAAGTTTTTTTACTTGTACAATTTACTTATTGGTTAAACTGGTCTTTTGTGTTTTCTTCCTAAAGTTTGTTAGTGTAATTGATTTTAAGCCTTCTTTTTTCTAATGAGCCTTTTTATCTCACCTAGATTGGAGCTTTTTTTAAAAAAAAAAAAGGATGTTGAAATTAGATAAGGCCTTTACTATAGCATGTAAACTTTTAAAAATTTGGGGGCCTTAAAAAACAAAGGGGCTTAAGGTGAGGGCCTTACTTGCCTAGAGATTGAACGGCCCTATCACCATAATGTCTCCATTGAATATTTCGCTTTGATACCAACTGATGTAACCTTGGACTTCAATTCTTAAAAACACGTAATGGGTAAAATATTACATTGCTTTATTTTTTCCATATATGAGGGATAGAGAAGAGAGAAGAGAGAAGAGAATATATAAAGAATAATGGAGGGACAAAGATAGATAGACAGAAGATAAGGATAAGAGATGAGGTAGAGCGCATAGGTATACTAGAGAAGGAGAGCACAATGTTTTATCAATTGTCTCAATTCTTTTTCCCTCATCAAGGACCTTCCATTTTCCCCTTAAGAGGCCATTTTATATGCCTCACAATAAAAAATATCATGTTGAACTATCGTATCCAATATGATTACAACTTAAGCCCTAAAATTTCATCCTAAAGCCTTATAAACATCTTAAAATAAGAAAACACAACAATATAAGAAAAGAATCCTAACATAATTTTTTTGACTTTGTTGCAATGTCCACGAGAATCATGCATTACCTTGGCTGCATCAATTGGCAATATAATGTGCTATTGCTCCCCATCGGTAGGTAATTAAGATATGTGTCATTAAATTTTTCCATCAAACTCATCCAATACAGTGATTTTCGATTTTTACATTCTTCAAAATTTTCTGCTTATAGTGGTAGGAGTACTATAGGAAGTTAGTGGTGCTTTTCTTTTTTTGAAGAAAAAGAAAAGATAATAGCAGATGTTTGTCTATTGGAAACAGAGTTGAAGAGCACAATTTTTTTCATTTTTAATTATCCAAAATTACAAAAAGTATGGGTATTATGTGCGTTTTACCTTGGAATAACGAGATTACAAGAAAGAAAAAAAGGAAAGAGGAGGAGATCTAGACTCGTGTTTTCTCCTATCAAAATACAGATTCGTATATACTTTCTTAAAAAGTGAAGTCATTGTAGTTATCCAAGATAGAGTTGGTGAACTGTTGTAGCTTGGAACTTAGGTGGTTCCGTACTTAAATACCACCTCCCTCAAGTTCAAGGATTAGCAGTACATAATTATTGGTAATCACATCTCAAAGTCGCATTAGATAGTGATAAGTACATTAGAAAATAGAAAGCCCAGAATTTCCAATGCTTTATTGGGCCAGTTGCTTACTTAAGTTAAAGGAAATGCTACTTACTATGTCACTAATTCAAGCCATTGTAGTTAATGTAACTTTTTCCTATAAATAACCATTCAGCTGACTTGTTTGTCATAGTGTTCTTCTTAATCTTCTTCTACTACTACTCAAGGATCAAAATTTCGTTTCAAGAGGTCGTTTCGGTTGGCTTAGAAACGGAAACATTTCGGAAATGTTTCGGAATGTTTCGGAAATATTTCTACTGTGAGAAATATTAAAATAGTAAAATACAATCTTTTGTATAAAAATTATACACCTTTTATAAAAATTTTAAATTCGGGTTAATACAACTTATTGTTTAGGCATATAGCATTGTGTTTTGGTACATTTTTCTATATTTCAGTGTGTTTTGATTGTAATAATAGTGTTTCGTTATTCCACTAGTGTTTCGTTTCGGTACCTCAGGAAACGGAAACGTTTCGGCCGTTTCGGTGGAAACAAATGGAAATTTTGTTCCTTGCTACTACTACATAGGCGTCTCCTTCCATTTTTTTGAAGGTAGTCCCCTGAAAGTGCAAGCACAATAGTGCTGCTATTCCCGCTTTCCTTATCCTCTTCACATGGCACACCTTATGTAACACTTATATAGTTGGGACTTTACTCTTGGTATGACCCATTATATACCAAAGTATAGAAGATCAAATTCCAATGATCTTGAACCTCCTAACATGAAACAATAAATGATCCACCAACTCCTCTCCTTTCTATATAGAGTCCTAGACAACACCAATTGGGCACCCAAAAAGCTCCCTTTTCCCAAATTATCAATGGTACAGAATAAGGATAGATCAAAAATTGCCGACTATGCAGAAGACACCTTAGTAGGAACCCTCGACTTCCAAACAGCTTCTCATGCAAAAGATTGCTTTGTAGCATCCAAGAGAAGAGAATGGAAAGCACTAAGAAACTGCAATCTTCACTCCTCTGCTTCTTCTTTTCTTCCCCTTCCCTAACAGTTTCCACCTCATAAGTCTCAAAAACCTAGTTCACTACCTCCAATTCTCAATCTTGCATTGGTCTAATAAAGCGAGGCCCTCATACTATCCCTGACCAAAAAATTCTTCAGTAATAAAACATTAAGGCATTCTTACCCATATAAATGTTATAAAAATTTGGAGAACCTCGTGGGGAAGAGTCCCTGCATTACACATTATGCTAGAATCCTACTTTGCGTTCATTACCAGTGCCAAACCTCATATAACAAAGAAAATTTGTACATCCTTTAAGAACCATTAACCTCCTCAAAGTTCTAACCCCTGGCTTAGTCTCAAAATTTAGAATCAACCACTCTCCTCTATAAGCCTCTTCCCTCCAAAGCATGACTCCAGCCCATTTTGATCTCAAATTCAATCTGTATAGGCATATATAAACAACCGCAAAAAAAAGTGATCTGGTAAACTTGGGTATAGTGGAACCTCTGGGTGGCAATTGGTGGTGGACTCGTGCTTGGGACCATTACCCCTTTCTTGACCTCGACGTGGGTAGGATTGTTTCGTCCTAGGCTCATCTGGAACTTGTAAGAGGTTGGGATGGGCTAGGACAGGCAAGGGAAAATGGAATTTAATTGGGTTAGGGTGAGGTACTTGTTGGATTTTCAAATATTTAAGTTAACTGAAGTTAGTTCATAAGTTACAACGAATACTTGATAGATACTTGTTGACACTAAAAGAATTTTAAGGCAAACTAATTCTAAACCATGCAGCAAATTACCTTTCTAAGACTTACCAAACAGGGTAACACAGGCCACCTCATTAGGGGGACCACTTCCTTATACAAAGACGGTGTCCCTCACATTTATTTATGGATTGCTTATGAGATGGGAACTGTTTGACAACTGATGTAGTCATACCTTTATCATATAGATGCTGTAACAATGCTTCCCACATTGGGATTGTCACGACCCCAAACCCACTTTGTGCAGATTAGGAATCATAACTGGCTAGTTGCTTAGCTACCTAAGACCGAATTAAACCAAAAGACTGATCACCTATATTTGATACAATGCGGAAGCATGATTCACAATTTTATTTATTAGTAAACATAAAGTAAATACCTATGTCACCATTTGAACATAGTTTTATTACACAACTATAGTCTTAACACAAATTTAGGGAAATCTACTAGTTCAAACTTATCACAAATCAAAATATAACTCGAGTCTTCATAACATTCACACGTAGGTAGCTTAGCCAATAACTTTCCAAACTTAAGCTCTCAATCTTGGTTACCTGAAAATGTTTAAGAAAATATCAGTTACAAGCCCAGTGAATAATAGAATAATTGAAGTATCAAACTATACCATGGGCTTGATTTACATATAACATAAATACCATTTGCATAAAACCTTGAAACAAGTAAAAGAGATATCCATATACTAAACATAAGCATACCTTTCAAAAGATGCTAATTTAGTTTTGTACTTGTAAAAGTATCTAAATATCAACATCACATATATAGTTAATAATGTACTCATGAACTTAGCTAAACGGATTTAATCCGTAGCAAAACGTATATACTAGTGATGCGTAACAGAATGATAAGAAGTCGTGAGGAACGTCTTCCTAATCATATTAAGCTTTCGGTTTATTTTAAGTCCCCTCGATATAGGACCTTCGAGTATGGCACATATAGCTTTCAAATCTTATTCATTGTATACAAAACTTAATCTATAGATTTTCTTGATAGAATAATACAAGGCTTAGCATCAAAATATAATAATAATTTTTGAAAAGTAACATAGACATATTATCATTTGCTTTAAAAACGTATTGTTCAAATATAATTTGTAGAAAAAGAACATTTGCATAGAAAATATGTACGTTTTACTCCAAATACACCATTACTCACCTCAAGTGCTTAATGCTTGAAATTCCTCTTCTAAAGATTAGAACTTGATCTTCAAGAGCAACCTGCTAACCTCCACTCTTCTCTCTTCACTATATTTAAGCTTACTTGTATTCAAACCCTCTCATCTACATGTACTATTTATAGAATGAAGTAAAGGAAGTAGGTATAATACTTTAGTAATTTTTTATTCTCCACTAATTTAGTGGGCTAACTTTCATTATCATTTAGGTGAAGATAATCATCTCATTTATTAAGTAGATAAACTTTATTCTCCACTCATCTAATTGGAGTAATACTTTCATGATTACTTTGCGAAGTGCTGTTACCATTTGTTCCTCTTTAGTTGTGTATAAATAGAGAAGTATAAGTATGTAATCAATAAATGCATTGAAGAGAATTATGGAGTGAATGTAACTTAGAGAGTGTGAGGATTCTAGGGTGTTACAGGGAAGCTACTGAAACTTTGAAGCTTTTTTAAGTTTTATCTGTCCTAATCTCATTTGACATGCCTATTGAATGGAATTAGGCATTTAACAAATTAAATATATGCTGCTTATATTTTGTACAAATGGTAGACTAAAAATGAGTCCTTAATGCATTAAATTGAAGTTAGTATCTAAGTACATATGTAAAGGACATTCTATGGTGTAATGGGGGTTTGAGTATGAGAGCAGTGATCGTGTGTAAATAATACCAAAGGTTGGGCTTGTCTCTAGTCTTAAAAAAACCCAAACCACGTCCAGCCGCAACAACCCAACCCCCCCCCCCCCCCCCCCGGGCGGGTTTCTTCTTCTTCCCCCCTCCCAACCTGCCTAGACACCTCTGATTAACGGAACCAATACTAGCTAGTTACTTTTTTATTCAAAGTAGATACATAATTGGGGTTGCAAGTGGTTAATTCCAACTCCGACCTAAACCTAAAGCAGCTTGCATGCCTAGCTTCAAACACACCTTAACCCCATTTGGTATTCTCTGAAAACTATCCCAATAGGGGTGAGGCATTTACTCAGCAATCTCAGTTAAATTGCCATCCCTGGTTGAACTTCGGACATGTTGGTTCTTGAGTGATAGCACTATCCTACTCAAGTAATTGGGTTTCTTTGTCAGTTGGTTGTATGCTAAGGAGACATTTCTCTTTATTGAAACTAGATTGTTAAATTATACCTTATAGAAATAAGTCACTACTCGTTTAGAAGGGATACAGACAACTTGAAGAAGGAGAATAATGTAAATTATCAGTCATGTTTCCTTGTTAAATACAACTAAGATCTAATAAGAATGTTGTTTGCTTCCTTTATAACTGTAGAAGCTCAAGATATCATACTTAAAGTTAGAGCTTAGATTTGCACTAAAGCACTCCATCATTTGAAACTGTTGTCTAGTAGAGTGCAATGGATCCTGTCCTTACAATGTGTATAATTTTGATAGAGTAGGCTATGCAATGCAAAACAAGTCAAGTACGTTAGAGGGAGATGAGGCAGAGATAGTAAATAGAGTACATAGTGTTTCTTTTTGGAACCCATCTTTTGATGGGCTCCTCCTCTTTTGTAGAGGAGCCCTTCTTTGAGAATGAAAATTTGAAGTTGAAAAATCCCTTGCTCAAGGGAAGTCTACCATTAGTTAGGAGGTCATTTGAAGATGGTAATGGATTTCCTTGAATCATGGTGTGTTTGAGTTACATTGAGTCCTTTTTTTCCCCTTTGTTTCTATGTTTTCATTAAGTTAATAAGCCTCTGCATTTTGTTTTATTGGGTTTTTGGAGTTGAGATATGTTGTAATTTCAAAGTTACACGTTTCTACTGTCGGATCCAAAGTGGGTTTCTTTGGATGGTTGGTCCCTTACAGAAAGATCTGGATGCTGGACAATCTTGGGAAGAAAGGGCAGGTACTTCCTAAATGGTGTTAGATCTGGAAGGAGAATAGTGAGTCATTGGAGCACCTACTTATTCATTGCAGGGTAGATGGAAGTTGCATTCCATTTTGCTATGTTTGGGATGCCCGCCCTGGGTCTTTCGTAGATGGTGGCAGAGGTACTGTAGTCAGATAGGTCAGCTATTCTTGTGACGCTGAAGAATGTTGGTTAACAACTACTCTTTGTCTAGTCGGGCATTTGGGGATGTAGAAATCAATGCTCTTTTGAAAGTACAGAGCAACCGATGCATAAAGTTGAAAGGTTCTTCCAGATATCCTCAATAGTTGGATCAATGGGGAGGTTAACCCCTTCCTGAAGCATTTTGAATTTTTTAAATATCTCAGATTCTTTTTGCGTGTAGGGGCCTTATGAGTTTCCCGTTTTGGTAAGTTCTGTCTATTATGATTGCAGCTCCTTTAGGTGTCTTCTGATGAAATACTTCATGATAGGGAAAAATGGGTATTAATAGCAAATGTACCTTCAGCTTTGGTGTTATAATACAAGTCGGATTGGTGGTAATAATTGCTGGGTTCACGGATATTATGAATCTGCCTTATCAACAAAATAAGCATCCTACTCTGTAGTTTCTATGCTTAAACTCAAAAGATGAAGGTTCGTGGATTTTATGAATCTGTCTTATTGACAAAATATGCATCATACTCTGTAGTTACTATGCTTAAACTCAAAAGATGAAAATTCATTTTCTTTTACCCCTGATCTCATTTTTCACTTTGGCTAGGTTTTATCTGAAGACTTGCCCTCTGCAATTGCTAGAATATCATTCCCAAAGTCAATGCGTTGGAACTCTCAGGTGTGTGCATTTTACCGACCTAGCTTGGATGTGTGATGCTTGATTGCAAAGGGGCTTTTTGCAGTTCCCATATTGTTCAGATCAAACATGCAATGGCTCTACCAAGTAGTCTGTTGTATGTTATTTATCATGTTTTCATGCTTCAATGAATATCTGTTGCAGTCCGTTGATACCTCCTTGCTTTTGATCTCTTTTCTGTCCATTAATCGGAGATTTGCCCCTCAATAGTTATGCATCTGAATTGTATTGGTGATAAGCTCATCTATAAAACGCATTAGCTAAGTGTGGAGGAGTGGGAATAGGGATTGTGAAGACAGGACAAGATTTGAGGCAATTATCATTTTAATTGATTAATTAATATTTTTAGCTATGGTAATTTAGTAGATGGTAAATTAAATATTTTGTTTAAAAAAAGCTCTGTGATTATTTTCTATTTCCAATAAACTGAACGTGTTGTTTGTTTGCTTGATACCATTTTGTAGGTCATGTTTAGCAGGCCAATTCGTTGGATTTTGGCCCTTCATGGAGATGTGGTTATTCCATTTCCATTTGCTGGTGTTTTAAGGTCAGTATTAGCACCTACATCCATGTTTACTTTTTTTCTTTCTTTCTGTTTGAACATATATCTTGAGTATGTTAGAGACTTCCATTAAATGGGATTGTTCCACTAGTTGAGATTATCACTTGGATCGGGAAAGGATTTCCTAAAGAAGGGAGAATATTTGTTAGTTTCTTTAATAGTCCAGTTAGCTCATCTGTTTAAACAAGGAATCAGGCCTCTGAAATGTGTGTCCTTGTGCATGCATACCTGTTGGTGTGTATTTGTGTGTGCTTTTGAATGTTTTTAAAGCATCTTTTCTTCTGTGTTCATGTTATCCAATAGTACAAATTTTTTTGAATAAGAACCAGTAGTACAATTTTAATGATTTGTTTTTATATTTTATTGTTAGTACATTCGATTCTTTCTGCTGGAACAACAGTAGCAGAAAACAAGTTTAAATCATTGCTTGGTGTTAAGCCTGAGGAATGTGAAGGGGTGGTTTCTACTCATATTGGAATTTTACCGTATCCTGTGTACAGAACATATGAAAATAATACTTGGGCGTTTTTTTCTCCCTTTAATAAATAAACAGCATTGCTTCATCTATTGGGTCTGTAAGAAGCCCATCATTCAATATACTAGAAGTATTGGACTGTTGCTGGCAATCTCATTGACCCACATAGACAAGGGATAATGTGCTATATGTTGACATTAGGAATGGAATGTTAGTGGATATACATTATGGGTTTCTGTATTTGTGACCTGACCTTGAGTTCAGACTGCTGATCTTTATAACATTCACAACTGGATCTTGGTTGTAGCATTTAGGCTGGGTTCTGGCAATAATAAACATATTGTAAACTGCGTGTCAGGCAGGGATTCTTAATCAACGACTCTGTTAGTGTTAACGAGTCTTATAGATTGTAGTCATACCATTTAATTAACTGAATATGGGTAGTTTAATATGTTTGATTTTTGCCCCATGATTGTTAAGGTATTACTAAAAGTGCATTTGTATCTTTGTGGTTTCCTGTTAGTTTTTTTATTTTTATAAATTAATACTTCATTTTCTAATATCATGTACCAGTGGAAACCTAACTTATGGTCTTCGGAATACTCCATCAGCTACTGTAAGGGTATGTCCGTGAAATTAACATTATTAACTTCCAAAATATTTTGCTTCTCTTATTGATTAGTGTGAACTATACATTCTTAATTCTATGTCGTTGGTATAGAAATGTTTTGTTGCTTCTTGTCTTGAACTATGCATGCATACGTACTATCTTTAACAAATCCTTTTCCCAGGTTGAAAGTGCAGAATCTTATTCCCATGTAATGCAGCATGCTGGAATTTCTGCTGAAATTGAGGTATAAAACACTGTAATCGTTACTGCTTGTCTCCTCTCATTTTGACAATTAACTTGAACAAGCAGAAACTCTGTTTACAGCAACGCAAGAGAACAATCTTGGACTGCTCCAGTGCTTTAGCAAATGGTGTTAATGGATGTATTGTTGTGCAGAGTGCCTTACTTGATGAGGTAACAGGTGGTTGTTGGCTTTTGTGATTTTTTTTCCTCTTCATTTAGATAAAATATCTTCCCTCATGAAATGAAGGTTGCAAATCTTGTTGAGGCACCTGTTCCAGTACTGGGGAAGTTTAAAGAGTCGTTCTTAGAGCTTCCAAAAGATCTATTAATAATGGTATGATTTTCAATTTGCAAGCATCGTAATTGTGTTGTTGTGCTGGCTGGATTTTGTTTCCTGGTTTATATCAGATATTAATTTTAGCCGACTGGATGCCATAAATAGGTGTGAATTCAAGCAGTAGAAACTGTGCTGCGATACCGTGATTCTGAATATCTACCAAATTGTTTATTGATTTTAGTCCTTTGGAGGATCTTCTATTCTTTGAAGAAATACAATGGACTGAAAAATTATACTAAAGTAAGATTACCAAGCTTGTCTTTTGTTTGAAGTTTTGTGTGATAGAAATAAAACAAAGAAAAGTAAAGAGTGTTAAAGGTTAAATAATGATTGTCCATTTCTCTTTTGATTGTCTGGCAACCAGTTGTCTTGAAAGCATAAGTTGTTGGTGAATGGGCCAAAAAATGTAGCTCAGGCTTTATACCTTCCTCATTTGCAAAAGCCGCTCAGATGAAGAGGGAAAGACGGATTAGACCAGGTGCAAACACATAAAAAGCACGGAGTGCATGTGGGCAACTTGATGGGGAAAACATATATACCTACAAGGAGCCTTGAACCCAAGAGCTCCTGAAACCCATTTAGACGATTAGTTACCCAAAAGATTAATCTGTTAGGAAATGGGCCAAAAAACGTATAAAGCTTGTACAGGCCCTTCTCTTATTTTGTTGAGATATAGAATTAGAGGCATGTTGCTATGCGGCAGGCCTTAATAACACCCATGTCAGTTATGGGAGTATTAAAATCCCTTGTAAGAATGAGCATGAATTGTAGAAGAAGAATTTCAGAGAAAGTATTATCCAGGGTGGAAGCTACAAAGTGCACGCAGCTAAGAGGTTTCTAGGTTTTGGTGCTTGCATGAAGTGATTGAAATGATCGCTGTTTCTCCCTCTGTTTATTTCTCTGTCTCTATCGCTTGCAAACAACCACACACCCGCCCCCCCCCCCCCCCCCCCCCCCCCCCCCCCCCCCCCCCCCCCCCCCCCCCTTTCTCTCTTTCTTTTTCTTTTTCTCTTGTGTGTGTGTGTAGGTAGTCAATTAAATTGGTCCGAAAGCATGGAAACAAAGTACTTAATTATTTATTTACATAAACTGTTTATATTTCCTTGTCTTTTCATATGAAGCATCAATTTTCCATATATACAAGTATCTGAGTTCCTCATGGCTTGAACTAGTTTTAAATTAGTTTCTGGTTCCTCCATGATGTTCTTTCATATGATAACCATGAGTGTTTTGCCCTTCCAAAGATGAAGTGATGCCTATATTGAAGTTTCCTACCACTGAGTAAATATTTTGATTACTGGTCATAGTTTCAGTTTGCTCTCTCCAATATGAGGGTTAACTTATCTGGTCTTTCACTTCCCCTCTCATGATCTGATGGTTTTCCTTGGTCTGCTTTGTTCTATTAGGCTGGATGGAAATATCAGCGTTACAAACAACAGCACTATAATCACAATAGAGGTCCATAGGATCTCAAGAGCCAAACCCCAGCAATTTATTATCACTTGCTTCTATAAGTAGTAAATTGGAGCAGATGGCATGCATTGGACCTGGATCACATATTGTCTGTGGCTAAAACCAGCCTGACAAGAATCCATTAATTTACTAGCCTAAAAGTATTTGTGGTTTAAAATGGTCTTCTCTCAGAGGCAAGGTTATAGATTGTCAAAGTTGGAAAAAAATTTGCAAATTGTAAATACTTTTAAAATGACAATGTTTTTCTAGCATATGCTAGGGGATGTTGTAAGAGATACTACAAAAGGAAAATCTTTTCATGTCTCTCATGTTTAGATACAGCAAAATAGTTTGTGGCATGGCACTAGTGCATATATTACATCCATGAGAAAGCACCAATTTGTAAGCCACTTTGATGTTATACTAGAGACTGTGCTTCTAGTTTGTCTGGGAGCTTGAGTGCTTTCTTTGCTTACTAACACTTGTGGCACTTGAAAAAAATGGATTATTTTGTTTCTGATGCTTGTCACATGTTAATAACATGCAAAATAACCTTCCATGAAGATTTAGCACACTTAAACAAGATAACCTTCCATGTAGACATTAAATGTTCAGATGATTAGTTAAGATGTTTTGCATTGTTAAGTAGTTTATCCTTTGGTAGAGTTCAGACTTTAGGAACAGATCACTCGTGGGAGTTAAGTTAATAGTCTTTGGATTTTTAGTGCAATTATTGAAATATGCTATCTCTGGTCTCTGATGTTATATTTTATTTTATAAATTCACAACTTAATCATGTGGAAGAAGATGAAATGAAATAAATAAAGGGAAGGAGAACTACCTTTAACTAGTCAATAACACCTGATGGTGTGATCAATTAGTTGTTCATGGACTACAAAATACTTATAACAGTTCCTTCATGTAAGAGCATTAACAGTGTCTTTTGCTTCAGTTTGTTTCATATGCCAAGACATTGAATTTTCTTGATGCTTTCACAAGATTAAGCCCTAGTTGTTTGAATGATTCCTTATCATCTTATCCCAAGAATAATGACTATTAATGTCACATTTTCCATCCTTTCTTGTATCTCAGACTTACTTGTACTCTATGGGACTTCCTTATCATCTGCTGAATATTTTCAACTCTTCTGGATTTATGTAAGAGATTTTGTTTGTTGCTATGGCATAGTGCATATTAGCTGTGAAATTAGTGAATTCTGTCTGCCCATGGACAGTGGATGGAGACCTTTTAGGAACTAAGTTCTTCAGATTTCATGCGATGGCAGGATTAGTGAATTACTGTGACCACATTCCTTCCCCCCCCCCCCCCCCCCCCCCCCCCCCCCCCCCCCCCCCCCCCCCCCCCCCCCCCCCCCCCCCCCCCCCCCCCCCCCCCCCCCCCCCCCCCCCCCCCCCCCCTCAAAAAAAAAAAAAAAACCAAAGAAAATAAAAATCCTTATCAAAAGCTGATGAATCAGTATTACTATTCTTCTCATGGTACTCTTGAATTTTCTTGAAGTCCGGAAATTTTTTTTTCCTGTTTGCTGTGACAAATTCAGTTTTCTCCATGATGAGTGCATGATAAGTAATAAATATGTACTTTTGTATTTGGCTAGTTTACATATCCAATTGTAGAATCAAGTAGCATGACTAGACTACACTAATCCTGCCATCATTCGACAAATGATGCCCACCAATCATGCAGGTCATGCAGAAGCACCAGAAGTATTTTGCCGTAACAGATGAAGATGGAAGACTCTTGCCATACTTCATTGCTGTGAGTTATGCTTCCAATCTACATGTGCTTTGTAGTTAAATACCAATCTTAAAAGTGGGAAGGCTGTTTATTGTTTATAACTCTTCAGTTGACATTTGGTTTCCTTTTAGGTTGCAAATGGAGCAATCAATGAGATGGTAGTAAAGAAAGGAAATGAAGCGGTACTCAGGTTGATGTTGACCTCAGTCATTTACTTTTTGTGCATCGAAACGTTTGCTGTCTTTACGCAGTTTACATATATATATATATACTAGTGGTTTGGCACATGCGTCGCACATGTCAGAATAGAAGACAATTACGAAATAGTGCTTGGTACTTTAACTCATCATAGATATTATAAAGTTATGTCCAGTTCCATTCACCGTTTAAAGCTATCAGTAAATCACAATACACCAACTAAAAGAACCATGGAAAATGAATGCATGCACTCCCCTGCAACACTTCTTCCCATTGATCTGCGTAGCCAACTCAAAAAAGTCTTATTGTCCATATCTTATAGCTACTAAGTCACTTGAATCACCTTTCAAATAAGCTTTCATGAAGGCCACCACAATACCTCCAACAAAACTCCCTATAGGTTCTCTAGATTTACCATTTTCATAAAAACAATAAGCAGACTTCCCTCTGATCCCTTTGGTATCATCAGCTAGCATATCAACATGACCATAGTCTTTAGCAACAAAAATAGCAAGCTGGTTTGCAACATTCATTATAAAAGTCTTCATGGTTAACTCCTTTAAGAGCACAAGGAGGAAACAACGGGTTCCTTCTTACTTCACCCAAACCAGAACCAATGACCAACTCTACCATATTAAGATCAAAGGAATGAGGAACATAGGTGAGCACTAGTGGTGGAGTTTGTTTCCCTTTGTCCATGCTCTCAACATGATCTAAAACTATTTTCACTACCATAGCACGTCATAATTTTCGCTTGCTCTTTTTTTTTTTTTTTCGGTAATTTCTTCTTTTTAGGCATCCATATTCATATTTTTTTTTTACAATCCTCCATCACAAGAATCCTTTCAACTTCAGCGATAATATCGAATAGCAGGGCAGGACCAAAGATTACATGTTATTTACCACAAAATTTGACCTCATTTACCTTAAAAAAGTACAATTTAGAATGTAGTCCTTGCAGTTTGATAGAGTTAAAAGGTGCACAGATGGAATTTTGAAATGGATATGATTCATTTGAAAACTTAATACTTTCACTTGCACATTCAGACCACTAAAATTATAGTGAGGCCAGATATCAACCCAATCTTAATCCCTCCAAGTTTGTTCTTACCAAATTCTATAACAATGAGTTCCTAAGACATGATTTGATGTTTTACACTGACCAGGCATCAACCTGCCACAACCCTCCTCCTCTATACAAAGGTGACTGGAAAAAAATGTCAAGTACTAATTACTAAAGTTAAATGGTCACTTGCTGCGATAGACCTAATGTTAATAGTAAAATTGACAATAACAAAATAAGCTGAAGGAAATACTTTCCTACAAATAATTATATGGGGATATTTTTTTCTATAGGGGGTAAAAGAGAGGGAAGCCCTGAGACATTTCTTGAAATTCTCTGTTTCCTATGTTCTTGTTTGGTCTCATTGAGATTTTGCATCTACTCTAAAGGAATCCCAGACACCCACTCATACTAAGAAAAATGTTAAGACTATCATGTTATGAAACCAACTTTCTTAACTCTTGGACAGTTGAACACTATCATTCCTTGAAAATTAGTGCATATGTATTCATAAAATATATCAAATAAATTCATAATACTCATGCACATGATGAATTGATAAAGGATATAAATTCTATCCCATGAAACTCTTGGAGGTTTTTCATCAAACACTTATTTTGCCTTCTCCAGCAATAGTAGATGTGTTCTTGAAGGAATTTTAGCAAACAGGTGGCACACTGTCAGCAGGTTATGTCCGTGATTCATAAAATTGCCATCTGCAAACTTTTATAAATTAAACTCATTAGGGACATAACCTGACTTTGCTTGATATATGGATTTAATCCTTCTTTTAGAGCCTGTCTTTCATCCGTCTTATTTTCAGGAATGGATGAAAGGAATTTTTCATTCACTTCTTTGACACATTCGTCCTTTTGGAATGAATAAAATTTATAACCACCCATGGTATCATCGAAGATCTTTTTTATTTCATTGAATATCTCTGCCTTCGTATTCAGAACTATATATTTTCAATTCACGAGGAGAGCAACATGTAAAATTCAAGAACAAAGATTAAACATATACAGGCTAGAGCAATGTTCATGGATTCAAACCAATGAAATTCAAGAATGCAAAAACTAACCAATCCCAAATGAATTTAACAACAAAATCATAAAGCTAGATCACAGTATGTAGAAAAATATATGTGAGAGTTAAAAATTGAAATACATATGTTTAATAATTAATATTACCACATCCAATTGCTGGCTGTCCCTCTAGTTGTTGTTAGTCTCCTCACGCTGTAGTATGCAACATGGAGATGCTTTAATACATATATGCAGAGACGAAAGATGGCTGCAGTCCCACTTTCATCGGGTGTTGGGCACTGGGCGTGAAGCAGGCGGTTTGAGCACGAAGCAATCCGATTGGCTACCCATGCGTTATCGAGATTTTGTCGATGTAAACTGAAGGCAGTAGCCACATTGTCAATCTTGGCATGGCAGTTCAGCGTGGGATAGACTCCGTTCGTTTGTTTTGCGATGAGGATTACGGCAATTTAATACGTAAAACAGATTGATTGGTCAATTTGAAGCTGCCTAGAAAGTAGAAACCATGCATTAGATAACTGCCGCAATCGCAAGCAGGTGTGAGTGAGGTATGCAGCAACCAAAATTGTGAGATAGGATAACAGAATGGCTGTGAGAGTAGGACGAATATGAGGCGTTTTTATCTCTGGATACAATTGAGAATAAAATAAGGGAATGATGGCAAATATGTAATTTCATATTCGGAGGAAAGCAGGTGTTGTTTCGTTTCTATTATAGTAGATACATATATAATATATATTTGTCTTTCTTCTTGAGCTGAAAGTGTACCTGCAAAGAACAGATTTGATGACATAGATATGAAGTTGAATTTCCATCAGAGCCCATTTACTTTCATTTTTTATTCTCTGTTATTGGATCAACTCTTTGTTTCTAAAATTCAGCTACCATGACATCTTTTATGGGTTTTTTTTTTTGGTTCTAGATTATCCAGTCTAGATGGAATAAATCATTTATTTTGTGCAGAGCCCGATATGAAGATGCCAAGTTTTTCTATGAGATGGACACGCGCAAAAAGTTTTCAGAATTTCGAAATCAACTGAATGGGATTCTTTTTCATGTAAGTATTTTCATTTTATATATGGTTGCATGTCTTGCATAGGCATGAAGGTTATGATTAGATGAATCAAAAGTTTGCATTTTTGATTTCTCATTTGGTATCTAAAGGAAATGAGAGACGATACAGTTGCTGGACTTAAGAGAAGTAATTATTTCATGGCTTTCTTACACAAGTAATAGGACAGCTATTGATGGCTAATCAATCTTCTTGTTCTTGTTTATTCTTCTTCTTTTGAACTTCTACTATTGATTGGCCTAATGTAGTTTGATATGTTAAGTACTGGAATTTCATTTAGTCCCTCATAGTTTTATGCGCAATTACATGAAATTAAACAGGAGAAGCTAGGAACAATGCTGGACAAGATGAAACGTGTTCAAAGTATAGTTACTCAAATTGGCTTGGCTCTTGGTGTTAGTGAAGATAAGCTCCAAATTGTCGAGGATGCTGCATCGTTGGCTATGTTGGACCTTGCTACTGCTGTTGTTACGGAATTTACTTCCCTCTCAGGGATAATGGCACGCCATTATGCCCTTAGAGATGGCTATTCAGAGCAGGTTGTCAAATACACAAAATAGTATCTTAATTCTTAGTTTTTTAATTCATGTTTACCAAGGAGCTTTGTTTTAATAATTTTATTGATTGTGATTAGCTAATCTGACACATCACGGTTAAGCATTACCTGGGTAGCATTAGGAATCCTCTTTTGTCAGAAAAAGCAAGTGCTGTCAAAATGCTAACAGGAGGATAACTGTTCGCCTAGCCAGTTAACCCAAATGTGGAATGCCATGCTATGTGGAATTGTGGATGATATCAGATCATGTTCTGCTGGTTACACTGGGTTGCTGTATAATGAGGAAATGCCTATTTTATATAGATTGTTTGGTACACAGTAAGACGAGAATAGTGTGGTTTAATGCAAGACCAATTTTCACTAATTCACTTGGAGACCTGATATTATACGATGTCTTTGACGTACATAGCTTTCCGTCCAGTTTCAGAAGCATGTTTGATATGAATGGAACATGCATCGGCACAACATTTCTATTTGTGTACATGTGAGGATGTCAATGCTGTTGCCCCCTTTTTATCCCTTATCATTATTCACGATGTTGACATCCCAAACACGAATGACCAGCTGTTTGCTTATGTGATATCTCTGCCACCCCCAAATGGGTAGCACATGGTTTGAGTCCTCTTTATGTTGAAAGGGTGAAAGAGTAGCAACACAAAAAAAAAAAAAAAAAGGAATTGTGCTTGCAAACCGAGTGTTTTGGAATACAAATGTCCATGTTTCAGATAACAAGGTATGGTTTGTGAATTGCTAGGGTATTGACAAATCATGTAACACTGGTTCTTACAATTTTTTTCCCTCTGTAATGTATGGTTCCTGTATAGGCTGCTTATTACCATGCTGGAATGCTGTCCCTTTTTTTCTGTTTTAATGTACGGGTCTCAATTGTCTAAGTCTCTGAGCATTGTTCTTGTGTTCTAAATGCTACAGATTTCAGAGGCATTGTTTGAGATTACACTTCCAAGATTTTCTGGAGATATGCTTCCAAAAACTGATGGAGGCATTATATTGGCAATTGCTGACAGGTCAAATAGAACTTACAAGCTTATCTTTAATCTTATATTGCTACAAAAACTCATCTTTGAGAAATATGTTGCATTGTTGTGTGTTGTACAATGTAAGTATGTTATTTTCGGACTAGAATTTCTGTAATAAAGTTTGGATAGCTAAATTCGTGAGAAGGTCACTAAGAAATGCTACTACCTAGTATTCCTTGATCCAAACTTTGCAATCTAAGACATGCCAAGTGCGAAATATGTTTGTCTTCCTTTATTTTTTCTTTGCATAATGTGAGGATCAGAAATAATTACTTGAAAGCTAAGAGCTGCGGCACATGGACTGTTCTATATGTGTAAACCACCCAAGTTTAACATACGACACTTGTTCAAGGATGTGAGATATGTGTCCGGAATTTTCATTGGACATATCTGTGTTACCATAATACTCTACTACCCTAGTGAATTACGTTTTTGGAACTACCTTTCAAAACATGGTACTTTAACGTTCTAAAATGGTGAATTTAGCGATCCAAAGCGATCCCAAATTTTTTTTCTATTTATATCTTTAAAGGTCACCTAACGGAGAAAAAAAATCAATTACAATGAATAAAAATATAGGAAGAATAAAATTTTGGTATAACAATATGTAAGAAAATGGGTCATAATACTCATAGAATGTGTTTTTAGATGATTAATTTGAAAAAATATAAATTATGTTTTATTAAATGTATGATTGTTAAAGAAAATTCTTCTAGAAGTACTTCAATTCTAATAGTATACTTCATAGAAGTCTACCCCTAACGTACCATATTTTAGAACATGTGGCGTACCATGTTCCCGTTCCCACTCCACGTACCGGAAAGATCTGCGTTCTAGGTAACATAGGGACATACGCCTAGCAGACATATTATGTAATTCAATTTACCATGCTAGTTGTATAAAGAACTCCCTTATTATGTTACCTTTGTGCCAAGGTTGCTTCAAAACGGGTGGAGTGACCATGCTTAACCCTCTTTGTGACATTGAAACACCATTTCTCCCAAATAAAAGCAGAATGATAAGGAACAAGACGTCATTTGGGGGATTTGAGGGTGAAGAGAGCTCTATTTTGAGTGTAAAAGGAAGAGTGATTCCTACTTTGGATTTCTAGTTGGGGGAAGACTTTCCCTTTGTATTACAGTCTTTTGGTGTATTTTTGGGGGAATTGTATATCCCTGTACATATTTATGAGCTTTTTGAGGTGTATAGCTCGCATCTTTGTTTTTGAATTATACTTCCTGCCCACAGGGTCGTGCACTTTGATGGCATTTCTTAATATACTCGTTTACTTACTAAAAGGTATAAGCTATATCCTTCGATTTGGGAATTAGATGAGTCCCATGTGTAGACACATACCACTCCTGACATGCTTACTAGGGTCCATCTGATCATGTTCGACCTCTCAGTAACTAAAAAAAAAATCACTTCTCGCCTTACATGTCATGGAGCAAGGTTCATACTGCACAACTGGTTTCCATTCCACACATGATAAATCCACAAGAATTTGTTTCCAAGAAACTTTCAATCAAAGGTGGTCTAGGCGGTTGACACCAATCAAGTTTTGCTACGGAAATGGTTATAAAGATATGTTGATGCAAATAGTTGTCTTTGGAGGGAAGTGTTGGAATCTGAATTTGGATCGAAAGAGGGTAGGTGGACCTCCAAGGAGCCTAGGGTCTCCTATTAGATGGATCTATGGAGGGCAATGAGGATGGATGACTAGATTTGTTAAGCCATGAGACTTTTGCCAATGAAAATGGGTGGTGTGTGAGGTTTTGGCATGATGTGCGGTGTTGGGATTTGGTGAGGGCTCGGGACTGGTGTGGGAGCCTCGGTTCATTCAAGCTATTTTGGATTGGGAGTTGGAAGTAGTGGGTAATTTCTTTGCATTTTGGGGAAGGGAGGACGAGATGAGGTTGCAAGTGAATGGGAATTTTTCAGCTAAGTCTTTTTGTTTTGGCATTTGTGCTACGGTGGAAGACAATTTGGAGGTCTGAGCTCCTTTAAAGGGGCCTTTTTTCTTTCTTTTTTTTTTCATCTTTTTAGTTTAGACTGAGCATTGGATCCAATTCTTAATTTAGATAATTTGGAGAAGAGTGGTTTGTTTCTCAACTAGTGTTGCATGTGTAGAAAGGGCCGGGGAAATAGTAAATCTTCTTTTGCTGCAATGTGATGTTGCTAGATACTTTTTTTTTGTTCCTATAAGCAGGATGTTGTTGGAGAATTGTGAAGTTTTTTCGATCTTTGGGGTGTCAAGTCATGCCAGAATCAGTCATGCAGTTCTGTTAGTGTTGGCCTTGTGGATGTCATTAAAGAAGGTGTGGAAAGCTTGGAGGGTATCACTCGTGTTTGAAGTGGTTTATATGGAGGTAGAGGAGTTAGTGTACATATGAGGATGCAGAGACAGCAATTCAGAGGATCAAACTTCATTGCATACTTTTTTGGCTTGAAAAGAAATTTTGTGGTTTCTTTTGTTCAGGTGGATTTTTTTGGGAGAATTCAGATTTGGGGAAGATTTGTAGTTCTGAGTTTTCTACACTTATCTAAAATCTGAGTAATCTGCATGCAGAGCGTGGTGGAAGTGTCACGTTTCAAAGCCCTGTGTAACATAAAAGAAGCTTGTGTATGATATAGTAAATGTGTGAATGTGTGAATTTATGTCAGTGTACAATATAACAAACGTGGTTGTAAATAGTTTATATGGTTGTAGAATGAGTCTAAGTAAAAAGGCTGGTATCTAGCCTAGTGATGTAATAATTTAATGTTATGAGTTAATCTGCTAGGTTGGTCAGGTCTATCACCTATTTGTATGTATATTACTAAGTTTTAGGGGACTAGAGAACAAGAGCTCCCACGTCCCTTTGTAAAATTCAATCTCTTAATGAGATCCCTCTTTGTGTATTTTGATCTTGTCTTCCTCCTCTGTGGTTGCAAATTAGAACATACATGGTTCTTTATGGGTCAAGCCTAAAATATAAAATAGCAGGTTTATCTTCATTATTAACTTTTCCCCCCCTCTTTGCTTCCATTGATCATTACTGCACCTATATTCTTCTTCGACGATAATGATTCATTTAATGGTTTCATAATATGCTATATATTCTGCAGGTTAGATAGCCTTGTTGGCTTGTTTGGAGCTGGTTGTCAACCAAGCTCCAATAATGATCCATTTGGCCTGCGGAGAATCTCTTATGGTCTTGTACGTTCTACGAGCAAAATACTTTTTTAATACCATTTGACGACATCATCATAATGCAATCTTTATTCATGCAGGTTCAAGTGTTGGTGGAAAACAACAGAAATTTGGATTTAAGACATGCTTTGGAACTTGCTGCTGCTGTCCAATCCATAAAAATAGATGCCGGAACAATTGATGATGTAGTTTCATCTCTTTTTATTCCTTTGGAAAGTTCATAGTATATTTTAGCAATTGAAATTTGGGTCTTTGCTGAGTTGAGTTGAGCCATTTAAAGAGTTTACGTTGAAATATCCTATGACTACTGCTACCAAGTTCACCATCATATTTTCATGGACATTATGATACCATCACCACATATCCTTCCATATTCCGTTCAGTGATCAATATTGGTGCTGGGAACTTTGTCTGGTTGGGTTGTAACTTGTCTAATAGAACATTGTTTTGTTCACTACATCTTATTTGATTCAACTCCTCATAAGATATAATGGATTAGATAAATGTGACCACTAGAGCTTGAGCCACTTTTTGGATTTTCCTCTTTATTTATTGGGCATCATAATCATTTACTATTGCTTCTATTTTTATAGGTTCATCAGTTTGTAACCCGGAGGCTAGAGCAATTTCTGGTATGTATGATTTCTATCAAGGGATTGTTCACAGCAACTGTGCGGGTGCATTTTCCTTCAAACAGCACTTTCCGTTTTTATTTTTCTTTACATATTGAAAAAGGGTGGATGATCACTAAGCCTACCATTTTAATGAATATGTCAGACTTCACACTGCAACCAGACTTTTCACGCTGCATATCTTTTAGCTCATCCATCTGCATTAGTTTTTCAAACATCAGCCTTTGATTGGACAATTTTTGAAGTTGAGTTATTGCAATTGGGAACCTCCTGTGCAGTTTCCTTGGAAAAAATAATAAAAGAACACCTGAAGTCAGCAAAAAGGGTAAAACTGCATATTGAAGCTGAAGTAACGCCCCGAATGTCATTACCTAAATGAAAGTGGTCTAACCATTTCCTACTCCCTTAGGAAGAACATCAACCAAGCCTGTGTTATTTTTTTCAATTCGCATTTGTCTACTTCCATCTGGGTTAATTCTAGCTCAACTAGCTTTCTTTGCACTTTAACTCATAATTGAGTAATTCTAGCGTTGTTTTTAACTCCGTTCTTTTATCTAAAATTTCTGTCTAACCCTGAAGCAGACATTTTGCAAATTGGTTAGAATCATGAAAGCCGAAGTTTTTGGTGATTCTGAAATCTATCGTCTAATAAACATGGACACTTCTAAGAAGTTGACATGTACATGTCGGCACTTGGTCAATACCCCCACCCCCGGCCTATGATGTCGAACTTGTGTCCAAACATGTCTTATTATTTTTTTAAAGTACTCGGACAAGTTTCTGACACTTTGGGAGACACGTGTCCATGCTTCAACACAACTTTGCATTTTTGAAGAAAATAACTTGGGAGTCAAAATCAGATCAAAGTGGATTAATACTTATTAATTCCTCCTTTAGCTTTTTAATTTTAGGAACTCAGAAGCCTGAAACTTCCAATTTGTTTGTGATTACGGCTTTTAAGATAGATATTAGGACTTTTTGTTTAGACTTCCTTTTCCAATATATAGAATGTGGAAAATTTCTTTTATTATTTTGATACAATAAAATATAACTATATTTGTAGTGTAAAAAACGAAGAAATTGTTATTTTCATGTATGCGTATAGAAATATACTTAATTGTTTCCATGGCCTTGAGGTGCCGTGTCTCGATATTTTAAAAATTGCCGTGTCAGTGTGTTCATGTTGTGTTGTATTCATGTCCTGTATCCGTATCCCTGCTTCTTCGTCAATCAATGATTGGTAGTGAAGTATTTGTCTCTCCTTTAGATTGGACAACCTATGATATGCTTTTAAGCAAGCCGAGACCAAGTGAAAAGCATTTCTTGTCTTGTGACAGAAAGCATGTATGGCAGCTGCTCTTACCTAATTTTTTACTACTTCTAAGAGTGTACATTGTATGGATATCATTCCAACATTTTTTAAATAAGTAGAAGATGATTCCGAACGTGTCCCTACAACATCGTTGATTTTCTCCAAATTTTATGGATATCATTCCAACATTTAATTGTGTTTATGTGGCTTGTTTTCTTTTTGAGCTAATAATTATTTACTTTGTGGATTGGAGCTTGGCATGCTGAGTTGGAGGCATGTTGAGCCATTCATGAATGATTACTTTGTTTTCCCCTAGTAAACTCAACTGAATTTTAGGTGAATAAGAAAAGATGCCGACACAAACAATCCTAAAATAGGTATAGGAATTTTATGGTTCTGATTAAAAAGGTGTAAGTATATACTTTGTACCTCTGCATTTGCTAGGTTCATGAATGAATTGGTTCACAATAACATGACTCATGCTGCTTCCTACATGTGAAGTCATGATTTTTATATTATACTTTGAATTCATCCAAGCTTTCTATTGCATGGGGGTGGCACATAATATTCTCAGACACTGGCTGTGTTTTGGTTACAGGTTGATAAGGGAATAAGTCCTGAAGTTGTTCGTTCGATCCTTACAGAGCGTGCGAACTGGCCTTGTCTGGCGGCAAAGTCTGCATATAAAGTAAGTAAATTCTGGTAGTTGCTTTCTGTAGGGTACTTGTAATTTCACGTTGCTATTGCCTACTTCCAACTTTTCATGAATCTATCAACCAAGATGGCAAATTTATCTTATGAACTGATTTTCCTATGGGTGATCTGTGAGATTTTTAGCTTTGTCTTTATACCTGCCCATCTCTTTCTCTCTCTCTTTTTTTTTTTTTTCCTTCTTTTGTTTTACTGATCGTTACTTGAATATAACTTCACTTTTACTTTCTTTTGTTGGACATATTTGATCACATTTAGTTGTGGGAAACAGTAAGTTCTCTTATTCATGCAAATTATTGGATCTGCTTGAAACTCTGAGACAGCCTCTCTGCATGTGGGGATAAGGTTGTTTGGTTGTGTATATTTGACCCTCCCCAGACCCCGTAGTAGTGGGAACCTTGTGCACTTGGCTGCCCTTTTATTGAATCTGATCAGACAATGTGGGGAGCAAAATTGAAAACAACTGAGTGTGAACTACCTCTTTAAAGTAGATGAGACAAGTGACTTTTAAAATGCTTATAGCCATCTCCATCTTAATTTAACGGAATTCCTTTTATGATACATATAATTAGGTGCCTTCTAAATTGTTTATAATCCATGCCCTTTATTTTCTGTCGTACAAATTATGATAGCTTCCAATAAACTTATCTACTGTTTTAGTAAGCCAAGAATGGAAATGAATTTTCTGGGCTAGTTCACGAGTTGAATGGAAATACAGAAAATTGATGAAGTTGAACGAAATTAATTTGTCTCATGCTTCAATGTTACAGAATTTCAATTTGGTTTCAAGGTCTTTATTTGCCAAAATGTATATGGAATTCCCATATTTTGAACTGATGTGACTGATACCAATTCTTAAGAGGTAAATTAGACTTTGTCAAATTTTTTAATTAGTATTGTTGTGACAGCTCAAACTTGCAAGTATGAGAGACATTTGTAGTTGCATTACTGTTGAAACTCTTGCTCATTCTAACCTGTGGTTGATAGATTCCACATGAATAATTGAGTTTAAAATGTGGCTTACAACAAAAATGACAGTCTGTGAAGAGCATTCAACTACAAGTGTTCCTCAATCACATCCTATGCTACTTCATCTTATCATATTAAATATTAATCATAATCACCTACGATTGGCTGAACCGCATCTCCTCGCAAGGTGAGTAGAAACTACATACGGCTCCAGTTGAGAGATCAGAATTTAATGAAAAATTCCTTTCAACTATCTGGACAAGAAGCCGAAGATCAACGATCTAGGAGAACACTTTGTTAAAATCTGAGAGCTTGTTGCTATTAAATACCCTCCTATTCCCCTTTTTACCATAAACTAGCCGTGTGATGCACAGGATTTGTTTTTAATTTTTTGAACTTATTTGTGTTGTTCAATCCCAACAAAACAATTGTCCTTGTTTGAATGATGTTCCACACAACAATAGTACTAAATAAAACATTCCAATGGTTTTTCTTTTTTGGAAAATGCTATTCTTCTAGAATTTTTGGCAGTGGCTGTTTTGATAAGGAGGATGACTTAATTATCATATTTAGAACATTTTTTTAATGAAGTATTATAATTAGCAATAGTTCATGTATCTAAACAATAGTTAAAGGAGTTAATGAGATAGAGAAGATGCATTTCATATGAATTCAAGAGATACAATGTATAGTGGTGTAAGTTTTGTTCTGTGAAATATATGAACTAAAAAAATACAGTGAACCAAAATTCAAAAAAATAAATACAGTGAGCCTAAGAGACAGCTCATATATTTACAGACCATTTATAATTCAATGGATCCAAATAAATTTTCTTCTACAAAATATATAAAGTAAATAACTACAGTGATCCGTAGTTCAAAAAAATAAATTATGTTAGCCAAAGAGACTACTCAAATACTTAAAAGACCATTCATTCTTTTTGAGAAGAAAAGTATTAATAAAAACTTAAGAGCCACTGAAAATGAGCCATTTGTCGCAACCACAGCAATAGTGGCCTCCTTTTCTATATCGTATATAGATAGACTAGGCATAACCCGTGCACACGACACTACTCAACTTTTAGTGTATAAGAGATACAATTTGAGTTCAAAAAAATAATGAGCGAAATTTTAAAGCAAACTAAGCAAATTATACTCAAGGCCATGGAGTTTTTAAGTCAAACCAAGTGAATTCAACCAAAGCTTCACTATGAAATGAAGCAAACACTACAATAATCAAAATCTAATTTTAGTGATCCAATTTCAAAGGCTACACTGTTAAAAATAAACCTGCCACAACTTGTGATATTCCAAAATAACTCAGGTTTGGTAATAAAACTTCCACCGTAGGCTGCAAGTAAATGGAACAATTCATTGATTCAACTACTATACTGAGTCCTTATTGAAGGACTTATTCTACAACCTACACCCAATTAAGTAAACATCAAGAACATTTTTTAGGTAGAGCAACCATGATTCACTCCTCCCAATTTCAGTAGTGTCGAATGCGAAGAAGCATCATGACAGGTTTTGGTTTTCTTTTTCTTTGAGGCAATAAATGAAAGTGATATTACTACTTGCTTGGAAGAAGGCAAGCCCATTTTGATTTTTCGTTAATTGACCATGAACTTAGACCAAGAAATTCCAACAATGAGGAATTTCTTTTTTTTTGGTTGAGAGAACAATGAGAAATTTCTGTTACAACAATAAGTTCTCTAAACCAAAAAAATATATATATATCTAGAAATAAAAAAAATAATGTAGAATAATTAGATGAAAGCTTTACAATGAAAAGAAACCTAATATAGGAGACCTCATGATCAATTTCTGATAAATCAAAACAAAGTCTCACTTAAAGATAAAATAAAAAATAAAAAATAAAAGTTGGAGCCCGGAGGGTCTTTGTTGCGGAGCGCCGTACCCCTATGCACTTTCTTCTTTCCTTTTCCATCCTCTTCTTCTATCCATGGTAACCAAAAAATTAAAAACAAAATAAAAAAAAATAGAACATATAAATGCTTGAGAAAAAGGTAAAGCAAACCTGAACCAAACTAAATAAATGAGTAAAGGCTTGAACCCTAAACAAGTAAATACTTGAAGCAAATAAAAATCCTAGGAGAAGTAAACCTGAATTAAAGATGATAAAAAGAAAAAATAACCAAACCTTTATGAATGGGAGACGCCTGAGAAAATGTGAGATGAAAAGGATGAGCTTGCCAACAATAAAGGAAAATACCAAGGGTGTCGCACTACCCTTCCTACCTCATCCCTCCTTCCACCTTGAACCACCTCCTTACAGTCCCTAATAGCCGCCATGTCTGCATCATAGTAACACTCACCTTCCTTGATTTTTCTTCTTCCTCTTCCTATTTCTCTTCTATATGGTAGTAACATACTTTGACAAAATTTTCAAAACCTCCAAAATTTTCAAAACAATATAACGAAAATAACAAAATAGAACAAATAAACGGATAAAGCAAATAAAAATCATAATAGGAGAAAACCTTAACTAAACATAATAAAAGTGAAAAAAAAAAATCCTAACATTTATGAATCACCTTCCTTGCAGACTTCATCTTGTTACTCTTCTCTGCATAGTAAGCAAGGATCAAAATTTCGTTTCGAGAGGTCGTTTCGGTTGGCTCAGAAACAGAAACGTTTCGGAAACATTTCGGAAATGTTTCGAAATGTTTCGGAAATATTTTTACTATAAGAAATATTAAAATAGTAAAATACAATCTTTTGTATAAAAATTATACACCTTTTATAAAAATTTTAAATTCGAGTTAATACAACTTATTGTTTAGGCATATAGCATTGTGTTTTGGTACATTTTTCTATATTTCAGTATGTTTTGATTGTAATAATGGTGTTTCGTTATTCCACTAGTGTTTCATTTCGGTCCCTTAGGAAACGAAAACGTTTCGGCCGTTTCGGTAGAAACAAATGGAAATTTTGTTCCTTGATAGTAAGACCTCTACACTACATGGAGATGAAAGAAGGAAATTAGACAAAAAGCAAAAACAAAGAGAAGGAAGGAGTTGGCTGTCGAGGTGAGATTTAAGGAAGAAAAAAAGAAAGAAGGAAGAAGAAAGGATGAGAATGATAGAGTGGGGTGGGTTTGGCCATACCTCCCCTCTGATTTTGCTCTCTCTCTCTCTCTCCCCTCCCCTCTGTTTTGTTTCTACAAAATGGGTATTCTCCCAAAGAAGTGGGTTGTGAGAGGGGGTGTGTTTTTGTGAGAGAAAAAGTAATAGTAAAAGTAGAGAGCAGGAGACCGACATTTGCCAAAGGAGTCATCTTCTCTACTAACGTTCAAATTTTGAAAATGATTTGATGTTTCGATTGCTTAGAGACCCGTGCATACTGCATTCATCTAAAGAGAGATGAGTAACAGCAAAAAGAAAAGAGACTTTTGTGTAAGTGGACCCATTGATATTGACAGATCTTTGTGGGAAATAAAAAGTAAAAGTTGAGCTTAAAATAGATCTTGGCTGTAGATTGAAGAAGAGAAATGATTGTGACCTTTTGAT
>CM065377.1:73302274-73549774 GCA_033060915.1 Euryodendron excelsum | reverse complement strand
TGAGAGAGTTGATTACACTGATGATTTTGGAGGGATTTGTGGTAGATTATCAAGGGAAGGAGTTAGATTTTATATCTTTACTGTTTGATTTTGGCCATGTGCTTGTTATTTCCCAAATGAAAGTTAGCAAAAGGTTAACATTGCAACAAATTAGAAGTGTAAGAGCTTAATTGTTCTAATTAAAAATGGAAGTTCTGAAGTGGGATTTAGTGTAAGTACAAGGGTACAGGGTGTAATTAACCCCGATTAAATAGTTACTTCATGAGCCACTATTTTGAAAAAATGGAGATAGTCTATTCCACTAAGTGTATATTGTGAATTGCCCCCTGCTGTATAAATCATACATTAGATCTTGTTTCTTTTCAAAGATGCACAATAGCTCCTATACCCAAAATGGCATGTCTTGTTGAACTGACTGCCGCTTGTTAATTGGTCATGATTAGTATTGGCCCTAAATATATGATTAAGGGTAATGATTCTGATCATGATATTTGATGTAACATGGATCTTAGAACACTATCTTCAAACACTTGGTGGGCATGCTTATGTTTTCTTTTTCTTTTGAAAATATGGTGAGGATGAAAGAAAATACATGAACACTGTAAAGAACAGAAGAAAAGAGATGGAAGGAGGAGGGCATGATGTGTTTTTTAAATCTGTTGTTCACAAGTGAAGAAGAGTAATAAAAGAAAAGACATAAAGAGAAGTAAGGTGTAATGTATGAGTGGACTTCCTCACCTTTGGAATAACAGATAAGACATACAGATAGAGATTGAAGCGGGAAGGGAGAGAAGGAGGAGGAGATATAGAGTTCAAAGTTCTTTCAAGACACGTCCCATTACTCCAACTTCAAAATTTTCCACACAAACCTACTCTTTTGTAATTAACAATGCCAACACAGAAACAATTGAAGACCCAAAAATGTATCCTTAATCCAACAACTTTCTTGAGGGTTGAAAATTAAATAATTGTTCTTAATGAAGGACTCCTAATAAAACTCAACTAATAACTATAGTCTATCTTCTGCCTTGACATCTTTTGTTAGACACTAAACTCTCCTGGTTGTGGTGGCAAATTAAGCTTTCTGTGATACAACAATAAGGTGGAGTCTATCACATTCAAAACCGTTCGATAATATGGTGCATCATATTTGAGTACCTTGAGCTGTATGTATTGGTTTTAAGGCACAGGTAATAATATGTAAAAATTTTCAGAAAAGCATTATTTTGATATAATAAATTGTTGATGTATTTATAACGTAAAAAAATTAAGAAATAGTAATTATTTTTATGTATATTTGTAAAACTATTTATTTGTTGTCGTGTCCTATTTTCTTAAGATTATTCTATTGACGTGTCCATATCATGTCATTTCTACGTTCCGTGTCCTTGTCAGTGCTTCGTAGATTGCATCAAATATTGTGGCATTAGGCCTTATCAGCTATAGTGTATTGATATGCCCCCATTAGAGAAAACTCATCCTTGAGGTTTATAATTCTTCAACCTTGAAAAGATCTCCATTATGGATCCTTGCTCTAATACCAACCTCATGTAACCTAGATTTCTTATGAATTTCTTTGAACATGTGGTGAGCAATAAAGTGTGCTGAATATTTTGTTTCTTTTTAAAATAACAATTATATTGAGAAAGAGAGGGGAAGAGAATAAAGAGAGAAGATATGGGAGGGAGGGTATGTCGTATCGTCCAAGCCTTTACTGTGAGTGTGTCTTAAGAGATAAAACTATTTCAAATATTTCTAAATCCATTCAGTGAAGGAGCCAGAATGTAGAGTTGGCGGAGGGCAATCTAACATTGATGATGATACTATGTCGCATTGACTTCTCCTTGGTAAAATTATGAATGTAGAAGTATTGAGGAAGAAAAGCACTATTACATCAACTGTACTATTTTAATAAATATTACCAAGTATATATGTTTGTGTAGATGTAGGTATGTACAGGCTTATTTTCTCCCCTTTTTGTGGAGGTTGTTTTCCCTTTTTTCCAATATTGAAAGGTTAGTATTATCGGACACTACATAAATACTGTTAGGTATTGGTTTTATTCTGTTATGAGAGTACTTTTTTACTTTGAGCTTCATTAATACAAATACAAGGTGCTAATAACCCTAATTTAGGTTTTCCTTATTAGTTGCCTCTTCTTCTCTCCTCTTACTCTCTCCTTCTCTTTTCTTATTCTTCCTTTTATTGTAAATTTAACTAATACATACAAGCATGGAAGCTTCAGGTTCCCATATAAGAAAATAATTATGATGACAGGTAGAGGAGGTATTAATCTTGTTTGACATATGGAAGTTTTGTTAGGATTGCAACATGTGATTGAATTGACTAATTTCCATTATTTTTGAGGTGTCATAACGTGACATGACTTCATAACTACAAAAGGATAGTTTCATAATTGTATCAAGAAATCTAGTATGGTCAAAATCTTCTTTTGAAATTTCAGGAGGGCCTGTTTGCCCCTGCTTCCATTCATCTTTATTGGGTTTCTAACCTAATTGGCCATTTTTAGGATCTGCCATGAAACCTTCTAAGCATAATCCTGCAGAACATAGTACCATAATATATCTCTAACTTCTATTTTCAAAGCCACTGAAAATCTTGTAAAATGAAAATACAGTCATAGTATTTAGATCTAAGCTACGGCACATCGAAATTAGGCTGTATGCAGCTTAATTGGACTAGGAATACCCTTCTTATTTTTGTTAAGAGTGAAAACCGAATTTAAGTAATTCCAGAGTAAATGTTCCGACATTGGAAGAGGCAAAAAATGAGAGTTTAATCTTGTATTGTTTATATTCCCACAGTTCCATTGGCACAGTTCCATTGACCTGCATGTTTCCCAACAATCATACATCCCACTCAGCCTTGTTTCTAATATTGCTGACAATTTGCACAGCAAATCTACTATTCCAACCTTGAGAGAAAAAGTGGAAGTGCTGTATATGTTCCATAGTTTCATAGATTGAATTTGGTATTAAAGAGAACATAAAGAGACTCATATGACGAAGAGGAATTTGTTCATGGGCACCATTATTTCTGATGAAAGACGTTGGTAAACTGATGATCTCGAGACTACGGTCATGGAGGTGCTGGCTAAGGTTATGATGGTTTTAGGTCATGGCAAACCACCCAAGATTACGGGACCAATCTAGCTGGAGAGCGAAAAACATGGAAGGGAATGCACAATTTGGCTTCTACAAAATCTGAATGCAAAATATAAAGCGTTTTTGGTCTAATAAAAGTGGTTACAAAGTAATAATCATAGCATTCCCCTATTTAAGAAGAACTAATAAGATTAATCATATAAGTTCTATTAATTGACATATTATCTTTCTTGCGAATCCCACATCAACCATGCAGTTTTTTTTCTGTTTTTCTATTTTTCCTTTTTTTAACTCAAAAAAACCAACAAACCCCTTGAATCTGCTTTCTTTCTTCTTGTCTTGTCACAGACTACCCTGGTTGATTTATTTTTCCCTGGACTAGTAGTTGTAGCAGTACTCTTGAATTTTGACAGCATAGTTTGTGTTAGATTAATTGGAGGAAAATTGGTTTCTCCATTAAAATTTTCTCTGGCTTTCCATGAAATGATCTCTAATATGTCAGAGTTGGGGTTGGGTTTCTGCATAAAGTAGTTGTAGAATCCTTTCTTGTGGGACATATTTTATTTTCCATTCTTATTACAATCAATTGTCCACCAAATGATGATGATAATGATGATGACGATAATAATAATAAAATGTGCTCACTTTGTTTGCCTGTATCTTGGAGGCAATTGGACATTGTCTGGTTTTTATTACTGTGTAGTTCCATTTGATCATGATCAGTATTTATCTTTTGTTCCTGCATCACCATCAAATAATCTTATCAGGTGGATGAGGCCGCATTTGAAACAGAGGAAGAGAGAGCTTTGTGGAGCACTTTCTTGTTGTTAACAAGCAAAATTCATCCTGGTACCCATAATTATTTGTCCATCATAGTTTGTCTTGTTATTTCTTTCAGACATTTGCAGAGCATGATGCATTTCCAATTTTATGAGCAATTGATTTGACTTGGGTAAAACATTTGTTTCTCATAATTCTGTACTGGTAATATTTCTGCAATATTTAGTAACTCACTCTGTTGTTAACTTTTTTTGTCCTCTCCACAGGTATCGAGGTGGAGGATTTTGTTGAAACATCTGTTCAACTATCACAACCACTGGAGGACTTTTTTAATAATGTTTTCGTGATGGTGGTATGTTCCTTCAGATCTTTACTGCTGAATGAGTATACTAGGCTTCACTTTACATGCCAAATTAATTACCCACTAGTCTAGAAGCATTCATAGGTTTTAGTCTGAAGGTGAATAATTGTTTTATAGTACAACCACCCTTATCCGTAGTTCCACTCCCACCCAAAAAAATAAATAAAAAATAAAGAAAAATGAGAGAGAGAAAAATAAAGAAATATGATGCTCCCTTTTCTCTTGTATATTCTCTTGCCCTCTGACATTGGTTTGGCTAAACAAAACCTAACATGACCTAAGTAAATTGGTTGTCGGAGACACATTTAGACATAATTACTTTAGATTTCATCTGTGAAGCTCTTCCCTTTGGGACTTCCCACCTCACCTCAAATGATTGATAACAATGTTATTAATCCAGTACAACCGATTTTCTGTGACATTTTACATTTTTAAACTGACAAAGTCTGGTTCTGGTACTTGATAAAGTTTGCTTCTTTGGTGAAAGGAGAAGGTTTTTAATTCAATATAGACAAAGTGCAAAAGAATAGCTAGAGGATCAGGTAAAATGCTAGTCCAACAAAAAATAGTGCCGTTTATGGTGGGTTGAATCTGTAAATGCTAGGTTGATTTGAATTTGTAGCATTGGAGATGCACGAGTTTTTAATTCTGACATCACAAGGGACTAAAAAATATTTATCGTTCTTGAATATTGGAATGCGTTGTCTATGAAAAATTTATATTCATTGTTTAGTTAAAATCGTGCTTTTGGTGTAAACTCCTCTGTGCAGGAAGATGAAAAGGTAAGGAAGAATAGGCTTTCTTTGCTCAGGAAAATTGCAGATCTTCCTAGAGGGATAGCAGACCTCTCAGTTTTGCCCGGATTTTAAAAATTTTGTCTTCCTTGTATTCATTTATTGCAAGAGCATTTGGCATTGTTTTAGGGTAATTAAGAAATGAGGAAAAGAAGGTAAAAAGGGGGCAACTCTTATTTTGTTCAACACATTTGGATAAGAAACGCCCTTTTTTCGGTTTTCTGGGTCATCATAGGCTTGTACAAATTCTCGTACCATTTCAAGTAAATTATGTAGTATTTGTGGTGATGTATAATTTTCTTTGTAATACTGTTTTATCTAATAAAGTTGAAGATTAAAGTTTTACCAAATTATTTCTGTTCTATTTTTCTCAAATCACCTCAACCCGTTATAAGGAATTCAAATTTTTCTTTGAAATTAGATTTGTTTGTGAAGACTCAGTGATAATAACTAGAAGGGCATGAATTTTGGGGTTGTTGAGATGTCTTCTTGTGTAAGTAGGTTAATGGAGGGGTAAAAATACAAATGCTTCTACTGAAAACAACTGTCTGGAGACAAAATGGGCTTGTGTGGTCATAGATTACCAAATCTGTTTTCTTTATTTCCCTTCATTTAACTATGTTAGGTATCCTAGCAGAGCATTTTAGCCATTGGGTAATGGTTTTCTTTCTGTTTTGTGAAAGATGGTCTTAGTCATTTGCAATTTATCAGGCTATTCTGATCTGGACATCACGGGTTTGAAACACCAAAAGCTAAATATATGGGAACAGTTGCTCTGTATGTATAGATAAGGTTGCGTATATCTTACTCTAATCAGACCCAGCAATTGCAAGAGCCTCCTGCATTGACTTTAGTTAGATGCATTGAAGATCAAGGCCTTTGTCATTTCATTCTACACTAATTGTGCCACTTCATTCTTGCCCTTTTTGTCTCCTTGGCAACCTTGTTTAGGAGATGGCATTTCAACACAAAACAATGTATCAGATAATTTTTGTTTTACAAGTGACAACCTTAAAGAAATATAACACAACATATAATCATAAGGAGTTATAAAATTTTTTGAAATGGAGTGTTTTTGCATTTAATGGAAGAAGAATACTGATAATGTAACTTTGATATCGTGGTAAAGCAATTAAAATAGACGTACAAAAAAATTTCAAATTTTGCATAAAAATATAATTTCATGCTTTTGCCTATTATAAATGAGCAGAAGAAAATAATCAAAAACCATTCATTTTTTCCTATACCAATGTATTTTTTTTTAACCCCTAATTACAACTAATTGGGGATGGTTTGCCATAGAACTTGCTTGATGGTATCTACAACTCTAGGGATTGTTAGACTTTCTATTGGGGTGTTTTCTTATTATCATATTTTGTTATTTCATCTCAAACCTGTACTCCTTTCATTTAATCTTTTCTAAGTGTGCACAAATTGGCACAAAATGAAAGAGAGCCCTGCATATGCATTCAAAATACATAATAACATACTCTAATTCCCTCTTTTTTTAAAAAAAAAATTTGTATTTCCCCTCGTCTCATTTAAGTTAGTTGTTTAAGAATCACCCAAATATTCCATCCAAAATTTAGGAGGGACAATATGAATTTTTATTTCAACCATACAAAGTATGCAGTGCTACAATCCTAGGGACAATTGCCCTTAGACTTCCCCTCTACTAGACTACCATTGACAGAATAGATAATTATGTGAACCTTATATATTTAATCTCTTACCCCTTCTAGCAGTTACTAACACTATCAACTCTTTATCACGTTTGTCTGATTAATAATAAAGTGAATATATTTATAAACGGACACACACCTCGACCCTTAACTATAATAAAGGAATGCTAGCTGACCCCTAGTGGCCCAGTAATTAGTTGACTTTTATACAAAACATGATTACTTAAATTTAATCTCCTTCCCCACCTCTTTATGGTCATCCATGGGAGAATATATTGGGTACAACGTAGTCCTAAGTTATCATGTTGATGTAGTATAACAAACTATTAATACATAGCCCACACATGAGTGTTAAATTCTATTCATTATGAGTGTTGAGTTTAAAATTTAAATTTTTTTGTCTAAAGCAAGATAATTAGAATTTTAAATACTCATATAGATGTGTTATTGATTTGTTATATCACATTAGTACGATAACGTAGTACCACGATTGTACCTAATATTTTTTCAAGCGGTAGACAGAGCCAAGTGGGGTCAAGAAGGGCACTTGCACGGCTCACTTCCCTGACACAAGGGTTTTTTGAAGTTTATTCCTAATTAAGGTGTTGATTTAGCTTAATTTAGTAACTTAAATTTAACGCCATTTGAAACTCCTATGATTCGAATACACATCAATTCTCGAGCCGCACTGTTATTCGCTACCTTCAAATGAGTTTGGGGTTGAATCAATTTTTAATCTATTCTTTCAATGCAAAGGATGAAGAAAAAAAAAATTTATTTGTCCAAAAAAAGTTTGTGATTTTTTTATTCCCAAGACCTATTTCGATATTTTTATTAAAAACGTTTTTTCAAATAACGTTATCTCCTGTATTTATGAAAAATGCTGGAATAGGTCTTGGGATGAAAAAATGAGCCCACTTGCACCCCCTAATTAAAATTTGTTAAACGCCCATTCTTCCCCTATTTCTATGATATTTTGACAATTGGGCCCTTTCAAAATTCCAAAAATGCCCTCTTTTTGTAAAAGTTTAACAAATGCCCCCCCAAGAAAAAGTTGGACAAAAAGTCTTTGTACATTGTGTTTTTTTATTATCTGTCTTTATGCATAATTATTGTGGCGCTAATCCCATGTGCTACTGTTTTGCAGTTGTTTCACCCAAAATTCAATTAATATTTTAAATATGGGAGTAACGGCCATCCTTCAATGCTACATAATTTTTAACATTTTAAATGACAAAACTTATGTTTCCAATGAAATTTACATGGTTTGTTTTTAAAAAAAATTTTCCGGTAGTATTTGTTAAATTTATTTGATATAACAACTTTTGGCCACATCTTGCCTCTAAAATAAATTTCTAATTCCGTTTATGTGGTTAGCTATTATTTGTGTAATACAATAAATTTATTTAATTGAATGAACAATCACATTTTACGAATTCAATAGAGTAGTCACTTGAAGACTTAAACATTTTATAACAGAATTACAAAAAAAAAAACAAACACATAATGCATCTTGGTTTTTAAATGAACCCTAGCCCTCAAATATAAAATAATTAAAAATAGAAACTAGATAAGGAGCAATAGAAGTATAGAATATAGATGGTCTAATAAGTGGAACTATCTATGCATCAATTTATTAGTCTTTTTCTAATCTTTGCTTGGTAATACAGACACATCACATACATTTTTTAAAATATTTTATGAACGGTTAGAATAATGCCACGTCGATTGAATGTGCATTTTTTTTGGATAAACACAAACTCATTCGTCCGCACTTCAGAATGGCATATCTGTAATATCCTCAAACAAGAACACCAAAAAAGACAACGTGGTCTTCATCCGAAAAAAAAACAACACAAAATAAATAAGAAATAAAAAACAACAGCACGAGCCCACAGACGATAAATTCGGATTTTTCAGATTAGGTTTCTCACATCTCACTCTCTCTCTACTCCCACGCACTCTCTCTCTCTACACTGCATTGCGGCTAGGGTATAACCAAACCCATCTCTCTCTAGAAGTTGTGAGGGTTCTCTGGCGATTGTTGAGTAGTGGCAGATCTTTATCGACTCGATGGCTGTGAAGTGGAGCTAGGGTTCGCGGTCGCCTTTTTCGAAGTTCAGACACTGAAAGTTGGGGTTTTTATTGGGGTTGGGATTGGAAATGGCGAGTGCGAACCCTTTCGATTTGCTGGGCGATGACGACAACGATGATCCGTCGCAGCTTATCGCTGCTCAGCAGCAGAAGATCGTTCCGAAGAAGGCCTTGGCTCCGACCCAAGCCCAGGCTCAGCCTGCTCAGCAGGCCAAGCCTGCCAAGTTGCCCTCCAAGCCTCTCCCTCCAGCTCAGGCTGGTGAGCTATCGATTCATTTCCTGTCTTCTAGTGATGTGTATCTATATATGTATGAATATGAACATGTTTCATGTGTTTTGTTTTTTTTTGCCCTGTGAACATTTTCATGTGTTTTAAGGTTCGCATTTAATCATATGGGTTGTCTGTATTTGAAATGATAAGGATAGAACGGATTGAAAGTGGTTTCATCTGAGGTCGTGTGGATACGTGGCTTGGTTGTGCTTCGGCTTTGATTTCTGGGTTCTGTCGTCTTGTTTCTTTTTCGCTTGTAATTTAATGCTTTGCTGAGTTTTTGGTCTGGGTCTGGTTATACTTGATACACGTAGCTTGGTGAATCTGATGCTATTTCTGACGGTTCTGACAATTGGCATTTATAAATAAGGTTTAGTTGTTCTTTTTCAATCTGATACACTTCCTTTTGAAAAAGTACATTCCCCAAATCGTGTGTGCGAAGGAGGTGGTGGTGTGATAGTCATTTTCTTCATAGAACAGTGCACTTTCGGTATCAAATAAAACTATGCCTAAAGGGCTTTGCTGTCCCCCCCAATATGATAACGTTCTTTGTTTGTCTGCAATTTTGAGGCATTCTATGCAAATGCATGTAGTTTCTAAGTCCCTGATGGGTGAGAGTTGCTTTACTGCCTGGGTTTTGGAGGTAATGCACCATGAATTTCAAAATTAGGTAGCAGACTTGAATCCTTTTCACCATGCACCAATTTGTTGGTTATCTCGAAAGAAATACTTAAATCATCTTGTTTTTCTCGGGATTATGGAAGCACAAAATGACTAATACTTCCAATTCTGCTTGTGTCGGATTCTATTGAACTCACCTTCTTTGTCCCATTTAAATGGTGGACGCTACATGGATACATTTCCTCTAGCTGGCTCTAGTAGAATCTATATTATCCAGTAAGGAAAGAATTATTTACCAATGCCCTTATTCTTGTATTTTGTTATTTTAGAGCATTTTCATGGATTTGAAAATGGTTTTGTCAAGCTAATGCAAGTCTCCCTATTTATCTGTCAAATATTGTCATGTCCCGTTCACTGTTTTTCTTTACCTATTTACACTATTTGGTCAATATTGGTGAAAAAAGTTTCCTGCTATTATGTTATGGGACAAATGGAACTTGATATATTTCATCTTTGTTTGCTTTTCACAGCTGCGCTTCTTTCTACTATCTGATTATTTGTTTTCATATTATTCTCTTAATTGTTCTTTTGAGCAGTGAGGGAGGCAAAGACTGAAGGAGGACGTGGAGGAGGCCGAGGTGGTGGACGTGGATATGGGCGTGGTCGTGGTGGGGGTGGATTTAATAGAGACTCTACCAGTGAGAACCCATTCAGCAGCAGTGGATTTTCTGGTGGCCAAGGTGGCACTGAAGAGGCAGATAGCGGGAGGTCCTCTGAAAGGCGTGGTGGCTATGGTGGACCACGTGGTTCTTTCCGTGGTGGTCGCCGTGGTGGTTCTAATAATGGAGAAGCAGGGGATGGGGAACGCACTCGTAGGGTGTTTGAACGCCGCAGTGGTACTGGACGAGGGTAAATATTTCCCTCTTGTTATTTGCCATTGATGTATCCACATTTTTGTGCCTTCCATTAGTCTATGTTTATCAGTTCACCTTAATGTCTCCTAACTTTGGTGTCTTAAAAGTGTGATATTTATTGTCTGTGTAACTTCATTGTATGAGCAGAAATGAGATCAAACGAGAAGGGGCTGGTCGAGGGAACTGGGGAACTCCAACTGATGAAATTGCTCAGTTAGTATCTCAATGCTTGCTTCAACTTGCCATATGATATTTGGGCAATTTGTATTGTTTGAAATACACTTTAAAGTATGTGTCTAAATTACCATTTCTTCTAATCATGTTTACTTTATTCAGAGAAACTGAGGAAGTTGTGAATGAAGGTGAGAAAAATCCAGTTGTTGAGAAGCCCTCTGGAGAGGAAGATGCAACAGATGTGAACAAGGATAATCCTGCAAATGAGGTTGAAGAAAAAGAACCTGAGGAGAAGGTCATTCGCCTTCCATTTTCCTATTATATACATTGATATTCCCAAATTCACCGTGTCATGGTTAGGTTCTCAAGTTTCAACCAATAAAAATGGGCTTTAAGCAAGTTGATTGTAAGTTAGCCCAAGGATGTGTGTTGACAAGAACATAAATCTTATGAGATCACATTGGATCCCCTCCCTACTAGTCAAAGGAAAATAAACCTCTTCATATACATGGGGTTTTCTAAGAATCTGGTAATATATATTGCATACCAATTTTGGAAGTTACCTTCATAATTGACCATTCTTTGTCTTTTTGTTTTGTTTTGTTTTCTTTGGTCTTTTCCCCTTATATTCTAGCCATATTTTGCAAGACTTGGATGAACATTTGAATTTGTAATCATTTGCAGCTGTTTTTTCTTCACTTAAAAGCCAATATTTGGTGCATTCAGCATGGAAATTCCTTCAGAACTGCATCCATGAACCGAGAAACTTGTCTTTGACCAAGGCCTGTCATTTTACCTTATCTGGGTTGTGTAGGTTGGAAGGGATAGGAAGTCCTTCTAAAATAATCTGTTGCTACCTTTTTGTTGCCGGTAGAAATGAATCTAAATTCTATTTCAGAGATGGTAACATTGGGAAGCTGTTTCAGATTTTCCTACTTAGGTGTTATAAAAAAAACTGCTTGCAAAAGGAGTGGAAGTTCTTTACAAAAACATTTTGGTTGCATAAGTCAGTTACTGCCTTTTGGTTTCAACAAGAATCGAATCTAAATGACATAATATTTGGAGGATAAAATTTGAAAAGCTGTTCACATTTTCATCCTTAGGTGCTATTATGTCGTTTTTCATTTTTTCTTTTTTCTTTTTTTTTTTTTTTTTTTTAAAAAAAAGAGCTTGGAGAAGGAGATCAAAATTGATATGGGTTTAGATGCTAAGTAAATTAATTTGAGTTGAGGTTTATGTCATGCTTCAAATCATCACAAAAACATTGTGTCAAACCAATGTGGATTGTTGCAATTGCGCAGAGGAGATTGTGAGTGCATAGTGGGTAAAATGTTTTATTGTCTTTTCAAAGTCCATTTGTAGGGGTGGTGCATCTATAGTTGACTACTTGACCTCCCAGTGAGGTCTTAGATAGATGAAACTAGAGATATTTATAAAATTAATGGAGAGACTGGTTCGACTAATTTCTCATTTAGCAGTTTGGACATGCTTTAGTGGGCTCATGGATATATTTCTGTGCTCTTTTGGGAGTTTTCCAGTCTTTATTTTGGATATTCTGGCTGATAGAACAGCTGTTTGCAGAGTTCAGTGGGAAACCTGTTCCAAGCTAATTCAATGTCGCTTCATGTTTGTCTTCATTTTTTAATTTATTGTTACATTAGTTGCAATTTTTTTTCTCGTTCTTTTGTTGCAAAGAGGTTTTTTTGTTTTCTCTCATATTTTCTCAGCAAGTTTTTCTTTTCCTATCCAAAATTAAAGATAGACTCTGCAACTACTTGTTTCAGGTAAAAAGAATCATTGCCTAGTTGTTATAGTACAAAGTTCACAGACATAGTAGCATATTGCTGGAGAATTTGTACTTACAATTCGAGGATGAGTCCGTCTTAGGAACAAAGTTTATCTTCTCTGTAATTACTTTTTTTATTTAATTAATTAAGTTTCACGACCTTCAACTGCTCTATGCATTCAACCTGAGGACTTTGTAGGAGTGTTTGTAATTTAATTGCCAACTTCCCTCCATGTGAAGCAGCATACTTATTTAATTTTTGTCTACTCACGGGTAGTAAACTCTCTAGCGTATTAATAAGGTTGTGGTCTTCAACTGCTTCACCATTAGACTTTAGAACCTTATCTGGCCTTTACTTCTTGAGATTTTTTTCAAATATGGGATGGGGGAAAAATAAATAACATAATAAGCTAAGTAATTCTTGTTATACATTTATGAAAAAGGTTTATATAAAGGAAAGAATAGAAGGAAAAGTAGAAAGATAATCTGGATAAAGGAAGAGAATAAAGAAGGGCAAGAACTGAGATGGAGAAAGAATAGAAGAATAGATAAAGTCAAGAATCAGAGAAGAGAAGGGGAGGAGGAAAAGAAGCGGAGGGAGGGAGGGAGTCCCAAAAATTATGTCACTTAAGCCTCTAAAAATCCTAATAAAATTAAAACACAAGGTTATTTGAGAGTCTTGAGCCTACCTAACTGATCAATCGACATTATCTTCTTGCAAGTCCCATGTCAGCTTGGCTGCATCAGAACCTTTTCATCTAAGAGTGCTACTCTAAATGCCTCCTAGCAAAGTGTCAAACATGTATAACATTTTGAAGTATTGCTTGACAATGAATATTCTATTATGATAGCAAGAAGTTTTTTCAGAGGAATTCATGTGTGTGACGACACAGTTCGGCTGTCTAGTTAGCATGGTGATGGCATTTTATTATGCATCCTAAATATGCTTATGGTAATTGTATCCTTGAAAAAATTATAGGAGATGACACTTGAAGAGTATGAGAAGGTGCTGGAAGAGAAGAGGAAGGCACTACTGGCCCTCAAAACTGAGGAAAGGAAAGTGGATGCTAAAGAGTTTGCATCAATGCAGCAACTCTCAAGCAAGAAGGACAATCATGACATCTTCATTAAATTGGTAAAATCTGTTACACCTTGAAATTCTGCTTGTTATGAACTCACCAATATGGTAATTATCCATTCCATATGTTGTTTTGTAATAGGGTTCTGATAAGGATAAGCGAAAAGAATTAGCTGAAAAGGAAGAGAGATCCAAAAAGGTATTACTTCTGCATGTACTATGGTTTGTCTGATCTTCTCAGGGACTTGGTTGGACCTCAGGGTCAAATTGGCATGCCCTGCACTCCTATTTTCTATTGGCATTGTTTTTCTGTGTAGCTGCATTGTGTGGCTTTCCGGCTTCCTCTTATCTTTTAGTTGTCATCCTTGTATGACCTGGTAGAGGCAGTTTTCACACGTTGGTGATGTGGAACACCATGAACTGGGCAGATTCAAAGTGAGTTTATCTGCTCCACATTACAAAGGAGTATATATGTGTACATGCATATGTGTATATATATATTGGTTGGCAAATGGGGGCTTGAGGCCTCGCATTTAGTCTGTGTCCAACAGGCCGGTAGGTATTTGTATAACTTTTAGTGGAAAATATGGCCTGTGCAGTCTACTTTTGCAACCATTATATGGCGATTGAGTAATCTAGACATGGCTTGGATAAACATTGTATATCATCCTTTGCAAGATATTTTGTGGACCATTGCCCTTTTCTTGGATTATATTTTTTTAATTAAGCTTGCCTAAATGCAGTCAACATGCCCTGACTGCTTTTTGTGGTGGGAGTTCGTCTATTAATGTATTTGAATAATTCTTGCAAGCCTAGGTAGTGGATATTCTGGCTGCTTGGTTTTCTCCAGAGCTTTTAGCAAATGCTTCCATTCAAAGCATGAGAGTCGACAACAATTATGACAAGCACTATTGTATACTCCATCTAAATTCCTGTATTGTTATAGATTTTCAGATTATGACCACCATGAATTTTATCATTTAATATGCATTGCTTTCCTTGCTCATTTATTTCCATTGTTACAAAATGTTTGACATCTTATTGTGAAATTTCTATTATCAATCCTATCCTTAATTATTTTCAGATGCCAAGTGTCTTGTTTTCCAAGTCCCCAGTAACTTCCAGGTGGCATGTTGATACCATAGATGGAACTTGTAAAAAGAAAAATAAAAATAAAAGAAGAAAAGAATATTGTTTGCTGAATGGAGCTTAGTATTTGTTTGATTTCTTTTGTAACAACATGCATACTTCATAATAAGCCAAGTTTTGATAACGAGTTTGTGGTGATTGGTTATAGATACATGGTTTTGGGGGGGTGAGGTTGGGTGTTAATAAATAAATTTAGTGGATTCTTTTTTGCCCACTAAATGTGGTAGACTGTTTTTAGCCGTGAGTGTGAAAATGTGACTAAGAATACCAAATCTCCTCCTTCCCAGTCTCCGCTCCAAGAGTGAACTTGCTTTACTATTAAATTTTCGGACATGTGGAAGCCCTTATAGTGAACATAATATAATGTGTGGTGTTTTCAGAATTTTGGCTTGTTAACCGATTATTGATTCACTTGCTCTAGGCTGTCAGCATTAATGAGTTCTTGAAGCCCACTGAAGGAGAGAGGTACTACAATCCTGGTAGCCGTGGTCGGGGGCGTGGACGTGGTACGAGGGGAGGTTATGCTGGAGGTAGCCCAATGAGCAATGTGGCAACCCCTAAAATTGAAGATCCTGGGCAGTTCCCAACCTTAGGTGCCAAGTGAGATTCTCTCATGCCTCGCCATCAATCTGTATCGTCTTGTTTGGGTTCTCTCTCTAATCTTCAAGTCTTGAGTGGCAGGAAGTTGACTAGAATAATGGAGTTTCCTGTAACAAAGAGGTTTCTTAAGTTTAATGCCTTAAATGTAAATTTCAGGTGTTTCTTCATGTGTTCCCATGTAGCTTCCTCCCATTGGTATTCTCTATGGTCTTTGATGTGTTTTGAAATTTTTGGGCACATGAAGAATTAATTTATGACTTGAAATTGTTTGTTGTTGCTCAGTTTTGTTTTCAATAGATGGAAGACAATTTAGTTCTTTTCAATTTTGACATCGCCAAGTAATGATCATTTAACAGTTTTCTCTTCCAAAAGAAATAAAAATGAAGCCAAGGAAACGCTCTATGACACTGCTGGTGGAGATGCCGGTGTTGTATGTTTTGTTTTTAAGTGCTTTCTGATGAGCATCTGAGTGATGTGTTATTATTGCTTAAATGTTGTGAGTTCATTGTTGAAGAGTTTTAGGGCAGATACGTGTCTGATTTGTTATGCTGCTAATGCTTTGCTGGCTGTGGCTTTTGGTCATTGTAACATGGCTTTCCGCTTCTCTGTCTGGAGGCGCAGCAGGAGACATCTTGCAATATTATTTTATTTTTTTGATTACTGCTGCAAGCTAGTTTGTAGTGACATGATTCAATAGAATTGGTATATCAAATTTAGATTTTCAATGTTAAGGACTGAAGAAAACTTACAATGGGAATTTATTTGGATAGGTTTGGAAAAAAAATTAGACATTTGAAATCCCTTAAATTATTTAAATCTAATTTAATAGACTTTCTAAATCCCCCTCCTTTTTATTGCAGAGGATTACACTAGTAATCTTGTGACGCGTCTTATTTGCATTTGGTTGTGCAGGAAATTACATAATTCCCAGGAAATTAATGCGACCTTTGTTAATTAGGTGGTAACGGAAGGAAAGGATGGATTATTATTGAAAATGCAAATTGCCTCACAACCAGCATGGCGAGGCTCCAAGAATGCGAATACCATTCCACCAAAAGCATGGTTTCACTGAACAGAAGTGAGAAACAAATGCTACCATAAAAAGCATTTTCATGCTCTAGGAATGTGACTATTTAGCACGATGATGCAGATAACTACCGAGAACAATGACAAGCAATCAAAAACTGTCGACACACAAACTATCCGAGTCATGTGACTACGGAAGCGTAATTCAATAGAATAAGAAACAGACACACAATTCTAACATTTAACATTCTTCATTTGTACAACCTTTCATAACCAAATATATATTTAAAAGAATAGGATCATAACAGGTTTCCAAAGCACTAAAGAAAAGCAAATCTAAATGAAGTTGTCTCAGTTGGAGTATGCTTTCCTTCAAATTAAAGACAGTGATGACAGTACTTTTACATGCTATAGAGTCGCCAACAGCCTAGGCAGCACAGAGGCAATTAGTACTCCCTTTTTTGCTCAAGAAGAACAGCAGCCACTGCTCTGTCCAACAGGCTGTCCACGGATATTCACCGTTGGAGGCTTGGCATTGTTCATAGCTGGTTGGCTAGCCATCCTGTATTTAGGAGAACATTAAGGGCACATGAGGCATCTAATAGAACCTACAAGAATAGTAATTGATCCAATGCAGAGTTCCTTAACTTAGGGATAGAGCAAGAGAACTATGGGTGGGATTGACCTTAGCTCATGGACCCAATCAACACAACCTACCTGATTATTACATTTCTAAATTTACTAATTTAGGTTTCTGATATTACAAGGTTGGCAGCATGTTTTGGGCTGGCCACCTCATGGAAAGTCAGTTAAGGATTTCCAACCTACAACTCGACAGGTTGGACCAAACGGTTTCAATCTCACTAATACCAAGAACTCTATGGTTCGGGTCTTTGGCAAATCACAAATAGATTCAGTTCATATGCGCTGACTCATAACCTGGCCTAATGGTTCTTTAATTTGCACTTTGCTCACCAACTTAAAAGGAATAGAAACTTGAAACCTTGGTTTATATGACCTCATGGGTGCAAAAAGCTTGCACAACATGATTAATCTGTTGATTGTATTTTGAAAATAAACAAATTGTTTACATAGTACCCACCTGTTTTTTATTGAAGCAGCCATAGCCATGAAAGCCTGCTCCACATTAGTAGCATCTTTTGCACTAGTCTCCATGAATGGTATGCCCATTTCATCAGCAAATGCCTAAAAGAAATAGAATAAACACATAATTCTCTCCTAACAAGGAAAGTTCGAGATTGTTCTTTGAAAAATAGCCAAATCCTTCAGTAAGTGCACAGAGCTAGTCTTACCTTGGCTGTTTCAGAAGAGACAACTTTGTTTGCAGTGAGATCAGACTTATTCCCAACTAGAAGTTTATTGACATTGTCACTTGCATAGCGATCAATCTCATTCAACCACTGCTTGACATTATCGAAACTTTCTTGGTCTGTCACATCATAAACCACCTACAGGAGAATCCACCCCAAGTAGAAATTAGTGTTAGAGCCAAAAGGCTGGTGCAGATATACCAATTAGCCACCAAAGGAGGGAAAAAAACTTATTAGGAAGGAGAAAACTCACTATAATTCCATGGGCTCCACGGTAGTAGCTGCTAGTGATTGTCCTAAAACGTTCTTGCCCTGCAGTGTCCCACTGTGCATGTAATTGAAGAAGCACAATAAGCACTTCTTTAGAATACAAGAAACTATAGTGCCCGCAAAAAAGGTTGCATTGAATGCCAAAAGCAGAGAAAACCAGGCTTAGGGATGATCAGAAAGACATTAACAGTGTTAAATGAAAAACATGGCTTTGTCCCAAAATAAAATTTGAGTATAATAAAAAGACTGCTCACTTTCCTTCTGCTATGGAACATATAAATACAATATGGAAGAATCCCATCTAGAATCCACGTTACTCGAGAAAAATTTAGAGATTGTCAAAGAGCAATTAAAAATCAAACAACAGCTTACAATTTGAAGTTTGATCGTCTTCCCATCTTGCTCCACAGTGCGTATTTTCTACAACAAAAGAGTCATGATATTATATTAGCACAATTGTCCATGTAAAAGCAAGCTAACTAATAAGCTGTTAGGTAAATTTACTCACAAAATCAACTCCAATGGTGCTTATGTAACTCTCCAAATAAGAGTCATCCTATAAACATGAACCCATGAAATCATCAGGACATCAAAGGATTAAAAGATATAGAATCATCAAAACGAAACCAAAGATACTAAAAAACGTTGCACAGTGAACACAGAAATGAAGGCAGCACAGATATGCATCCTGAACATAGATAGCATAACCTTAAAACTTAAGTGATAACACATGCAGCAACATAACTAACATTTATCAGGTGGTATTCCCTACAGGAATATTTCATACTTGGACCACTATAGGATGATCAGAAGTTAGCTGAAACATGAATTTAATGGGCATGGCAAAGCAACAGAATAAAACAAAACTTCTGCTGGTGCAGCAGTGGGCAACCTGAAGCTGCAGGATATGGAAGCACCAGTTTTAACTCTACATTTAAGAAACTTTTGTGATTGCAATGATCTTAACTGGATCTCAGGAGTATTATAGACATAATGGAGGAGAAATTCAAGCAATGGAATTGCCATGGATAGGAATGGGAGTGTACTAGATCATCTTGCAAAAGTAAGCATCAGAAAGCACAAGGAAATGTTAAGTGAGAGGCAAGGCAGCCCTTAAGAACATACATTTGAGGGATGCATGCAACTACAGATGCTTCTGTCCTTTCATAAATTTATTCAAAATATAGAAATTAAGAAAAAATAGTTAAATGTATATGTTCCAGGAAGTGACACTTGATTATGCCATTTCCTGCAAATTTGTGAGCAAAGTGTTTATAATGCATTTTCTTTTCCCTTTCTTATTCTTTTATATTACAAACTATCCAGAATTCTTCCATAAACAAGAGTTTTAAATTTCTCAATGAGTTAAATCCTGTATTCTTCACAAGAAAAACACTGCAACTTTTACAAGTTATAATTAAAACAGTGAGGTCGTGGTGTTAGAATGAGAACTTAGCCGAATAATAAAATATTCTACAACTAAGCTCTTCAATACGTTACGTTAGAGACAACTTGACCAAATCACTTGATCCAACCCAACAAGCAAATTCATTAAATAACAAGAAATTTCATCCTTAACCAAGGAACCTCGTTAATATGACAATCCCTTTACAGTGCACTAACTTCCTATCGTATGAAAAAGCACCATGATTAATATGATAATATCTGAAATAGATATCTTTCATTGGAAAAAGCACCATGGTTTGTTTTTTATAGTATGAAAAAACAACAGTGAAAAGAAATCATGCTTTTACAAAATCTGAAGAATAGTATCGCCATAATAGAAACATAGATTGTTTCGGTACGTGGAATAGGAACATGAACAGATCATGGTACACCACACGCAAAATAACACGGTACGATAAAAGTAGCTCATATAGATCATACCATTGGAATGTATAAAGGTACTTCTAGATGTGAGAGTGGCTCTATAATAAAGAACAAAATTTTTATTTCCTTCAATTGAAACGACTAAAACATTTCCGTTTCCTAAGAGACTGAACACTAGTGGAATAACGAAATTCTAGTGTTTTCGTCAAAATACAATGGGGCATAGCAAAATGCACCAAATCTCAAACACAATCTACGGAACAATAAGGAGTGTCAACAAAAATTTAGAACTTTTCATATATTTATTTTACTATATTAATAAACATAATTATTATTGATATAGTAATACTATTAGTACTACTGTCTAGGTAAATTTTAGATAGTGTGTTGGAATACTATACATTTTTCAAATCCTTTACACTGGTGTTTAATAAAATTAAGTTAAGATTGAGTTATTTGACAATACTTCACAATTTTTGGTTCACATCTATTAGCTTGATATACATTGTTGAGGCTCTTATCTAACAACTTAAGCTTTTAGATCAAGCAGTGACTAACATAGTATTAGAGTTCTAGTTTCAAGAAGTCCCGGGTTCAAGTCTCATGGCACGCATGTGCTTCCCCGTTTGTGCACCTGTTTTGCTGTTTGTGAAATGTTTCCAAAACATTTCCATTTTCCAGCAAATCAAGACAACACACCAAATCGAAATTTTGATAATTGCTCTATAAACAATTAACACAATCTATTAAAATGCAATTCTACTTTTTAAAGTTCTTATATATTCAAAATTAGACATGTAAGAACAAGCCACTAAGTCTATCCTATATGAATCAATCTATGGATACACCATGGCCCCTTTTCAGATCTTCTCCTGTGAAGACCTCCATCCTTCTGGTTTTAATTCATTATATTGGATGTTTCTTCTCATAAACAAGAATACGAAGGAAATAAATAGAAAAAATTACTTGGACTGCTTTGAATCACTAAATTAAGTGTTTTGGAATAAAAGTTCACCACGTATTCCAAATGTCTGTTCCAAATGTAAATCACTGGAATATAGTGTTTTCTACTAACAATGTTGAAGAATCACCGAAGCAATAACATTTGTATGCTTTAAACTGCCAATTAGAGACAGACTAGAGCCTGCAACCAAATTTGTTTTCCAAACATAGATTAAGTCACATTGCATGTCCACCTCTCCCACATGCAACACTTTCATGTATGAACACAAGCTAGCACTGAGAAAATTCAATCCTAATGATTAAGCACCCAACAGTACCCTAAAGCATCACTATCTGATGCTTTTGCAGTGTCCTGAGTCATTTTTATTCCCCAAGCACATAGAATTTGTGAAATTTCTTTTAACTATTAAAAAAAATCTGTATGGTCAACATGCACAGTAGGACAGTAGTTCTTATGATGTTTTAGCCAAAGCAAACAAATTAGTATCCCTCGAGTTAAGAAAAACCAATTAGTTACACAAAAAGCAAGCTCAAAAAACATTCATTCACAAAGTAAGATCCTAAGAACTTACAGCAAATCTCAGAAGGAGACATGATTTGCCAACACCAGAATCTCCAATTAGCAAAAGCTTGAAAAGATAATCACTGCAAAATAGAAAGAGAAATTTTGTGGCATTAGTTTTGCTGCAAAGGACAAAATATATGCTTACACAGTCCCACCCACCCTGCCTAATTTTCCTTTCCCACATTTTTTTTAACTACATAAAGGATAGCCTCCTTAATACTAGTTATACAAAAACCAGTATCAAGTTACACCGTTTAAGAATTCTCTCTCTCCATTAACAGGCTTAGAAAGGTGAAATATAATTTTGACTTCTCAACATGTTTAAGAATCACACAATATCCTATACAGTGCCTAACCAAAAGGCTTAACCAGCTGATACACTTCTCAGTGGCTAACAAAATGGAATGACTAGGATGTTAAGGAGCTGAAGAAATTTTTAATCTCAATGCAGTAAAAAAAATTTATAACGCTACTATCTTGAACTAAAGCTTTCCCAATCTGTACTGATTGCCATATACATAAAATCTTTTTTTCTTAATATAAACATATTGTCAGCCTTTGACTCAACGCAACCAAATACTAACACATTCCTTTGGTATCCCAAGTCTCCAGACTTTATTTATCAACAGAGTACAGTGGGGCACTGGGGCTATGATTGTAAACCACTTGGATGCACACATCCAGACTATAGCAGTCAACTAAAAAAGCACACACCACACATATCCGCACACTCTCCCATACCCCTCCTTACTGCTGCAACTTTTGGCGATATTTTCTTCAAACCTCGAGTCAGAAGTATGTCCACAACTCTTTCCACACCTACGATTATATAAGTTGGTCATTACCCATTCAAATTTCAGCAAGGAGTGAATCACCCCTACTGATATAAATTGGTAATCCCCCATTCAAGATTCAGCAAGAAGTTAATGTCTCATCCTTAGTCAGTGTTGGATATTGAATGGTGGACTACCCACTAATCATTATGATCTATTAGACCTGGAAAATGCTATTCTTTCATAAAAAAATTGTACAAAAAATCCCACCAGAATGATATAGGGGCGGCATTTCTATAATTAATAGCTATCTTGATAGGTGTTTTGTTTTAAAATGAAAGGCTCTCGTTCAACCACATCATTCTCTACATTCTCTACAAAAGCAAATATACTAGTTGTACAACATTACCAATTAGACTTTTTCACCACCACCAAATGCATAGTCTGATAAGGTAACTCACCAACATGAGTGGTGATCGACCCAAAAATATTTAAAAGAGATTACCTTTATTTAAAAGTAACTTTTTGCACTTGTTATAGTGTGTGATAAAAATTTAGGATGGTTATTACATCTAAAGAAACATCGATATTACCAATACGCACGTCAATATATGCTCATCATAGGGTTCCGTACTAATTATATGGACCTCCCTACATTCATCTTATATACCTTGTACCCGTGCAAATACAACCAATTTTGACAAAAATTAGCCCAACTGAACTCGATGTCAACAAAAGGCCCAAATCGAAACCCTAATAAATGGATCTAGGTTCAAAATTTCTAAGTTTAGGGTTTACAGGCGAGATCAATAACCATAATCCATAATAAGAAACTTAATCATGTATAGGAATGAATAACCACGTAATTAAAACCAGAAACAGACAATTTTCATTTCATGTGCGCGATTGACAAATTCCTTACACATTTCTGAGACCTAACTCAAATTCCAAACGAACTCCAACAAAAAAAAAAAAAAAAAAATGAGTAACGGAACTTACTACTCTGGATTCATGACTGTTATTCTGATAGAGGAAGGTAAAGGTCGCCGGAGATTGCTGGTTCTTCCGGCGAGTAAAGGCCGTAATCTGACGGATCTTCGCTGGAGAAGTCAGCTGTGGAGAGAGAGAGAGAAAGGGGTGGGTATGTAAGAGAGAGTTCGCATAGAAGACGGAAAGAAATAAGGAATGCAGAAAAAGATATTTTGAAAGAAAATAAATTTTCTAATAAATTCGCTTATTTAAGCAGTTTATGATATTTTATTAATTTTTAAATTTTTGATAAAAAAATCAACTGCATAAACTAAAGGTGTGGTAAAAAAATTTAAATTTTAATTAAAACAACTAACAAAGAAAAAAAAACTAGTTAAATAAGTTGATCAAAGGATTTAACTTTTTTATTGGCTTATTTAAGCAGTTTATATTTTTAATGGTTATTTAATTTTTTGATAGAAAATTAAATTTATAAACTAAATGTTCATAAAATATAAAAAATCTAAATTTTTATTAAAAAACTAGTAAAGAAAAAAAAATATTTAAATAAACTAGTTAATAAGTTGATCCAAAAATTGGATCAAAAGCTAGGCATGAGGACATATGCTAATTGGTCGGCAAAAATTGTTGAGCATATGTTTTGATTGTGGGAAAACGAAGTTTTAATAAGGGTTAATTACCTCACTCTCTATCACTAAATTCTTAATTTTTAAAACATGACGTATTAAACTCTTAAACTATCAATTTGTATCAATTAATACCTTCTATTAGTAATTTATTAAATAAATAAATAAAAATTTATTACCCATTAAAAAAATATAATTTTATACCTAAATTGATCTTTTCTTATTATAATAATTGTCTAATTACTGAAATGTCATGTGAAATGGTGTGTAGATATAGGGCTAATTCAAGAAACATTTTAGTCATTAAACAATTATTACAAAAAGAGAAGATTAATTTCGATATAAAATTATACTTTTATGAACATGTGTAAGTCATATGACAATTTTTTATCTATTTTATTATCAGATTGCTTAATATATTGCTAATAAATTTATTGATTGATACAAATTGATAGTTTATATAGGTCAATGTGTAATATTTTAAAGTTTAAAGATACTTAGTGATATTGAATGATAGTTCAATGGTGTTGTAGTTAACCCTTTTTATTAATTAGAGCACGTTCGGCTTTTAAAAGCAAATGTTTTATTTGGATATTAAAAAGGCAACAGTTTCTCTGACTATTGTTGGCATTTGGATACTCGATGAAAGAACCGTGTCACAGATTAATTTAAATTTTTTGCAATCACCCACATAGTTAGTAAATACGGAACAGTAAAAGGATAATACATCATACATATGAATTTAATACGATTTTTATTAAAAAATACAGTAACAATATTCAACATAAAAATACGAGAACATTAAAAATACAAATTTATTATTATCTAGATATTATATGAACATTAATTAAAAAATAAGAACAAAAAATACAGTACATTTATAAGCAATTTCTTCTGATAGATGTTAATAGGTAGTATTTTTATCTCACATATGTTATTTTTTAAAATAATATTATTAAAAAATAACTAAATTAAGTGGTAGATAATAAATTTTATTTTATTATTTTATTATTATTTCAATACTTGATATAAGAATGCGTCAATTAATTAATTTTAATTTTTAATTTAATATTTGGAGTATTAATGAGAAGTTATAGGAAAGTAAGTTTAATAATTTAAATATTCCAACTATTAGAAAAATATTATATATTTCAAGTATTATTATTCTTATTATTATATATTAAATATATATTTAATAATATGTCACAGTTATATTAAATCATACCTAATTTTTAATCGAGTTTTTTTAAAAAGTATAATACATAAAACGTTTAATATGTATACTATACTGTTCAACTAAAAAAGTAAGTATTTTTAATTAAGTTTCAGATCTAAATTAAAAACAAAATTATTTATTTATTTATATGCATGTATGAATATTATACGTAAATAATATAAGTATTTATTAACTGGGATCACCCAAGTAGATTTTCAATCTCTAAATCTTAGATGGGGTAACTCTATTATAGGTATTGGATTTGTGAATTTTGAGCCATAGGGATTTCACATTCTGGTCCAAAATCCTCACACGTTTATAGAAATTTGAGGTCTACATCATTGGATTGGGGCCACGCAAATGAGAAGTTATTCTTGAGTTGGAAATCAACATGACAATAATTACTATGGTAAAGGCTGTTACTACTTATTTTTTGTATTTTTCTATCCAATGTCCCACACCAGTTTCACTTTCCTCACCAAATGATGACTCTACACTCAATTCTCTTTGTTGTTTTTTTTTTTTTATATTTTTCTTTCTCATGCTAAATGACAAATATATCTATACACATACCAAGTTGAATGGTTATAGTTATAAGTTAATTCTACACATCAATTGTAAAGAATCTAAACTTGACTTACATGGCCAATCAAAGTTTTTAATCATTGATTGAACCCATGAAAAAAAAATATTGGCATGGGCATAAGGAAGAATTGTTTAATACATTAAGGGGTTGTTCGGGTAATTTAAAAAATGGAACAAGCTTCTATGTAAGTTGTCTGCCTTTTTTTTTTTTTATTTCGAAAATCACCCCTCCTTTGTTTGATTTAAGCTAAGGTTTATTTATTTTTTTAAAACCCATAGAAAGATAGCATACTTGTAAAATGCATTTACCAAACATTTAAAGGTTTAAAATAGGTAAATTATTGCCCATATAAAGGTTTAAAGATTGTAATTTATTTGGCTAAAATTGTTTCAATGATAAGTTAACTTTGATTGAAAAATAAATGATAATAAGATTGATAATGAGTATTTTATTTTTTTGACAGACATGATTTGCTAAATGAGATTTATTACATCGAGAATAAGCTAAGGACATACAAGGAATAAAAGAATGAAGCCATAGCACAACAATATTGCACCTATTACGCACTATTTTATAAAAACTTTAATGAAGTGGATCGATTATGGAAGAAAGTTTGCTTTCCTTACCTTCATTATTTGTAGGCTTTGTTTGGTTAGGTGGAGAATCATAGAAAGTAAAAGAAAGAATTTTGTTTGGAATTTGGTTTGCAAGAAAAGAAAACGGTTCATGTAGAACTTTTTTTTCTCACTTTTCTTTCATTCACTTTCACTTTCTGGTAATTGTTTTTTTCATTCTACCACAGAGAGTTTGAATGTTTGGCATTTCACACCATTTGAGGACTGAAGAAGGGCAAACTAGAGAGAAGGTAAGTCTCATATTGGGTTTACTTCTCTAGAGCCCAATGGTAAGAGGGCCCCGCACCCAATACTAAATGGGTTTAGAGAGAATGAGATTCCTGTCCCATTAGCCCATTGGTTCAGTCCAATCCCTAAAAGATGTCCAAATTCATAAGTTCAGCCCACCAAACCCTTTTTTTTGGGATCTATCAACTTTGTGATGTGGCCCAACACACAATATCCACCCACTTATTTAGGAGTAAGAAAATGCAATAAGAAATGAGATTATGTGTAATATTTTTTTTTTGAAAATTTTATTCTTATAATACTATTATACAGAAAAATTTGTCAAAATAATGTGACGATGATATTTTTGAAAATATCAACCAAAATGATGGGTGCTTTAGATTGAAATGAAAAGTTCACAAACAACCACAACAATGCTATATAAAAATTCTGTACAAAAATTCTGTTTGTATAGCATTATTGTTTTCTTTTTTATACAATACTAGGGGCACGTAAAAAAGGAATTGAATTTAGTTCCCCTGGTGATCACTACGTCAAAATATAATAGAATCAAACTTTTACCTATTTTTAAAATTACACTTGCCACACCAGTAAATAAACAAGATGAAGTGAATAAAACTAGTGCACTCAGATTATTTTTCTTCTTTTAGGTCTTTTTTCTAATTCAAAAACCCTTTTATGGTGCAAATTGTAACGAGTTACTGAGTTTTGTATCTCGGAGTGAGAAAATGAGGTGAGAAATGAAATTATGTATAACATTACTAAAAACAAATAAAATCATTTTTTATTCACATTTATACAATAATCTTTTCACATAAGTACATTGGAAATGATTTCTTTTGCATTAAAACTAAGAAATTTATAGAGCTCATTTTTCCTTTTCTTTTTTTACCGTTCATGTCATATGTGTTTATGATCAGCCATTGTGTATAAAAATTTAAAATCTGTGAGCGAGCGGATAGCCTAGTTTAGGGTTGTAAAACGAACTAAGCTACTTGTGTTTGGCTTATTAAAAACTCGTTCAAGATCGGCTCGTTATATAAACAAAGTTAAGCTTGAACACATTTTAAGACTTAAAATTTTTTGAGTTTAGCTCGAACTCAGCTCGATAAACTTATATGCATTAAAAATATCAAGTTATTCGAGCTCAATTCGATTCAAGGTCGTTTGAAATCAGCTCCAAAGTGAAACACGGCAAACTTGAACATGTTTTGAAGCTTGTTAAAATTATCAAACCAAACTTAAACAATTCATTACTTAGCTCGGCTTGTCTCGTTTGTAGCCCTCAGCCTAGTGGTAGGGCGCTTCACCACCGGGGCTAGAAGCTGTGGTACCCTCAAGGCTTCGGCCTCCAATGTACAAAAACAAAAGAAAAAAAAATACTAAAAACCTGCAAATAACGTGAGGAAATTGATACAAATTAACCTTGATTGCCTATTATAACCTTTTGCAAGCACACCATGCAACACCACCAAGGCCACCACCCAAGCCCCTTCCTGCACTGGCATGGCAATATACATATATATATACAAATATGATATTCTACCAGGTACCAACACAAGCAGCATAGCCTCCTCCTGCACTTCTGTATAGCATATTTCATACTTCTTGCCCCATTGCCGGTGCCGAAAAAAGCAAGAAACTGGACTTTCTTCTTTCATTTATAAATCTAATTGCCGAAACAAGGCTGCTTAGTTGCTTTCAGTTTGGAGATAAAAAGTTGAGACACCTTGACTGAATTTCTGTCAATCGAATGAATTAATAGTAAGCGAAAGCTGCCTATTCGTAATGGTGGTCTAATCACGCTGATAGTATAATAGCCAACTAATACAGGAAAATTCTATCCAAAGAATTTGTATACAAACAACTCAACGGTTACGTGGAAAAACTCCACCACAAATTTTAAATTATGTAGTATATTTATTATCTGTGGAAAAACTTAGAATGAAAATTTTGAGGCGTATTTAAAGACACTATCTTTATAATGTAATTTGCCTTAATTACTCTAAGTTTGCTAATAGATTACAAATAAAATCATTTCTGAGATACAACAAAGTTACTTTGATCCGAAGTCTTGCAGTCAGCAAATTGAAAAACTCGCAACGAAATCCTTATGTTATCGCATTTCATCTGAGAGAGACTCCTGATATATATAGACAAATATGTCTTATCAGAATAGACGCAACCCTACCAATAGATATATTAACTACTAGTGTCTATTCATTTGAATACACACCTATTCATTGAATTAATTACGACCGTTGACCAGGCCATCAAAAAATAAAATACAAACCAATGATCTCAAATGAGCCGCGCGCGTGCATGCTAAGTGTGAACGCGAAAACTCACGTGATGTGCAATTATAATGCACCAGTGACACCCATTGAACTTGAAGCTTATGTGTGTTCATTGGACTTGTAACTTATCTAAGCCCACATGGCTGACTAATAAATACCCAACTAAATGTTAATATCTTACTAGTGTGGGACAAACAATACAATCAAACACAAGATACAAAGTCTCAACATTATCATATATACATATAAATTTTGTAGTTGTGAGAAGCAATACGCCAAAAGATCTAAGTCTGATAGACTGCGTGAGACTAATTTTTATATTTTGTCTCGTATCGGAATAGAATAACCTATGTCCCATATTACAGGTTGAGTCTACTAGGATTGCAAATACGACCATGCTCCACAGTCGATGTCCACAACGGCCCCTCTTTTCCAGTTGGATGACTTTGCGGATCTTTATTTTTTAGTAGGTAGCAACTCTTTCCAAGTCCCCCTAACTCGAACTCAAGACATAACATGGATGCTAGTTTAATACCAAATATTTTTTTTTATAATGAAATTTAGGTAGAAGCGTGAGCTACGCAAGGGCTAAGGTAGGACACACGTAGAATGCCTTTCACCACATGGCTACGGAGAGTCGAGGCCGCCCGATCCTCTATCACCCGATACTCTACGGCCGCTCGATACTCCCACCACTTTGATAGCAAACGCTAAAAAATTTAAGTCTAATAAAATGCGTGAAATTAATTTTTAATTTTTTACCGAAATATTCCCAACTCATGTTTCATACCATGCTAAACCCTCTAAGATCGATACGAGGATTTTGAAGTCTAAGATGGTAAGTAACACGCATCTGCAAGCACATGCATTCACTAATACTAAAAAAATAGGAGGTTGCTTTTGTATCCATGCACGTAGAAGTCAGAAACAGCTGCAAGCACATGCAGTCACCAATATGAACAAAAAAACAGAAGGCTGCTTTTGTCTCCATGCACGTAGAGGTCAGAAACTACTTTTTGGCTAAAGCAAAGGAGCGGGGAAAGCTCCCACCGCCGAAACTGCAAAACCAGAAATAGGAAAACAAGAGGCTAAAATCAAGATTCGGTTTTGCTCATCTGTTTCTTTGCGTTTGGAAAATTAGATTGACCAGCAAAACTAGAACCTATACAAACAAGATTTTCATACAAGAGTTTATGATTATCTTATTTTAAATAAATAAACTCATTATTTTAGTTCATAATTTAAAAATATTATTGTCACATTATTGTAGTGAAGTTTTATACATAAAAATTATGTAAAACTAAAATTTTCCAAACAGAAGGCAAAACAAGCTTCGGTTTTGCAAGTATAGCATCATTGTTTATAATTTTTCATTGTTGTCAAACAACAAAATTGCACATACATATACATACACATATAAATACATACATACATACATACATATATATATATATATATTGTGACTTTGAGGAGGTGGTGATAGAGCTAAAACTAATAATAACACATCTCTGCAGTCACAAATATGGAGAAAAAGACAAAAGGTTGCTTATGTGTCTATATACGTAGAAGTCAGAACACAAACTTTTTTGGCTGAAAATAAAAAGTTGGGAAAGCTCCTACAGCCGAAACACAAAACCAGGAAGTTGAAAACAAGAGGCTAAAACAAACTTCGGTTTTGCTCATTTGTTCCTTTCTGTGCTTGAAAAATTATTAAAATAAATTGACCAACAAAACTAGAACAATAATGTTTTTTTTTTTGAAAAGCTAGAACAATAATGTTATATAAATACAATTCTTATACAAAATAATATGATTGTTTATGATTCTTTTATTTTAAATAAAAAACCTATTAGTTTAGTTCATAATTTTAAAATATTGCTGTCACATTATTCTAGTAGAGTTTTCAGTAAAATTTTTTTATAAAAATAAAAATCTTCAAATAAAATAATAGGGCAAAGAAGCTTTGCTTTTGCAAGTATAGTCTGGTTTATAATTTTTCATTGTTGTCAAACAATGAAATTTTCATTATAATGACAACATGTTATGCATGTAGCCTTGAGATTGTGACTTGTGGTCATGGAGCTGTCTAAAATTGTTAGTCACTAGTATGGACTACAAACAAAAGGTTGCTTTTGTCTCCGTGCACGTAAGAAGTCAGAAGCTATTGCAAGCACAAGCGTTCACAAATATGGACCAAAAACACAAAAGGCGGCTTTTGTCTCTAGCCAGCAGAAATCGGAAACAGATTTTTGACTGAAAATGAAAAGCTAGAAAAAGCTCCCACCGCCGAAACCCAAAACCAGAAAATTAAAAAAGAAGAGGCTAAAACATGCTTTGGTTTTGCTCATGTGTTTCTTTTTGTTTTTGAAAAATTAATAAAATAAATTGACCGGCAAGCCTTGAACAAAATTTATGTAAGAATAAAATTTTTCAAAAAAGAAGCTTCGGTTTTACAAGTATATATAGTATGCTGGTTTATAATTTTCTATTTTTTTGTCAAACAAAAAATTGCGCATATATATACATATTTGTAATATGTTATATATATGTAGCCTTGTAGTCATGAGAAGGTCCTCTGCCATAATCTGGTTTGGTCTTGGCTCTGAAAATCATGGCCACTCTAAAGTTTTAGATATTTGGCTAATTAGTCTTGCAGAAAAAAATCAAAACAAAATTGTTTCTAATGAAAAGAAAGATTCTTCCCAGCAATGTAAACATATTGTGTGCTTCCTGCAATTTCAATTTGGAAAATTATGATCATTTTTTGATTAGTTGTAAATTTGTATGGAGGGTATGGTGTAGTATCCTGGAATGGTGGGGTCTAGAATGGGTATGCTCCCCTTCAATCGTCATTCTCAGCAGATGGTGGATGAGTCAAAAATAGAGTAAGCTTGGGAAAGTTATTTGGGATGCTTTATTTGTAGCCATCTCATGGAATCTATAAAAAGAAAGAAATGATGTTACCTTCAATAGTAAGCCTGCAAGATGAGAGGATATTATGGATAGTATTAAAATTCAGGTGTTAAGTTGGATTAAAGTAAAACTGAAGATTGAAAGCTGCACTACCTCTCTCTCAATTAATAGTGTAAAATGTCTCCACCCCTCCCTTTTGATATTGTAGGTAGTCAGATGCATTGGGTGTTTTTGTATCAGGTTGATCTTTGTTCAATCTTTTCTGTTTTGAGTTGGTTTCTTTAATATACTTTCTTTGACTGTTTTAAAAAAAAAAAAAAAAAGAATTTGAGGAGGATGTAATAGAGGTGTCTAAAACTGTTACAAGTTACAACACAGTCACTAATATGAGCGAAGAAAAAACAAAAGGTTGCTTTTGTCTCCATGCACATAAAATTCAGAAACAACTCTTTGGCTGAAAAGAAAAAGCTCGGGGAAAAGAGCGGTCTAATCAATTTTTTGCTTTATAAAATATCCACCGCCGAAACTCAAAACCGGAAAGTTGAAAACAAGAGGCGAAAACAAGCTTCGGTTTCGCTTGTATGGTCTGTTTGTTTCTGAGTTTTTGGAATTTAATAAAAAATAATACAACCGACCACTATATACATTGAATAATATAAACCTGATCTGCAACTATGCTTGCATGGTATGTTTGTTTCTAAGTTTGGATTGTAATAAAAATAATACTCTGATATGCAACAATGTATCTAATACTAAATATCGTTCTCTCTCTTTGGGAAGGAAGTGAAAGCTACGCGGACACTAAATGTTCCAAATACATATACACCAGACGGCTCATAGTTTTTAGTTTTTTCATATCTAGAAAAAGCTATCGTACATCCCTTGGTCATTAAGGAAAAAATATGAGAGAGAGAGAGAGAGAGAGAGTCTTTATATTGTTCGGAAAGGTGTCACTTCAAATTAGACTCCAATATGAAGGTTGAAAATTCAATTGGGTACCACTTGATCTATGTGGTGATTTCCCCTTGTTTCGTACCTTAAGCAACATGCACAAGTTCCTTCATTAGTACTGCATTGTGTCTTACATATCATAGTGTAATGTTCTCACTTCTTTTTTCTTACTTTTATTGTTGTCTTCTAAAATTTCAGCCATTTTTCTTAAATTTTATAATAATTTTTATTATATTTGTCTAAATCTTTAGTTGAATTAGTGAAGATATATACTGATTGTTTGAAAATTCTATAACTTTGTATCCGAATCTCCTTTGTTGGCCAAACTGTTGAATATACAACGGGATGTCTTCACCAAATTTAATTTCAGACAATTTAAAAGTTGGCATGCCAATTTATTCTAATATTTGACATTAATTCATACAGTGTTACATCTTTTGCTTTTGATGACTATAGCTCCATTACAATTATATATCATGGAGTTATATTTATAATATTTCCTTTATGTTTTCAGTCTGCCGATCACCCCAAGCCAATAAAAGACAGGAACAGATGAGAAATGCTTCTGAAAGATAGAGCGGAGTAGCATTCCTTTGTTCCGGCCAGTCGAATATCTCAACTTCTCTCACCTGCTCGAGACAATTATATTCATGTTTACAATGCCTAGCAGTCATGCTTTTCCAAGTAGAATCTTCTCTAATCTTGTTATCTTTCCTTGGAAGTGTCATGTTTTTTTTTTTTTTTTTTTTCCTTTTTTGTTAAAAAATAAAATATTTATATTAATTTTAAAAGTGATGCTTAGTAGTTATGTATTTTTTTTCCCAAGTAACATATTCTCTAATCTCAATATAATGCCATTGTTGTTTTCGTATTTTCTCTCTATTTCCCCATATTTTTGTATATTTATATTGTTTTGGGGGTCATCACCCAATTTTTTACACACTTTATGGATTCAATTCAAGAAATATTTAAATGTCAACAAAATGACATGGCCTCACAGTTACATTAATATTTTCTCCTCCAAAGAGTGTTTTTTTCATATATTTTCCTTTCAGAAAAGATAATATGTATAATTGCTCCGTTTTTCATCTCTCCCTATTTGGAATCTTTACGTATGGTTTTAAGGGAATCAAATTCCTAATTTCTGCTTCATACACATTTTTTTTTCTATAGATGTAGTTTTCTATTTCTTTTTATGAAAGTAAATACAAAAATATGAACTTTTTAGTAATTCATTATCATTTCAGTGATATTTTTAACTATTAGTGTATACGTAAACAATAATTGGTGTTTATTTAATATTTGGCGTAGCAATTGATTACATGCTTTTATTTATATATTGTGAAATGAACTTTTGTTTTTCTAATTTTCATTGTCTTTGTTTGGAAAAAAATTCTCTTAATTTTTATTTTCATTTAGATGTATATATATATATATTCACATATAGCAAAAATCTATTACTGATCACTATGCTTGTTGATTTTGTGGAAAAAATTAAGTGCAAATGCATCGTGTTTATACATTATCCCTAATTTTGATGAAAGTAAAATTGAATTACCATCCAACTAAATAAAAATTCGTAATTAACTGTATTGGTTTTGAAACAATAGAGTTGATTTTCTTAACCCTTTCTTTGTATTTAGCCTACCCTTTTAGTGCATGCTTGTGGCTGCTTTTTATCCTATATAACTTTACAGTTTTTTTTCATGAGACTACAAGTCTACAATTAAAGAAAAAATAGTAAAAATGCATTTTTACTATTACCATGGGGCAATTTTTTATGTACATTCTACCTAAAGGCGAATGTACGTCTTAAATCTAGCAAGTGTTATTAACTTAAAATTACCGAAGTTCAAATTTCATCATCTACTATAAGTACTAGAAGGATAGCACTAACGATGTGAATGCCCACATGTGAGAAAGAATAGGAAGATAAAAGCGAGTATATGGTTTAAGCAGTTACATAAGAAAGCAATGGTGTGTGAGAGCAAATTGAAGGTAGTTACAAAAATCTTTGAAGGAGCAAAAAAATTGTGGGAAGTGAGATTTTATACAAGGCCATATTGTCTCTCGAGATGGGATAAAGAATCACCTGGTTACAAATCTGGCGAAAGGTAATTTTACAATTTGGCCTCAACTCTCAAATTCTTAGATTGCTTATTTTACATTTTTTCTATAGTAATTTAATTTAATGATGCCTACACAGAATAGAAAAGGTCATATTCCAATTTTTAATCCCGACCTTCCAACCAATTATGGAAGTAAAATGACATGAAATTATTAGTCCAATTCAACAAACAGGAGTTCTAAATTATGAATTTTTTTTTGGCCGATGCCCAAATGGTTCAGTGGCATCTGGTTAGCTGTTAAGTATCTCGGTTATTGAAATCTTGAGTTCTACTCTCCCAAGTAGTGCAATGATTTATTTATGATTATTATTGGGTTTATTGCGATTATTTATTTGTTAGACTTTATCAGATAAATGATTGTCCAGTCTTCATGTTATTATCTCCAATCAATTAGCAAAATTTTTTTTTAATGAATTTGACTTTGATAAAGTTTGCATTTGACTCTAATAATTCTACAAAAACTGAGTAATTATAGGCTTGTTATAAACTAAATGAATTTGAAGCAAGCAAAATATTCAAACACAGTATATAAGAAAACTAGTTCTTCTGGAACTGTCAAATAATAATTAAATAGTTCTTCTGGAACTATGAGGATAGATCTTCTTGATCACCCAAGCATGTATTTAATAATTAAATAGTTCTTCTGGAACTATGAGGATAAATTTTTTTGATCACCCAAGCATGTATTGATTTCATAAGATAAAATATAAAGCCAATAAAAATGTAAATAATTTACCTACACTTTTTGCTTTTTCCTTCCTTCTCTTTTCCTCTTCTTCTCTCTCTCTCTCTCTCTCTCTCTCTCTCTCTCTCTCTCTCTCTCTGTCTCTCTCTCTCTCTCTCTGTCTCTCTCTCTCTCTTTTCTCTCTCTCTTCTGTCTCTCTCTCTCTCTTTTCTGTCTCTTTCTCTCTCTTTCTCTCTCTTTGTTTCTCATAACATGCTACTGCTATATATATAGGCAGATGGCGTAAAAGATTTGAGGTGGCTCATCCACCCTAAGGTGAGCCATGACCTCACAACACTCTCCCTTAAATGACCGCAATACAGTAAAATATATTACAACTGCCTCATTAAAACCTTGCTAGGAAAACCCTAATGGGAAAAAACCTTAGCGAAGGAAAAAGAGTACAATGATATTATGTAACATAACTTAGTATGGGTGTGTTAACACTGCCTTGTTAAATCATTGCCAAGAAAAACCCTGTAGGAAAAATCATTGGCGAAGGGAAAAGAGTACATTATGCGATTCTCCATTCTCCATATATCTGGTATGAAGTTAAAGTTGATACCTTTAATTGTTTATAGCTTTAAGACGACGCATGCCAATGTTGTATACCAATTTCTCAAATATTGCAGTTGGAAGTGCTTTAGTAAATAAGTCTACCAAGTTGTCACTTGAACGAATCTGCTGGACATCAATATCACCGTTTTTCTAGAGTTTATATGCATAAAAAAATTTTGGCGATATACGTTTGGTTCTGTCACCTTTGATGTAGCCTCCTTTGATTTGTGCAATACATGCTGCATTATTTTCATATAATATTATTGAGGTATCTTTGATCGAGAATAGTCCACAACTATCTTGAATATGTTGGATCATTGATTTTAACCAAATGCATTCTCGACTTGCTTCATGAATTGCGATGATCTCAGAATGATTTGAAGAAGTTGCAGTTAGTGTTTGCTTCACAGATCGCCAATATATAGCAGTGTTACCATAGGTGAATATATTCCCGGTTTGTGATCGTGTTTTATGTGGATTATAGAGATAACCAGCATTTGCATAGCCAACTAACTTTGATTATGGTCCCTTTGAATAGAACAAACCCAGATCTGCTGTTCCTCGAAGGTAACGAAATATGTGCTTCACCCCTTTCCAATGTCTCTGAGTTGGTGCAGAACTACATCTTGCCAATAAATTTATAGAAAATACAATATTGGGTCTTGTGTAATTTACAAGATACATATGAGCACCAATAGCATTGAGATATGGTACTTCAGGACCAAGGAGTTCTTCATCATCTTCTTGAGGGCGAAAAGGATCCTTTTGTACATCTAGTGATCGGACAATCATGGGAGAACTCAATGGATAAGCTTTATTCATATAAAATCGATTCAAAACCTTTTCTGTATATGTAGATTGATGGAGGAGAATTCCATTTGATAAATACTCAATTTGTCATCCAAGAAAAAATTTAGTTTTTCCAAGATCTTTCATTTCAAACTCATTCTTTAAATAACGAGCAGATGTTATCAGTTCTTCAGAAGTTCTAACAAGATTCAGATCATCGACATAGACTGCAATAATAGCAAATCCAAATTCTGATTTCTTAATAAAAACGCATGGACAAATTTTATTATTCACATATCCATTTTTCAATAGATATTCACTAAGACGATTGTACCACATGCGTTCAGATTGTTTTAACCCATACAGAGATTATTGAAGCTTGATAGAATATAAGCTTCTAGATGAAATATGTGCTTCAGACATTTTAAATCCTTCAGGAATTTTCATATATATATATCATTATTTAATTCACCATACAAGTAGGCTGTCACGACGTTCATCAGACGCATATTCAATCTTTCTGAAACTAGTAAACTAATTAAGAATCTGAATGTAATGGCATCCATTACAGGAGAGTATGTCTCATCATAATCAATACCAGGTCTCTGCGAGAAATTTTGTGCTACTAGTTGCGCCTTATATCTCACGATTTTATTTTTCTCATTTCGTTTTCACACGAATACCCATTTGTATCCAACCGGTTTTACATCTTTTGGTGTTTGGACTACGGGTTCAAATACTTTGTGTTGTGCTAATGAGTTTGATTCTGTCTCAATAGCTTCTTTCTATTTTGGCCAATCACTTCTATGTTGACATTCGTCAATTGTCCGTGGTTCATTCTCTGCATTACTTTTTATAATTGCAAGAGCCACTTTAAATAAAAATATGTTGTCGACAACAAATTTATTTCTTTTCCATTTTTCTCCTGTATTCACATAACTTATTGAGATCTCATTACTTTCCTTTGTAAGGGATATTTCTTCTGGAAATTTTTTTTCAAGAGTTCCTTCTTCTGGAGGTTTAGATACTGTGGTTTCTTCAGAAATACTGACTTGTTTATGCATTTGTACATTCCTCTTTTTAGGAACTATGTCTTTTGCACCAATAGGTCTCCCACGCTTAATGCGTGCTTGAGATTCATGTGCTGCTATATTAGCAGATTGTCCTACAGGGACATCAATACATACTGGGGTATTAGCAACTGGTATATATGATTAGTTATCTTCTTGGTATCGGTAAATATATCAGGTAATTGATTTGCAATCGTTTGTAAATAAATAATTCTGTGAACTTCTGATTCACATTGATTTGTTTGAGAATCAAGATGAGATACTATGGAAGCATTCCAAGTAATCTCATGCTGTTTTTCCAGTTGCGTTTTATGTCCCCCTAATAGTGAAAAAAGTGTTTCATCAAAATGACAATCCGCAAAACATGCAGTGAATACATCCCCTGTTAAAGGTTTAAGATATCTAATAATAGATGGAGAATCAAAACCAATATAAATCCCAAGTCGACGTTGGAGACCCATCTTAGTACGTTATGGTAGCGCAATTGGTACATAGATAGCACAACCAAAAATCCTTAGATGTGAAATATTTGGTTGTTGACCAAAAACAAGTTGTAATGGTGAATATTCATGGTAAGCAGTGGATCAGATACGAACTAATGATGCAGCATGCAATATGGCATGTCCCCAAGCAGAAATATGTAATTTTGTTCTGATAAGTAAAGGTCGAGCTATAAGCTGAAGGCGTTTGATAAAAGATTCAGCTAGACCATTTTGTGTGTGTGTATGTGCAATGGGATGTTCAACATCAATTTCTATGGATATGCAATAATCATCAAAAGCTTGAGATGTAAACTCACCAGCATTATTTAGTCGTATCGACTTAATCGAGTAATCTGAAAACTGTGATTGTAATATAATAATTTGAGCAAGAAGCCTAGCAAATGCAATATTACGAGTAGAAAGCAAACAAACATGTGACCATCGATTGGATGCATCTATTAAAATCATAAAATAACAAAATGGTCCACATGGTGGGTGTATCGGCCCACATATATCCTCCTAAATTCTTTGTAAAAAGGTTGGGAATTCAATTATTACTTTTGATAGGGATGGTCTTACAATTAATTTTTCTTATGAACAATTGGGACATGTATCATCACTTGATAATAGAATCTTCTGGTTCTTTAGCGGATGCCCATGATAGTTTTCAATTATTTAACGCATCATCGTTGATCCCGGATGACCAAGACGATCATGCCAAAATATAAAATTCTTCGGGTCAAAACACTTTTACTGCATCATTTCAGGTGATCTCAAAATTCTTATAGTTGTATAATATAATCTAGAAGATAAGGTAGCAAGTTTTTCTAATGTATGCTTCTGGCATGAAACAATAGAAGTAATGTAAAGATATTCTTTATTATCTTCATTTTTTGTCTCTATATGATATCCATTACTATGTATATCTTTAAAACTGAGCAAATTCTTTGTAGCTTTAGTTGAATACATAATATTATCAATATAGAGTTTTGTTCCGTTTGGCAACAATATATTGGCTCTTCCGGAACCTTCAATTAATTGTGTATTGTCAGATATTGTCTTAACGTTATTTTTAGCTAACAAAATATTTTTTCTCTCGAAGAATTGTATAAGTAGTGGCATTGTTTACTAAACATATATCTCCATCGGCTATCTTTGAAGCTCTTAATGTTTTAGTAAATGCTATGTTTCTATATAAAATATGAAATTGCTTATTTGATAAGAAAACAAAAACATTCATATAACATAAACATGCTTAGAAAAATATTACACAAGATGACAATAAACTTAAAAGGACAAGAATATAAAATAATTGGTGTGGACATTTCTATCACCAATTAAGTGATCTATTTTTCCATCAATTTTCATCAGGAAGATTCTTTCACATCATTTTCATTGTGCATTTATTTGAATCATAATTGGCAATACTATACTACATCCTTGTTGTTACAACTTTAGGTGTACTAAATCATTGTCTTGCAACTTCAGGTGCATTCAACCATAATCTTGCAACTCCAAGTACATTTATTGATTATCTGGCAACTCTAGGTGCATTAAATCATAATAAGCCTTGTGAAAAATTCAATGATAATACAATGGTAAACTAATATAGGTAGCGACCATAATAAGCATAATTAAATAATAACAACAACATAATTGAAAGCAGTAGCAGGCGACAAACCGACCTTATAAAGTAACAATAATTAAATAAACTGCGTGCAAGCCTTAATAAATATTCCATATGAGCGCTTGATTTCTCTCATTATATTTCTAAAATCATTACTTTTTGAATGATCTAAATATAAATTATTTAAAGCAACAAAATTTGACAATCATTAGTTAATGATCATGTTAAAACCTCTACCGAACACAGTAATGTTAGGTGGGTATTATAATAAATGGAAACCTACAGAACAGTGAAAAATATTACTATACTATTGATTACATATAATTTATTATATATTACTATGCAATTACTATTCATTACTGTTCATGAATAATAGACTTCATCCGATATATATATATATATATATATTATCACTATTTTTGTCTCCATTGTAACTTTCAATTCAGACATCAAAATATAGTCAAGTCACATGTCTATGGAAAGCTATTTCAATAAGGATTTCAGATCTATAAATATCATAGGCCAAAATATTTACGATCTGGGAGAAATAAACAAATAAAGTTTTGAAAAATTACTCTTCATCACTATTCATCAACTATGTATCACTATTCATCAACTATATAATAAATATAAATTTTGCCATGAAGTGCAGAGTGAACAATAAAGAACCCAAAATAAAGATACATGAACTGAAATATTAATGAAGTACCTTCACTAATATAACCAAATATATAAGTATTTAGAGGTTCGTGCTGATAACATGTTATAAACTAAATGAATTTAAAGCAAGCAAAATATTCAAACACAGTATATAAGAAAATCAGTTCTTTTGGAACTGTCAAATAATAATTAAATAGTTCTTCTGGAACTATGGGGATAGATTTTCTTGATCACCCAAGCATGTATTTAATAATTAAATAATTCTTCTGGAAATATGAGGATAAATTTTTTTGATCACCCAAGTATGTATTGCTTTCATAAGACAAAATATAAAGACAATAGAAATGTAAATAATTGACCTACACTCTTTGCTTTTTCCTTCCTTCTCTTTTTCTCTTTTTCTTTCTCTTCTTTTCTTTCTCTCTTTTCCTTCTCTTTCTCTCTCTTTTCTCTCTCTCTTGGATCTCTCTCTCGGCTTTCTCTCTTTCTTCTCTCTCTTTTCTGTCTCTCTCTCTCTCTCTCCTCCTTATATATATAGGCAGATGGCGTAACAGATTTGAGGCGGCTCATTCACCCTGAGGTGAGTCATGACCTCACAACAAAGCTGTATTAGTTTTAGTTGTTGATAGGTGCTGAGGACATTTTGGACAAAAATTAACGGAAAAGCCACCTGTCGCTTTCTTATTAGTTATCCATTCGTTGCATTGACTTGAGATGGTACTCTCTTCTTGATCTCAAATCGCAAATCGTGAATGTAACGACGTTCAACTGAAATGTGGCGAGTCATGTTTGGGCATCTTTTTTTTTTACATAAATTTGTATTTTAAGTAAATTCTTTTATTTTATCTCTTAAAAAGAGTTCAATAATCATATAGTACAAGATTTTTGATATTCACCCCTATCTAATTTTGCCATCTAACATGGATAAATACCTCCGTACGGTTTCTAAGCATTGTCTCTCTTTTTATATGCTAAGAGTTTGTTTGGAACTTGGGGAAGAAAAAAGAAAAGGAAAAGGAAGAAAAATTAGAGGGAATTAAGTAAATTGACTTTCTCTCTCATTTTAACTTAGAAACCAAATAAAGGAAAAAAATTAAATTTTTTTCTTCATTTTTCTTTCTTAATTTTCTCAAGTTCCAAACAAACTGTAACCACATTAATGCTAAAAGCAATTACAAGTCAGGCTAACTTTGAAATAAATGTTAGACTAGTATTATTGCTATTAACAAGCTCAATCACAAACTATAAAAGAAATATATTTGTTTTGATGAAATTCATTAATTTGTGGGTGGTTTTTTCACTTGTTGGCCAATGACAAACTACAAATTGTTTTGAAGATGTGTGAGCACTCATACAATGGATCTTCTGGTAGACAAATGATAGTGGTTCCTATCAGATCTCAGTGGGACCCAGTTGAAACTGACCGTTGGATTTTGACCACACAAAGGTATAAGATGTAAAGTGTCACAGACAAACACCCCACCATCGATCTCCTTTTACGAGCTCCTCTCCTTCTGTAAACCTCGAAAAAACGAGAGAAGGAGCTTCAATGGAGGAGTTAAATTAGTAGAGAAAACGAGAGAGGGAGAGACAGAGAGGCTTAAGGAAGAGAGTGAGAAGCAGACGCTTCGGTGAATACTCTGTAAGTGGCCTTTCCGTTGAAATTTTTTCTTAATTAGGTTGAGATTTTTGGCAGTGAATCAAACTGTAATTTCGATCGTTTGTTTAATTAGTAGTTCTGTAATTGTACAACTAAGGCCTGTTTTGGTTGATTGGATTATTTTCACCTGTTTGATCTGTTTGGGAAGATTGGACGATTGGGGAAATCAGGGTATCGAAATTGGCTGATTCAAGAAAAAAAGTATGTGAATTATAGGGGCAGGATCGTGCTGTTTGCTTAAATCATTTGATTTAAGTGAAATTGTAATGGCAATTTATTAAACTTGTCGATAATATGATATGAAATTACCCTAAATCTGATGATCAGCTGGATGATCTGAGCAGATGCATACACAGATTTTAGCAATGTTGTGGTAAAAATAGCTGCATTGTAGAAGTAGATAATCAAAGGCTTAATTTACCAGGCTAATTTAAAGCAAACCAGTAGTTGTAATAGGGAAAGGTAGGTTTGTTTGTTTGTTTTTTTGTTTTTTGGGTAGTACAAGAGAGAACAACACTATTGGGGAAAGGGGTTAGTAGCTGCCAGAACTTGGACTTGATGAGCATGCTGAAAACGCCCAGATACGTGAAGTTAAATGGCCCTGTTTTGCGGAAAAATTAAGCAAAATTTATAACTATAACATTTGTATTCGCAAATTATGGGACCTGCACATGAGAGACGATATACCGACTATTCATACAACCATTACGACTGCAAATTTAGTATTTTTCAAAACATTATGGACAATAAAAGTTGATTAGGAGTAGATTCATAAGATGTGTATTGGCTTTCAAATTGTTTTGGAAAAGGAAAGTTTAAGCTTTATCATGTATCAAGAAAAGGAAAAGGAAAAATATGAAAACACGAATAAGAGTGAGAGGATTGGCATGAGTTCGATTTTTTCCCCCTATTTGCTAAAGAATAGTGTTGGCATGACATGCCATCGAAAAAGGGAAAGGTGAAATTAGGAGTTTATCATACATTCCAATTGCCCCTACCTAGATCCATCTTTATCTTGCTGTTAGAACTCCAATACCCATCACAACTACTATAAAAGGACTAATGGATGATGGAATGATTTTTCTTTATATAAGGGACAATGATCAAATGGATTGATCCCAAGCTTTTTTTAGCTAATTGCTATCCCCAAACAGGTGACGACCAAACCAATTCCTGATCCATTTGTTTGCAGATGCACTTAAGAAAAATTCCCAAAAGTATACACATTCATTAATATTTACTTAATGTATGGCTTACAGGTTCAGTATCTGAAGCCCTTTCTCAGCCCTAATCCAAACTAATTCTTAACTTGGATTTGAGTTATTAGACCTATTTGCATTGTATCCTAGGCAGAGTCAAAACGTGTGGTACATCCCACAAAAATTAGTTGGAGGCATGTAGGATGATGATGGTGTGCCTCCTCTTATTAAACTTCCCAATGGAACTGGTGATCAATTAACTGGCAGATATGTCCGGTTCATACAAAAGAAATGAAGAAGCTTTTGTTTGCAACATATAGTGACCTTTCATACCAGCTTTTTCCCAACAGCTTGTATTAGGCGCACATATCAGTCCCCATTTTTCAATGCAGAATAAATTTAGCAACTTGAATTATCATTGTTATTCTGTGATCTGAAGTTCAAGATGAAAATACAAGGCTAGGTTCTTCGTAGATGGTTTTTTTTTTTGGAGGCTTGGCTTCTTGATATATAGTTGCTGCATGTAATTATTGTGCAAAATATAAGTATGATTAGTCTCTATGTTTAGAAGGAACCCAACATGCTAAGCAATCATTATCATGAAGAAACAACAGAAAAATAAAAACAGGAAAAAAGCATCGTCTACTTTGAAACTGTTGAATGATGGACTTTCCTTGTGTGATTTCTGCACTAAATGAAAGTTAGTATCTGTAATTAATTAAATGCCAATAGCTTTTGTAGAAACAACAAGACACCAAGATTGTAAATAATTATTTTCTTATTTTTGGGTCATTCCAAAAAATGAAAACATGAGTAGTCTCTATGTTTAGAAGGAACCCAACATGCCAATCATTATCATGAAGAAACAACAGAAAAATGAAAACAAGAAAAAAGCATCATCTACTTTGAAACTGTTGAATCATGGACTTTCCTTGTGTGATTTCTACACTAAATGAAAGTTAGTATTTGTAATTAATAAATGCCAGTAGCTTTTGTAGAAACAATAAGACACCAAGATTGTGAATAATTATTTTCTTATTTTTCAGTCATTCCAAAGCACACTCATACTAGAAACACGAGCTTATACTATTTTTACATATATTAAAAGCAGAGAGAGAGAGCTTAGAACTACATATTACATTCAAGGACTTCAAAACAAACACTTGCCCTTTTGCATGCAACTTCTCTCATGTATGCACTAGCCATGCTGCATGCAACTTATTTCATGGATTCTTAATCTTCAATGTGTCTATGTACCTACCAAGCTTCATGATATCATTACCCGAAATATAGTCAAGAAAACCACTGAAGCTGCCTCCTTTGTAGGACAATGGGTGTTGCTCGTCCACTAGCTCTGGCGCAGGTGCTACTTTCTTTTCTAAAGCTAGGCTGTGAAGACTGGCAATTGAAAGCCGCTTCTTTTCTGAGTTAACAGTTACTCTGTGAACAACACCCTTGTAATGGCCATTGGTCATCACTTCCACTTGATCTCCCAACTGGACTACTAGGGCACCTTCAATAACTGGAACAGGATGCCAATTCTTGTCGTGGTCCATGATTTGCAGCCCCGGGTGGTTTTGGAGTAAAATGGTTAAGGACCCGTAGTCTGAGTGTGGTGGCATGCCTAGGGCAAGCTCTGGTTCGGGGCAGGCTGGGTAGCAGTTCACTGCCATGACTTGGCAGCCTTCTTCAATCTCTTCGAGTAAGTAATCAGCACTTAACCCCAAGCTCTCAAAAACTACTTCCATTATCTGCTTTTGTAACACTGGCATGGCCTTTGCATAGCTTCCCATCTTCTCCCTGTGAAGAGAAAAACATTATTTCGAAGGCTTTTAAAATAACTTAATTCAAAGAGAAGTCACATGTATTAATCACTAGAATGATTTGAAGTTTACTGTATATCTTGTTCAAAATCCACTTACTTGTAGCTGGGGGGGTTCGAGGGCCATAGATCGACCCAAGTGGAGATTGGATGAGCGTAATGCTTGATGAAGTCTCTCCAAAAATGAACTTTATCCTTAACGTGATTCATACTTGTGCCATACCTTACAGGCTTATGAACATCAACCGATGCAAGATGCATCTTCTCCTCATTAGGCAAGTTAAAGAACTCTGTTGCAGTGTCTAGGGCATCATTTATGAACGAAGGGGGAATTCCATGGTTAATCACCTGTTAGCACACAAGCCTCCACGTAAATTCAAACGATAATATTGCAATAATGCATGCATGCAAGTAGACTACATGTAAATGGCGTTTGCTTGATAAATTTAGTTTAAGAGAAAAAATTAAAATTTTCTTACGTGAGTTCCTACTTCTTTAATGAGGATGCCAATCACCACACATCACGTCAAGCCACGTATATATCCATGGTTCAACTTGTCATTATAAAAGAAAATTGAACACGGTGAATAAGTTACTCCATTCTCTATCAGCTTAAGCTTATTTAGTGTATATAATATACGTTATAAATTAGTAAATTAAACTCTACCTTCATTTCTAGTCCTACTCATTTTTCAAAAAGTAACGTAATGAGCTACGCATATAAGTCACATGTAGGAGCGAAATCCTAGCGGAATGTGAATTAAAATGAAGAATAATAGGAAAAAATAAGCTTCAATATTCTTTTTCTTCACACACAAACAGAGATGTAGTGGCATAGGCATGGCAAGGATTTTTAGAATACCTGGAAGAAACCAAGTTCTTTGCAGGCAACACGAATTTCGTCAATTATCTGAGTCCTAAGAGAAGGGTGGTGCAAGGAGGAAAGATCTATAATGGGTAGGGTGGTGGTGGTGGTGGTGGTGTAGGAGTTCAAGGTGAGGCTAGGATTTGGTCGTTCGGAGGGAGGAAGAACAAAATGGTCAGGGACATGGGGTACCCCCATTTGGGTTAGTGTCATTGCACTAGTAAATCCTGAGCTCTCTCTTTCCTTTTCCATTCTCTCTCTCTCTTCTCTACTATTCTCAGTACTGAATGATCTCTGGAGGCCTACTGAGCTTCCCTATTTATAAGCTGAAATATATGGCTCTTTCCATGAAATGGATTCTTGTTCAGGTACAGTTACAATGAATGGAGTGGTGTTACTAATTGCACATATATGTTGTATACATATTGATATTACATGTAATATATTAGACTATGTTGGGAAGTAATCCAAAAGAGCTGTGTTCATGAAATGGATATAGTAGTCTCTTGATGTTTTCTGGGTTAATGTGGGACCCGAAAACCCACAAACTTTTTCTTTAGATGATCTACTGATCTCACAGGCTTGGGTAATCACAGGAACAGTGCACCTGTACAATTCACGCGCTGCAGGGAAGCGTGGGCGTGAGAGGGAGGTGAGAATTATCCCTTAAATTGTCTTTTTTATTTCGATTTTTATATTTAATAATTGTGATGCCATACGCCTGTTGTACATTGAATTTGGTTGTCCAATTCCAATTTGTTTTGGAGCTACTGAAATGACCACAATGACCCTTGCTTTTTGGTGCAGAAGTTCTGGATCCTTCCTAAGTGGTTTTGGACTTGTTTGTAAATTCACTTACAGGCGTGTTTGCTCAGCAGATAAAAGAGAAGCGCGTCCACGTTATCCCACGTTTGGATACAAAATATCATTAAAAGGACGTAATTGAGAAATTCATTTTTACAATCAGTACTATCGTTAAAAATTTTTCGGTAAAGGACGCTGTTTGGGGCAACAGAAAAAACTTAGACCTAGTTTGATAATAGTTCACTTCTTGTTTTTGTTTTTCGTGCTCTAAAAAATAACAAAAATTGAGACCTTGTTTCTCTTGTTATCGAAAAGGAAAGAAGAGGCTATTGGAAATATTATTGTTTTTATATTATTTGCGTTTTTATATGAATTTGTTACCAAAATTCAGAAAGCATGTTGCTAATATGGGGAGAATTTTTTGAAAAATTTCTTGTAAACAAGTTGTCAGGCAAATTTGTTTTTTGAAATCAATTTGCCAAAACACAATTTTGACGAATTTTCGAAACGGAAACAGGAAACAAAAACTAAAAACTGTAACGTAATGGGACATTTCTTGCAAGTATCAGAACACGAATGCCAATATTACCACATATTAGATATACGACTCTAATCCGACCATACTGACTTTTTCAACTAATACAAACTAAACGTAGGTAATGTTTTGATAGGGTTTGGCTCTTCTTCGTATCTTAATATTTAAAATCTTCTAGACTCCTTATCTTACTATATTATTTAGATTTAACGGATAATATTTTTATTCGATTCAAATTCATATTATTATTTTGTTAGTTTTTTTTTAACGTCAAGTAAAATCTTTAGTTTAAAGAAGATTGATCGTTCTTGAATAGTGTAATTTATATCTGTCAGTGTACGGTTGTGATGCAGTAATAATATCTCGGTAAGTCCGAAGTCGAAACACAGGGAATATAAATGAAATATAGTAGGATTTAAAGTAGATCTCTCAAGAAAAACAACTTTAGAATATAAAGGGAAAATTTGATTTGAGATTGGGTTTGAGAAATTATTTTAGGCAATGAAAATAAATTTATGATAAGAAAGCTTAATTAAATAACAATAAGCAAAAGGTCTTGGTAGGACTAATCCAGTTAATAGGTCTACAAGTAGGTCCCCAAGATAGCTGTGAGTAAAGAATCTCAAGATTTGATTACTAGGGTCTCATTCATACCTGTCTCAGTTTATAAACTTGTCTACAAAGTACGTTTGAAACTTAATCAAGAACAGTAGATTTCTAAAGCACTCTTAATAGGAATATGTATACAATTATAATCAATACTCTTATCAGAAATTTTAGGTATATGTATCCCTGCTTGCAAATCAGTCTATACATACGTGTTAGATATGATCAAGAATATTATTTTTGAAGATATTTATAGGCAAGAAAATAAATTTTGATCCAAGATCTTGAAATCTTAAAAAATAAAGAGTTATCTTGAATCTCTACATGTAACCTACTTATCTTTTCAATCCTTGTCAAGAAAAAGATTACTTATCTTTTCAATCCATGTCAAGAAAAAGATTGAGCAGCTTAAAGCCATAAGAAAACACATGAAAATTATATTGAAGCTTGCAACAATTGAAAAAACATCAAATCTTGAATATAAAGAAAACTAAATGAATACAAAAATTAGGGCTCTTGAAAGATGAAAAGATCAACAAAACTACTCATACTCCTAAAACTACTCTAATTCTAAGGTTTCCTAACTCTCCTTCCCTTAAAAAGAATTCCTATGGGCTTAAAAAGACCTTAATTAAAACCCTAACAGATTTTTGGCCCGCGGTGGAGCGTCCGGATGGATCTGGAGGGCATCCCAACGGGTCTGGTGATGGGGCGTCCGGACCAGTTTTAACACTTAGTAAATTTTTTACAGTTTCACCAACACGACCGCTACCTGTCCGGACGGGTCCTTTCGGGCATCTGGACCGCCAGTATGCCTTCACAAAAGTTGTAGATCTTGAAAAGTTGTATGGAATTGACATATTATGGGTCCTGATAGCCTTCTTGGTTTGAGAAATATGGTCTTCCGAAATTTCAGCTTTCCGTGCTTTAGGAGCTTGTACTACAGCTTCAGTAGCTTGTACTTTTGCAGCATTCTCTTAAAAATTATATCTAAAATGTATCCAAAATCCTTCCATTTAAGTTCAAAACATATACAAAGCACAATAAACTTAGTTAGTACTAAAACATTACCAAAAAGACATATAAAATTATAAACCAATACTAACAAAGTACTAGTTAAGGCTTTATAATTGCACTTTTGAAGCACAATCAATAATATCATTCTTTGGATCTGAGTGACTAACATGTAGCATAGCGAGAGATAAGAAATTCGAATGATTTTAAATATCAAGGTCTGGAGGTGAGCTGATCTTGTTTTGATGAGCACTTGGAGTTTCTCAATCCCTTCACGTGGTGTATTCATTCATCCTCCTCATCGACAAATTGAGAGTGGGGGCCATAACCACCATTGATTTTCAAAAATACCTCTTAGCAGCAATAGGTTTTTGCGGGTAACCCTCCATTATTGTCGTTCTTGGCCTATTCCAGGATAAAATTCTGACTTTATCCTTGCTCATTCTAGTAGTTGATGACGAGCTAACTACAAGTAAAAATGATCGTAATACATCCTACACTAGGAATTGTTCAATTTTCAGAACTGGTCTTTGCTCGTATGTAACTCCTACTAACCTACTAGCTCGTGAGTTATTCAATTAAGTGGATTGAGACTATAAGATTATTAGTTTAACCTTTTTTTCTAGTAGTTGCGATAGATTCTCATCAAACTGACTTTTTAAGACAATCTAAAAAGATTAAAGAAGGTGACAGTTCCTTACCAAATATAGATAGAACAATCTGATGCAATACACACATATATGTATTAGAAATAGGTCTACAAACTAATTTTTCCTGTCACTTTCTTGAAAATTCATTTGAAAATTAACGGCACTTGGGTTGGGTGGTTAAATTGTTAGAAAGGTTATTTATGTTGCCCTTCTGGCTTTGGGCCTACACATAACAAATCTGATGCAAATGTGTTGAAATTTCTGCAACCCAGAGAGAGAGAGAGAGAGAGAGAGAGAGAGAAAGAGAGAGAGAGAGAGAAGAACTATGCCTAATGACAGCACCAGGCAGTGTAAATGGGTAATCAGCTGGTTCAATGGAAACCTGAGAGGCATTGAATGGAACATTAGTTAACCACATGGGGTGGTGGCTGGCTCTTATGCACCATTTATGGTATGTTTAGCTGTCATTCATGCCATGCATGAAGTTTACGTAGTTCATATAGCGGACGGTAACTGTGCACGAGCTTAAAGAAGTAATCAGTCGAAAGTCTGGATATGCTGCAACTGTAAATAAAGGGGTAATTACCATTTATTCCTTTGTAGTTTAAGTGAAAATCACATAACTTTCATGTGATTTAAAAGTAAATATGTAACCTCTTTATAGTTTGGACTTAATTACAAAATGGATAGAAACCGTTAGATTCAACAGCAATTTTATTATAAGAGTATTTTCGTCATTTCATCTCTCTAAAATGGGATATTAAAAAGACAAAATTTTCCTTTTATGTAAAAAAATAGAGTTCTCATTTGCAAGAGCAATTTTGTTATTTTATCAAATTTGTCACACTTTCATCTATTTTATAAGTCCAAACCATAAAAGGATTATGTGTTCACTGTTAAACTACAACGGAGTTACCTAATTTTCGCTCAAGCCTAAAGGGGATAAAGCATAATTACTCCAAAATAAAACAAGTTACATTTTCTTCGCTATTATAGGAACCAATATGCCATCCTAGCTAGTGAATTATTAAGGTTTGATTGGGTCTAAAACCGACTTTTGGATTGATTTTATAACAAATCAAGCACCTCCAAATTCTAGCTAGATCTCCAACCCAAACGCAACCCAACCCTCATTGCACAAGAGTAGAAGGAAACCATAATAAACTTCTTTGTTTTTTTCCATTTAATTTTTTATGGTCTTAAGGAAAAACCAAGATCAACTTTGTCTATTTGAAGGATTGAGTTGAGTTTCCTAATTCAATCCATAAATGGCAAAAAAACACATCAAATAAGCAAAGGGTTGGGCCAAAAATTACAAATAGCTCAAATCTGTCGACTCAAGGCAAGTGGGCAATAATTGTTATGTATATATATATATATTCCTCACAGTTGGAAAAATTATAATATGAAAAGTATGAATTTGTCACCTAGTACTCTTGTGGTTGAGATTTAACAAATCTGATGCAAGTTGTCTTTTTTTTTTTTCCAGTGGATAATGGAAAAGAATTTGAAATATTAAAAAAAAAAGAGGAGGATGGTTCAATGGCATTGGAAGAGCCCGGAAAAAGAGAAGATGAAGCAATGACATAAACAAGATGATTGACAAGCTACAAAGAATCTGCATCTGATGTTGGAGTGCCTGAAACAAATGCAAATCTAGTACTATTCTATGTGCTTCCAGGAACCAGTTTTTAGAGACATTCACATGCAGACATATATATATATATATAAAGAAATCATTAACCAGCCAATGTAAGGAAAAATTATCCGGTGCTCTTACAACATGTTTGGAACTTGAGGGAAGGAGGGAGGGGGAAGGAAGGGAAAAAGACAAATAAAGAAAAATATATTTTTTTCTAGTTTAATTTGTAAAGGAAATAAAAGGAAAGCGGAAGGAGTGAGAGAGATATATATATATATATATAGAGAGAGAGAGAGAGAGAGAGAGAGAGAGGTTATTTTGTTCCCTTACTTTTTCCTCTATTTCTCTCATTTTTTCATTTTCTTTTCTCTTAGGTAAAATTAAACAAGAAAATAATTTTTTTTTATAATTTTCTTACCTTCCCTCCCCCAAGTTCCAAACATTTTGTTAGCGCCGAGCATCACTTCACTCCTCTCATAATGTAGCGTGTAGTGACTAACCGAAGATTTCTGTCGAGGGGATTAGGGTAAAAATTTCATTGTTGAAAGGAGGGTCAAGTTAAAAATTTTGAGCTTTTGGAGCCAATATATTATATTGTATTCTAAATATCTAAAAATCTGTAAGGGTAAGAGAAAATTTAGAAACTTTGAGAGGCCAATAAACTATATTATATTCTAGATATTCAAAAATTTGTGAAAGTACAAGAAAATTTGAGGGCTTTAGGGGGTTATGGTCCCACCTCCGTCTGCCACTGGTGGTGGGTCATTCACCAATTCCACTACCAAGGAGACCTACTTTATTATGAGAGAAAAAGTGGGACCACAGAGTACTTTGAAAGCACCAAATAATTTTTACAATAGCAGTGTGCTGAGTCAAAGGTTATTGCCCCCCAACTAAAGGTATTAGAGGCAGACTTAGATTCGGAAACACACCCGCAGGTCATAGAGTTACTGTGCTTCGTGAATTCACTTCACCTAACAGCGTGTTGGGAACTTGGGAGAGAAGAGTGTGTTTGCCCCCTCATTTTTTTCTCTCTTTACCTCATTTTCCCTCCTTTCCCTCGTAAGTAAAAACGAAAAAAGGAGAGGGATCTTTGCCCTCTCTGAGTTCCAAACAGGCTATAAATGCATGGTGGGTTTCTTTAGAAGCTATCATTCAATAACAGTCCTCAAATTTGCATCACACCAAACACACCGATTGTCTTAGAATTGATACCTTTTTTTGTTTTGTTTTGTTTTTATTTTTACTGTTTTAGACCAATGAATTGACTACCCATGACAGGCCATCGCCCAACCATCAAGTTAATTGGGTTTCCTTATTTTTATTTGTTTATTTATCAGTCCATCCCAACTAGATGCTCTTTTGAAGAAGGCCCAAGTTCCATTTCTACTAAATTTGTGACTTGGATTGTATCCGTATATGCTTTACGTCCCTCATAAGGTTTTGTCATCATATTTTTTTACCTATTAGGCATAAGCGGGTTTCACATGTATTTATCAACGCGGGTATATCACCTTGCCTCTACTAAATAAGGAAAAACAGTGTCTATGGCATCACTCCTATGCCCTCGTGACCTCTTATTGAGGAGTGGTATAAGGCTTTTTTACAATTGGACAAATGCAAGTTTGTAGCATAGCAAGAAAGATGATTTATTTCTTAATTTTAGTATTTTTAGTGGGCAATATGAAGAAAAGTTTACAATAAAAACTATTAAAATGGTATAATATGAGTAGGAGAATGGAAGGAAATAGGGAGAGCTGAGTTCATACGCAACATAGGAATTGTCTACCCAAGTTAATGTTTGGTAGAAAAAATGATATAAATAGATCTAAGTTTCATTAAAAATCACCAAACAAAAAGGTAACATATGAAGTCCAAAACTCTTAAAGCTTGGGCTATTAACTAAGGACTCGTTTGGTATAATTTTTTTTGTAAATTTTTAATTTTTTTGGCTTATAAGTAAAAAAAATTAAATATTTTTTTGACTTATAAGCAAAAAAAATTAAATATTTTTTTAACTGTATTTTTTTAACTTTTTTACTTGTCTTAGCTTATAAAATAAAAAAATTCAACTTGTTTTACTTAAACAAAAAAGCTAAATTTAAGTTTCACCAAATAGAGCCTAAAGCATTCATGTTTATTGGCAGAGGTAGGTGCGTTGTTGTTTATGAACTTAATGTTTGACATGGCTTTTGGTACCTTACCCAGTGATGGAAATTTGACCGGAGAAAGGAGGTCCTTGCCCTGGGCCCGACCCTAATAGAAAGGATTTAGGGTTCAATAAAAGGGTTAGGAGTGCTTATGGGGAAAGAAAAAAACCTGAAGTGGGTATAGGACGGGGCGTGGAAAAAAGAACAAAACTCAACTTATTTAATTATGTATCAAAATGACAAGAATTTCCTAATTATATTATAATATACATAAATATCACTTAGTATATATAAAAAGTTTTTATAACAAAGCACTGTTTATTTCTTGTTATGTAAGCTAATTGTTATTTTAAGAAATATATAAAATTAGAAAAATATTATCTATGTGCCAAAAAAAAAAAAAAGATATAAAGGTTAACTCGACTTGATAAAATTTGAACATAGACGGGGTTGGATCAAATTGAAGAGTCCAATCTGTAACAGGTATGGTATGATATGGGATGCATGGGAGATTTTTTTTTTTTATTAGGATTAGGGTAGGGTACAAGACCCCTTGCCAACCTTATTGATTCCAATACATAGTTATATTATCAACTTAAATCAAGTGAGATTCCAAGAGGGTTGGCAAGGTGTTGACCATAGAGATATATCATTATCGATCAGCCAATCAGATCTTATGGCGACCCATAATCAAGAGTCGTTTTTAATTTGGAATCCACACTGTTCGTCAAGAAAATTTGCTTATTCTTCTCATAAACAAATGCACGATTTAATGACCCAAACCAACCCCCCCAATTGATTTGAATTCAATACGTGACAATCATTTCCTAAGACAACTATTCACACAATTGTCAATAATATGAGCAAGAGAACCGGTGGCGATCATTCTAACCTAATCTCTGCACCTGGTAGTGTTTCTTATATCTAAATATTAGGTGGCAATTATATATAAACATATAAAAATTGAGAGAGAGAGAGAGAGAGAGAGAGAGAGGCAAAAGTCTTGATGCATTAGGTAGACATGGGGAGGCACCAAACTATTTGCTTGAGACAGAAGCAAGTATATTAATTAAACATATGCGGCTGTTAGGAATATAATTTATTGCCTTTCTAAATTATATACATACATTGCGTACCAACTTTCACGACTTATATAGTTGTCTATATAACATGCTATGAGGTCCTCTGCCACTTTTGTGCCTCTCTTGTTCCCTTTCATTAGTAATCATATAGGAAAAAGCCTTGGAGATATGGCAATGGCAGCTGCTTTCCTTGTCCTCCTGCTTGCCGCTGCTCCGGCAGTCCATGCTGTGCAGCACACTGTTGGCGGCAGCAGTGGCTGGAGCCAGTCGACAGATTTACCCACTTGGGCTTCTGGCGAAACATTCACCGTTGGTGATACACTTTGTAAGTATTGGATCACCTCTAAATAAGGATCCATAACCCAAATAAAAATGTTATACATAAATTAATTTTTTAATTTATTTTTTTACTTACAAGATATAATGCAGTAGGACTCACAATAAATGCAAGTGAGATTTATTTACTTGTGTCTTGTGAGTAAGAAAATAAATTGAGAAATTAATTTATATATAATAGTACTTTAAAGTATAAACTAAATAAATACATATGTATATTTGTGCGTGCATATATACAGACACTCAAACAAAAATTGGAATCATTTCCAAATTTTCTGAACATTATTGTGCATGTTAATCATAAGGGAGGCTTCTTGGCTTGAATTGTTTTTCAAATCTTTCTAGTTTCTAATATAAGCTTCATTGTAGAAAATTTCCAAATTGGGGTAATCTCATTAACTTCCCAAAAGTCAACGTCACATATTTTGGATGGATTTTTTGGTATTGTTTTTCGTACGAATAGAATTTTTCTATTTGTATTTTAAAACTACAAGACCCCAAAGACCAACAATTTGTTAGATCTAGTATACAGTTCTGACCTATCCTTTTGATCAATAAATAAGAAAAACTTCACCAACGTAGTCTTTCTATGTCTGCGTAACTAAATTTTATAAATTTAAAAAAATTATAATATTTAGCCATGTCATATGTATTCTAGTTCTTGACAACATCGATCATAAACTTTTCAAGTTCTTGTGAGTTCTTTCTTGCCATGTTTAACCATTTCTATGCCGATTTGTTAAAGAGATCAGGACATCTCCTTCCATTCCAGCAGCAGCAGCAAAAAATAGACCAGATTTAATGCACTGAACACATTTTCATATCATGGAGCTTAAATGTTGATGCTAGAAATTCGTAAGAAATATATGGGTGTGTATATATATATATATATGTGTGTGGGGGTAATTACAGTTTATCACCTTGTAATTTGAGTAAAAATTTAAAATTGAATTGATAACTTTTTTTGACTTGGACTTATAAGCAAAATGAATGTAACTGTGACAAATTTGATGAAATGACAAAAATTCTTATGTGGAGGACAACTCTTTATTTTTACATAAAAAGGTCAAATTATTTTTTTAATATTCTATTTTGACGAGATAAAATTATTAAAATACCCATATAGCATAGTTGCGGTAATTTTAATGATTTTTATTCATTTTATAATTAAGTCTAAATTACAGGAGGATTATCTGTATACTTTTAAAGCACAATAGAATCACGTGATTTTCGCTTAAAGCACGATTGGGTAAAGTGTAAATATCTTTATATATGATACTATATTAATGATTACAAATGTACCTATGTGTGTTCATACACATATGATGGCGATACAATTGGCTTATTTCTGGACACGCCAATTGTTTCATCACAATTGAAGAATATAACTAAGGGGAATGATTTAAAACCAATCAAGATTTGAAAATACAAGGTTTAAATTCAAACTCACGAGAGTTTCAATCTTCTTCATGACCAGTGTTCACTTATAGCGGTAGCCACAGCGTGGACGTAGTAAGTAAGAGCGATTACGACAATTGCAACACCGGCAACGCCCTAAAGTCCTATAACGACGGAGCAACCACCATCAGCCTGGACAAAGTCGGTTCAATGTACTTCATATGTCCGAGTTTAGGCCACTGCCAGGGAGGCATGAAGCTGGCAGTCACCGTGGTGGCGGCAAGCACCACCCCGACCACCGGAACAACTCCGGCCACCCCATCATCTCCCTCCGGTTCATCTTCTCCGGGAACTACGCCCTCGACACCAAGCACTACTCCCGCCATCACCACCACCACATCAACACCACATGATGGAGACGCCGGCAGCTTTGGTAGCATGAATCTTCCTATGCTTCGATTTTCGCTAGTTCTGGCAGCCCTGGTTGCATTCATGGGCTAGGCGAGAGGCAGTGCTATTATGTTTTTTCATTGAAATTGTGTGGTTTTGTGATTTATGAGATTTATCTTCATGTTAATATGATTTTTCTGAATAAAATGGTCGTTAATAGAGTTGTTTTTCGTAATTCTTCTTCTTCTTTAAATGTCCTGACGAACAGCCTGTGACAGCTGAGTCATAAATAGATGATGGTGTAATTTGATGTTACAGGTAATTACACTTTACCTCAGGTAGTTTGAGCAAAAATTAGACGACTCTCTTATGATTTAAAAATAAACACATAGCTTTTTGTAGCTTGAATTTATCTATAAAATGGATGAAAATCGTTAGTTTTAATGAAAATTATATCATAGGAGTATTTTCGTTACTTGGTCTCTCCAAAATAGAACATTAAAAATATAATTTTATTCTTTTATATCAAAATAAAAGGTTGTATTTTGCATGAATTTTTTATTATTATTTCACCGAATAATCTTTTTGATGCTTTATTTTGAAGAAATAAAATGAAAAAAATACCCATATGACAGAATTTCTGTTAAATTTAATAGTTTTCATCCATTTTATAGATAAGTCTAAACTGCATGGTAGTTATGTGTTCACTTTTGAATTATAGGGAAGTCATCTGATTTTTACTCAAATAATAAGGAATAAAGTATAATTACTCCATAATGCTATTATAATTTTGAGTAAAATACACTTTACATCAAATCTTACTTCAGAATCTTTATTTTTAATTACAACGAATAAAAAGTATAAAAGTTAATTGTTATTATAATAAAAAAGTGCAAATCTTAAAATAAAATTCGGTGTAAAATGTAATAGAACAGAATCTATTTTAACCTTTAATTTTTTTTTAAAGATAAGCGAATTTTATTTTTAAAAAGTATTAAATATTACAATGAAGCTCGAGACATATCTCCTAGGGGGCACACAGCTCGTTAAAGAGCAACACACGAACCTAACTGTCACTGACAGCCCGAGAGCAAAGGCTAGCATACTCTTTAATTTTTTTTCTTATTCTTTCTACTATTTTTTTTTTTCACAAAAATGATTGAAATAATAATAACAAGGGAATTAAGGGGGAAGAGTGAGGGGGACCAGAATTTGTCCTTTGTTTCCCTTTCGACTTTGTGCAGCAAAAAATAGTCACTACAAAGTTAGCTTTGAATGCACAAACTCTTAGCCAGCATGCACAGGGATGGCTTTGAATGCAACTAATGGTTCTGGATTTAGCAATTCTTAATATAACAAAGTTTTATTGCAAATTATAATTTCCAAATTCTAGACAATTTTTGGTGACTAGTTCCACACAGGGGTTGTGGTAGGCTATAGTTGTTGTTGTGTTTTTTTTCTTTTCTTTTCTTGTTGGGTGTGATGGAGAGGCCGAAGCCATTTGCATATATAGAGTGAGAATATACTTCTGATTTATAAACCTATTCCAAAACTCCAATGATCGAAATCATAAGGAAGGCAATTTAAATGAGCAACACCAGGCATCATGAAAATTTTTTCATCAGTCACCTATATCATTGGAAATATATCAAATTAGACATTCATCTTTCTAAGAGTTCTAATTAGTAAGTCCAATAATATATAATTTAGCTTATAGTAAATTCAGTCATCAGGTCAGCCACAATGTCATTCACCTGGCCCTGGGGGTCGAACTCAAAACTTAATTCAGCAACTGTCATTGGCCTTCATAGGGAGTGAAACTTGGACTTTTTTGGTACAGTTTTTTTTTAAAAAAAATTTAGCCTGATTTTTTAGTTTATAAGCAAAAAATTTAGAACAATTTAATTTTTTTTTTTTTACTTATAAGCTATAAAAGACATCAAAAAAGTTTAAAAAAAATTATACCAAATGGAGCCTCAATAACTTAGAAACCAAAATACCAAGATTGTAAACCGGATGGCATTGAACATGAATGTGGGCAAATTAATTAATTTTGAACATGGGCTAAGGCAAGACGCAGTGCAGTGCTATTCTTTCCTTTGTGCCTTTGGTTTCATGATCATGAGATGTAGCTTTTATGTTCACATGATTTTCTAAATAAAATAGTGATTATGAGATGTATCTATGTTAACAAGATTTTCTAATAAAAGGCATATTATTAGGAAAATAGTTTAAGTGGTTAGGTAATAGTTAGTACTCGGTAATAAATCCTATCAAATGCTGATACGTGGCGTGTGAATACATTATTAATCTAAATTTGTAATGTAGTGAAAAGATTTTTAAGGCAACAACCTATCAAATTTTATCATGTGGTATTTTTCTTTAAAAGTCTTCTCATTATACCATAAATTTAGGTTTATAGTGTATTCACACGCCATATGACATCAGAATTACTAATGAGTACTCAGTATTACTCGACCATTAAACTCTTTTTCCATTATTAGGGGTGTTTTTCCATTATTAGAGGTGTTTCAGTGTCAGCCTCTATCTGTAAGCTATGTTTGAAACATGAAAACGTCTCTGCATGTATGGTTAGCTCCATTGTAGTTTGCCAAGTCTCGTATTTGCGCACGAAATATAAAATTACTGTATGTAAAGTTCTAACTTGAGTAAATTTTACAAGTTAATTAAATTTCGATGACCGAGAAACTCCCCATGCTATTGGTGCTTAATTGACAGCCTATAGTCTCTAGGTTTTGTATTAGTAGGATACTAACGTTTATGCTAAAAAATAAACAAAAAGAATTATGCAAATGCCCTAGCAATTGGCATGGTTTAAGAGGAATTCAAGAAATTTGAACCCATAATTAAGGAGATTATTCTGATTTCTTTTTATCTTATTTGTTTTCTTCACACTGAGGGAAAACATATATGCATTAATTTATCGGTAATTTACCACGACCTACATAAAGATGAAAATTTTAGAAACAAATTAGATTTGAGCCACTATGCATTACTTTAATATACAAATGAATACAGATGGTTATGAGGTAGGTGAGTTGAACTCATCAGTGAGTTGTTTAAGTTTAGTTTAAAAATTTAACAAATTTTAAAAGGTATTTAAATTTTACTTATTCATCTTTGGAGCTAATTTTAAACAAACCAATCACGAATCTATGTCCGAACACCGCCCTCCCCCCTTTTTTTTGGTGTTCCGACACTCAATGTTTTTAGTGTTTTTTTTTTCCACAAAAAACCAACTTAAAGAATTGGCTTACCAGTGTTAACAAACATTGCATCTACAATATGCCCAAATAAAAGGTTGTTTTACAACTTATTTCATGTTTTGAACTTATTTACTAAAATCAAATCGTTCAAGAAATCTTTTTTTTAAAAGATAACTTTAATGAAAATCTATAAAAGTTATGTTTTGAAAACATAACTTTAGACTTAAAATTGTGTTTTTAAAACATAATTTTAAATTTAAAATTGTATTTTCAAAACATAACTTGTAAAACAACTTTGACTTATCAAATACGTTTAAAACCACCTTAAATGGGAGATAAATTAAAAAACATATCTATTTTAGTAATAAACTCCAACAATAGGTGTAAATTTGTTGGATAGGGGTTTGGGTTTGTGTTCATACCATTGAAAGCTTTGTTTGGAACTTGGGCTAGAGGAGGGGAGGGAGGAAAAATTTTGAAATTTTCTCTTCATTTTCTCTCTTAAAAGGAAGGAGAAATTTTTTTTTTTTTTTTTAAAATCACTCTCTCTTTATTTTTTTACTTCACTTTTCTTCTATTTTGTTTTTTACAAAATCAAACAAAACAAAAAAACTTTTTTTCTTTCCTTTCTGTTTCTGTTCTTGCCCTTTCTTTCCCCAAGTTCCAAACAGGCTCTTATTGACCCCCGATGTTGGACTTTCGTTTCTCCGTATTTGTTCTTCCGGGCTGAGAGCGAGAGGAGGGCAGTGATGGCAGGGGAAAACGAGGGTGAGTTCTACCTTCGGTACTACGTAGGGCACAAAGGGAAGTTCGGTCATGAGTTCTTGGAGTTCGAGTTCAGGCCTGATGGCAAGCTCCGATACGCCAACAACTCCAACTACAAGAACGACACCATGATCCGCAAAGAGGTCTTCCTCACCCCCGCCGTCCTCCGCGAGTGCCGCCGCATCGTCTCCGACAGCGAGGTCAGTCTGCCTCCCCCTGACCCCCTTCCTCTGCCTCTTCTTGTCTCTTTCTGCGCTGGATCCAAAATTTGATTTTTTTAGGGCTTTTACTAGGTGTCTTTGTTTCTCTACCTTCACATATACTGGTATTGTAATTTAACTGAATTTAAGAGCAGGTCTATTTGGTTTTACGGCTTTCTTGAGGTTTGTAATTGTAATTTTCTTATTAATGATTTGTGCAGTTTGATATCTTTCTGTCCGATGCTGAGGGGAATGTGATCACATTGCAGTTTCTTTTAGGGTTTTATTGGTTTTGCCATCTCTTAATTTTTTTGATGTGGTTGTTGCAGTAATATAGTTGGTCTTTTGTTCAAGTCTGATCTTCTATTTTTCTTTATGAGTTGTTTTTAATTTTTATTGCTTATATGTGTTGTTTGTATGAAGGTGTAGGGTTTTAGTTTTTGGCTTGTTACTTAGATTTAGGCCTTTTGTTGTTAATTTTGTATTGCTTATACGTGTCAAAACTATAATTTGTTTGTGTTTAATATCATTGGCATCTTATTACCTTTAGTTTTGGGCATTTAGGGTTTTCTTATATTTATTGTTTTTATACATTTTGGATTTCAAATTTATGGAATTTAATCTGTATGATTTATTCAGATAATGAAGGAAGATGATAACAACTGGCCAGAACCTGATCGCGTTGGGCGGCAGGAGCTGGAGATTGTGATGGGAAATGAGCATATCTCCTTCACTACTTCGAAGATTGGCTCACTTGTTGATGTTCAGTCCAGTAAGGATCCTGAAGGGCTTCGCATATTCTACTATCTTGTTCAGGTCAGTTTTGTCACTTAGGATGATCTCTTGTGTGATATTGTAGATGCTCTTTTTTCATTGTTTGTTTAAGTTCTGTGGGACTAATGGATCGTCATTATGTGGTGCTTTTGGCTGAATTTGTAGCTAATTCTTCCTGTACATGTATCTTCTGTCGCAATCTATTATGTTAGTTATGAACTTGACACCTCTATCTTGTTCCTCTCACTACTTGATTTTGGGTTTAATAACATTGACGCTGAATTTGATTTAGTCTTTTCTTGGTGGCCATCCCAAGGACCTGATTTAGCTGGTCTATATTATAACTTCTTAATTTTCATTTCCCCCCTTAAACTCCTCATTGTCCTCTTATCCCTCAACATGTGCAGTTGTATAATACTTTTGAGTCAGGGGCACTCTATTACATATGATGTTTTAACCCATCAATTTAATTGCATTATATGACATTGTCCTAAAGCTTATTACTGAAGTATTGAATTTCCCGGCCAAATAGTAGAATCTATCTCTCAGCGATTCTTTTCTCCGCTAATCACCCCTTCCCAACCAGCCCGCCCGATCGATCTTGTAAGATCGGCTAATTCAAAGGGATTAATCTGGTCCGAAGTTGTCGGAACGAATTGTTTACTTGGCTTAGAGAAAGAAGAAGACAGGGGTCCAATCTTGAGAGGTGACCTTGCTTGCTGAAGGCCCATCACTACTGCCGGTTTTTACCTTTCTTAACGTGATTCCTATGACCTTGTGCCTTGGCCACACCCTCCCTTTAACTGAACACCTGTTGCGAGCAGCTGCCATACGTATTTGCCTGACCCACCTTCATTTTCCCCTAGCGAGATGCATTAGGGCCCTATTCTTTCCTTTCTGCCTCTTGACCAGCCCCATAAACATTGATTCCGACAACTAATGGTTGACTTCTGCAATGACACTCCCTTCCTTCCTCTCGGCTTCCCTAGACGAAGCCCCCTAAACTAGAACAAGGCCTCAGCAAGAAGACCCAGCTAAATGCCTGCCACCTGTGTTAAAACCGTTTAGGCCTTTCTATGTTAGGCCAAACCCCTCCATTAAAACTAACCTTGACTGGGTCAACTTCTTGACCCTTTGGCCCGCCATTGCTCTTTGGTTTGTGCTGACATTGCATTTCCCCTATTCTTGATGGGCTTAAGCCTCTTTATAGCCCCGACATTTTCCTTTTGACCCACCTCTACATAGCCCCTATTCTTGATAAGCCCAAGTCTCTTATCAGCCCAAACATCTTCCCTTTGGCCCACCTAAACCATATTCTAATATTTTCAAATTGAAATTTACGATGACTACAAGTTGTGAACCACTTTCAAGCTATACAAATATCTGCACATCGTTCATAGCAAAACTCTATTTAGTGTATTATGTATTACAAGATGCATTGGGATGACAATACATGCATAAATAGATACTCACAACTCACAAGCACTAACGATGTATCAGTACAACCATGCCTCAAACCATATTGTACATTGTACACTACAATATCATTGATTGTATGACCATCATGATACTGACCAACACATCCACAGCAAGCTATTTATCCCAACGAGCTATTTATCCAAGTCAACACAGAATTGGAGTAGGAAAATTAGGCCAGAAGCTTCAGGCAATTCTCAAGCTAGTAAGTATGAGCTCAAATCATGCTCAAACTGGCCAAGTTTCTTTACAAAAGATAAAATGCATAAGTAAATTGAAGGCAAAACGCATTACTAATTGGGCAGACAACATGTCTACTATCATTAAATTGTCCACTCTCAAACTCATGCTAGAATAAATCCTAGTATTTTTTGACAAAAAAAAAAATTTTGAGTGGTCACTTCAAGAACTCTGTAAGTTGATTCTAGATTGGCTCGTCTAGCACCCTAACCGAACCCATAAAATGTGAAACATCCATCCTAGTGCAAGCTATTAAACCCCTAGTATTATTATGAAATATAGACATTGAGCAAACCAAGAAAGAGACTAGATCCAGGGTTAGTGGTCCAACCTTAGGCCAACCGAAATTGCTTCAATATGAAGAAAATATATTACAAGTACTCAATAAAATGGGAAACAATGTGTTTCTCAACATTATGAATATATCCTTTTTTCCCCTCAAAATTCTATGAAACTACAATTGTAATTTCAAATACCTCATAATTTAGCAATTGAACAGACTTTCTACCCAGGAAAAATAAAAAACATCTTTTTCCCCTTAGAGGGTGAATATTTTTTATCGGATAAAATTAAAAATAATTTCATAAAACTCAAGATAATAGACTTGTACAGAAACTGTCATTTATTTTCCCTTTTGATTTTCACAGACTTTGCTGTTAATAGCAAAAGAAGAAATTTTGGAAGTGTGCTCGACATGTATCGGGAAGTGTCCAACTAGTATTGGTGTTCAACACGGATACGACACCCTCTTAGAAGTGTTCGTGCTTTGAAGTGTGAGATTGGAGGATGGACTTTAATTTTATATGCCACTTAACTGAGGGCTAGGCAGCCTAGGGACAATGAGTTTCGGTGTGATATTTTGTTTTGGGCCAATTAGGTGTCGGATATCAGGAGTTAGTAATCCTATCCTCAGAGAAGTGTCCTCTTGGAGTTTTAGAACCAGCTTAGGAAGTTCTTTTCTTTTAGGCAATAGGAATTAGTGTGAGAGAAAGAAATGAAGAAAGTTAAAGGGCTTAGCTAATTCTTGGGATCCCATGTGAGGGGTTTGAGAAAGATGCTGTGAAGCTGTTATTAGCTAGGAAGCACGGACACACCGTTAAGGGTGCTATTTGCGTGTCAGGCACACTGCGGACACACATACTTCTAGGACACGCCAAAATATGTGTCGGACATGCTAGGTGGCGTGTCCAATTATTTATTTATTTTTTAGCAATGGACATATCGGGGAGACGGCTGGGACACATTTGGGACACGACTAGGACACGTTTGGAACACAACTCATTCAGTGAATGCAGTTATTCCTCTTTTTCTTTTTCTTCTTCTTCTTCACTGAATCTCGGCCCATGATTTATGTTCTTTTTCTTTTTCCTTCTTCTTCACTTCCAAGAATTTCTGTTCTTTTCTTTTTTCTCTTCTACTTTTTTCTTTTTTTCTTCTTCTCCTTTGCTGAATCTTTGCCTAGAATTTCAGTTCTTCTTCTTCTTTTTCTTTTATGATTTTCTTATTCTCTTCTTCTTCTTCATTGCTGAGACTTATGTTCTGCTGCTATTGTTCTTCTTCTTTTTCTTCTTCACTGCCCTTGCTGCTTCTTGTTTTCACTACTTTTTTTTCTTTTTCTTCTTCTACTTCACTGAATGCAGTTCTTCTTCTTCGTTTTCTATTCTTCTTTTTCATATATGTCGTGTAATAGGTTATGGCTTATATCATTGATAGTTCATAAGATAGTTTATGGCTTACGAACATGGATAGTTTTCTTTTACTTTTGTACATTGAATTAGTGTTTTTTAAATAGTTTTGGTGGTTTGTGAATGTTACATTTATATACATGGAAAATAAAAATATATAAAAAAAATAATTTTTTGCCATGTCCGCAAAGTATCTGTGTCCTTCATTTTTCAAAATTGCTATGTCTCGTGTCCGTATCGGTGCTTCTTAGGTTATTAGCAATTGAAGCAGAAAACAGACCAAGGATGGATGCATATTCTGTTACGAGGAATGGGGGAAGCAAAGTTAGAGGTGGAAGGAAGTTTAAGAACTCCGTCAGCACCATCGTAATTGATGGTAGAGCTTTCGGGGCTAGTGTGAAGGGAAGGAAAGAAGGGGTTTATTTGATGGTGTTTTTTTTTCTCAGAAGGGGTCTTGGATAGGCCAAACTTTTTTGATTCCTTTTTTGGATCATACCACTGTTAGCTTGCTTTTTTAGCATATTCTATTGGTTTTTTAGGCCTGTGTCCTTGTAGTGGTTTTTTTTTTTTGCTTTTGTTAGCCTTTGAAATTTGTGTGGTGGCCACTTGACACCTTTTTTTAAATTTAGTTAACTTGATTACCTATCCCAAAAAAAAATGCTTTGTTTATGGTTCTCTTTACCATTGAGTTGAAGTTGTCAAGAGGTTTTCTTTTCATACTTCAATGCTTGATTTCATTGGGTTTTTCTCCTATCTACACACACACACACACACACACACACACTTTTATATATGTATATATATTGTTAGCATTGTATATTGGTTAGGGATTAGTGATTCACCCTACTTTGTACTCATGAAGAAGGGAGATAGGGAACATATTGAGGGTGTTATAGTGATAAATAAAAGACAAAATGCATGGGTTCAAGTAGTGAGTAAAGATTTGGCATCTAGTCTAAAGATGAACGCCCAAATCAAGCGGAGTGGGGAAACTTATTATAGATTATTATAGATGACATTAGATATTTTGTACAAAAACTTACCCCAAAGAGTATAAAACTCATGTGGTGGGGTCATGCTTTAACGCCTCAATGGATGGTTGCATTGATTATGGCATCAAATGCATTTTGGTTTGATGTTTATAAGTGAGGATTATTGTCTATGGTGTTGCTTTGCTACAATCTACCACAAAATGGTTTATTGGCCCCCTTAGCAGATGGCCACGAGTTTTGGGCTTTGTGACCTACTTTTTAGTATCCTACAAACCATGTTTTTCTGTTTGATGGCTGCTTCAACATATATTGAGTTGTCTTGATATTCCTTCGCAACTCTAATGCAATCTAACAGGGAAAAGCAAAATCAAAGAGAACACAAACTTTGGGTATTGGCCTGATTTCATGCCGGGGCCTATTAGGACCATGCTTGGGCAAGTTTTGTTTACGATAGGTTTTAGAAGTCAAAGATTTAGTTTTCTCACTTATCCAAAAAGAAAAAAAAAGAAATAAAAAGAATTATAGTTTCCTTATTTGAAGTCTGTGTCCTATTATAGTTAGTTCTTAGAAGTTATGTAAAGCTATATAAATCTTGTAGTTATAAATGGAGAACATGTTTAGAGAATTTTATGGAGTTTAGAAGTTATCTTGGAGAGTGTGATGCCATTCTAATGTAAGGGGTGATGCATATGGAATCTTTTTATGTTTTTGAAAGTATGATGCCTATTATTTTTCCCCAAAAAAAAAAAAAATATGATGCCTATGGAATCTAAGTGTGGCCTAGTATTTTTCTCATCGTCTTATCTTTCTTCTACTTAACCAGATCTATATAAACATCCCTTTAACCTTCCAATACCATGCCTAATATATTTCCTTTATTTAAGCATACAAGAAAAGCCATCAAACTCTCCTTTTTACTAATTAAAAAAAAACTCCTGTTTCCATGTTGAATTAAGCCTCAAGATTGACCCTTTTATACATCAATCCTAAACATCAGGAGTCCATATTTTTACCAATCTTCGAGCTACAAAAATCAATTGAATTAGCCTTTGAAACCTGCTTTTCACTTCAGCCCTATGTTAGATCTGGGCTTAATGACTGTAGGAGTGCATTCCCCATGCTCGTCCATCTAACATGGTGTTTAAGTAGTTCCATTAGCTAAATTTTGTCAGTGATGCACAATTGAATCAATATGGGTGGTTTCCTCAAGTCCCATTAGGTTGGAATGACTAAACAGTTTTGTCCCTGATGATCTACTACCTACTAGAATGATTTTTCTTTGAAAAAATAAGTCTTTGCTGCAGTTGAGCTCTCGCCTGTGTGAATCAGGTTAGAATTTGATTTACAATGTGGTACCGTTTATATTGCAACATAATCTTATTTTCATGTTTGTTTGACATTTCTTTTTATTAGAATTTAGGGCATGTTACATGTGGTTTGCTTGCACCCTGCAGTAACATTTTGCTAAAACCGATTGTTGCACTGATACTTGGCAGGGCATGACCTTAAACCATCATGGTACCTTGAGACATGTTTTGGAGGGACCAAAATTTTTTTCATGTTGCCTTGACACAGCTGCAACTATAGACGATTTACTTGTGTTCATGCTTAAGATGTATTTTGAGGTGCTCACATTACCATATTGCTTGGATTGGTAATGTCCTCGGTAAATGTTCAGTAGTAACTTAAGCCACCTGTCATGGTGAATTGTGACACATGGTTTGAGGACAACAAAATATCTGTTGCTTTAGATCATTTTATCTGTTCACACAGTTGATCTTCATACCCCCTTCGTTATGGTTCCCCCCCTCCCCCTCTCCCCACTCTTCTCAAAAAGAAAAAAAAAAAAAAAAGAGAACTCGACATGCAGTTTACTTGTGCCTTCGTGTGTGATCTGCTGAGACACAAAAGTACCATGTTGCTCGGTATGTAGTTTTGTATGGCCCACTGTTTGTTGTTTCGTAAAAGAGAAAATGAAAGACGAGAGGAAGGTAGGACTCCGAATTAGAACGTTGCGTTGTTGCATAATTGACGTGTCGTTAAAAAGCACTAATGATGACAATTTTTTGCCTTGATACAAATTGCTTTAGCATACGGTTCCCTGAGTTACTACTTAATAATAATCGACTTTCCAGTGGGTCAAAACTGATGGTTCCTTTGTATAGAGCAAACAGGACCTTAAACTACCATGTGTAACATTCTACAAGTTAAAACTTTTGCATAGCCTCATTAATAGCTTTCTTGATATGGGGTTATTTAGTATCGCAACTACATTCCCAAGTTGGAAGGCAAACTATTAGTTTTTTTTATTTGTTCTGTATAAATTGTTATAGTGTTGTTGTTTGAACTTGTTTGACTGGAGTTCATTTTGTAATCTTCCATTAATCAGGCTTGGTATAGATATATTTATCATCTTTTTCCTTTTTATTCATTTCTTTTTGTATAGTTGAAACCTAGAGAAGGAGAGTAATTGTATTCCATTTTGTAGGAAACTTTTTCTTGTTTATTATTATTTAATTTTATATACAATTTGTGAGAAAAATAGTAGTTGGCCAAAATGGGGTAACTAAGAAAAGAAGATAAAAATTAAAAGAGGGCCGAATAAACGGATGCAGGTTGGACTGGTTTTAATTCTATTCAGTTTTGAAATTTTGCTCATGAATTTACAAATTAGATTATGTGTATGACTCTGTAGAATATACTATTATTCTTTATCGTCATGCAAGGGTGAATTAGTCATCACATGTAGTGGTTATTGTTTATGTGGTTGCAGGACCTGAAATGCTTTGTGTTCTCTCTCATCTCACTCCACTTCAAGATAAAGCCTATTTAGGATGGATTGCAATGACTACTATGCAATCTGGATCAAAAGAGTTCATGTTTCCTTGTGACACACTATAGGTTTTTTGAAGGGTTTTTCTTCTCTTCCTTGTCTTGCTTAGGGTGTGCCCATGTATGAGTGTTTGAGTAACGGTTTACATGACCTTTTACTGAATTTAATGACACGCTATAAAAACTAGCTGTATGATAGACTTGACAAGTTTTTTTTAGCACAAATATTTTGTCGTTTAATTGTTTTGTCTTCTGCTTGGTTCTTAAAAGATTTATCGTGTTGCTGGGAGTATGTCCAGTGCAGATCTTTTGTCATTTCATTATCAGATGGGTGAATATGCTATACATCATTTGAGACTTGGAATTGGGAGGAAGCTTAAAACACTTCCATCTTACATACTCAAGGATTAAGAGGCTCATTATAGCAATGGTAGTGAGAATGAGTCGCAAGTGTTTTGTGTCATCCCAAGTTTGATCCAAATCATACAACTTTTGGATGAATGTAGAATTTTGTAAACTTGAAAAATACCTAAAAAGCTGATTTGGAGTGATTTTGAAGTCAAATATGTCATATTAAATGAATGTAATGCGATGCAAAACAATACGAACGTGATCAACAATTCTACACGGTCGGTTTGGCCCAAACCATCCAAGATTGGAACAAATTTGGATTTAAAATGGGATTCTACAAGTGAGGTCTATATGCAATAGAAAAGTCTAGTAGTGAAGTAATACAATTTTTTAGTGCTCATGCCTATTAGATTTTGTCATGTGTTATTTATTACAATTAATTTTTTTTAATTAATTACAAATTTATGTTGTTGATATAATAAATCACTTTCTATCTCAATTTAATAGTGATTAGTACTTAACAGTTGATATTAGTTTATTACTAGACTTTTTCACGACCTCGTATGAGAGAGGGCAACATGTGTTTTGGATTTGGATTTGGAGGTAAAAAAAGTATGTCTTGGGTTTGGAGCACAAACTTCAAATATGTTAACTTAAAATCTAGGGGTTGTAAAATTGTAATCCACGAATTTGAGAATTAGTTGTTTGGATCCCCAATGCTAACCAATGGAGTTGATTCAATGATTACACAATGAAAGTGTGGTGGTTAAATTAGCCAAGTTCATTGCTTAATGAAGTTTTGACATTTTTCTATGTTATAAAAATTTGTTCTCTATCAAATGTAGAATGCTCAGGCATTTATGAAATGTAAATCTATATATCCAAGGACATTAGATATATTTGCAGAGATAGATTAGGCTTGGCTCCCTCTCGTAAGTGGACTTCCTACTACCATGATTTATTGGCTAAAACTTCAATAATGAAAGGGTGGGGGCTGCGAGTGAGAGCGAAAGAGATCGTGGGATGGAGGAGGATATAAGGTCGAGATTCGAGAGTTTGGGGGCCTTGTATTGCAACTATGAAAGATTCTCGAAAGTTATAAAGATTTCTAAAATAACTTGATGGAGGAGGATATAAGGTCGAGATTCGAGAGTTTGGGGGCCTTGTATTGCAACTATGAAAGATTCTCGAAAGTTATAAAGATTCCTAAAATAACTTGAAACATCATAGATTGTTAATATTGATATATTTCTTTAGAAAATTTAATGTTATTTTTAAAATTTTGTGTAAAATATCTTGGATATTTTATTTTGATTACCAAATTATTGCCACTTGTATAAATCTAGACTCTTGTAAACACCGCAACACATATAAAGGGTTGGTATCTCAATTGGAGGTCACTTTCCTCTCCTCATGTGCTAACTTACACTATAAATATCATCCAAAAGTATTGAATATGAATTTAATTGTTTATAAGTATGTGTGTATTCCATATGAATTACCGCTAATGATGAAAAAATGTTTCTTAGAAATTGAGAGAATAGGCACTGGGCTATATCCGAAATCATACTACTAAACACCAAATTAATGAGGAAAGGTCATGAATTTTGAGAGAGACAATGCAGTTTAAAGAAAGATAACAAATGTTGATGGGTAACTACAATAACTTTTATACCGAGAATTAATGTGAAGGAGCCATAACCGAGGACATACTATATTAGACAATTGCTTGTCCATAGACCATGCCTAGGGGCGGTAACCTGCGAATTGGAGTTCATTTGGGTTGGGAGTCGAGTTCTAACTACTGCCTCCATTTGTCCACTCAATTGCTAAATTAAACAGCCTCCCTTCCATTGTCAACAAATTTGGATCCACCCAAAATTAGAATTTTTAAAAACCCTATTTGGACTTTGGTGATCTTGTCAAAGTATACAAGAGAGCTTTTATTGAAAATTAATTTAAAAAGCTCTGTTTTTGCTTTCATTAAAAATATGTTGTCGCCTATTAAATATGAAGTAAGGAGTTAAGGTGATAGTCAAGATAATTTCAAATAAATTAGAACACATTTTGAATGAAAAACAAATAAATGATGAATAATTTTTAATATGAAAATTATTTGAGTTTATTATATGTGTAAAAGCTTTGAAAATCATAAACATATAGTCAAAACTCTTGTTCAATGTCAAAGGGTTAAAAGAAGGAACTTTCACGTTTATTACTAACCACACTGCATAGAGAAAAGAACATAAATAGATTCCAAATAGAGAAAAAAAAAAAAAAAAGCCAAGCAAATAACATTCGACACTTACACGAATAAGGTCCAGTTTTAATACATAAATATAGACGCCACATTACTTATTTTAAGCTTCCAAATTCTCTTTACAATGGAATTATATAAATTCCTATCTTTTTTTTTTGTCTGGTAAAAAAGGTGTTAGAAAACATTTTACTTAATCTAGTGCAACGCATTAAAAGTAGGAAAAGAACATTATAATTGGTTCATGTATTGTAGTTTGAGGGCTTTTAATGTGGTTCTGTTGACTAAAACAAAAATCTCAAATATCTCTTATCAAGATTCTCAAGTTGAATGTTTTACGCTGGTGAATGTTATGGTCATGTTACGAAAATATGGCACGGTGATTTGTCCCCTCTCCACAGCCTTGAGAAGGAGAGTCTGATTTTGATAGCAAGTGTTGGATTCCTTGGTAGGTTTGAATAATTCTGTAGTTATTTCAAGCTCTACCCTGCTGCTTGTTATGTCAATGAAGGAATGTTGGATTACTGTCTAAACTATTACCATTAGATTGTGATTTTCACAAGCGTGCTGTTGTGGCACGCCACGTCAAATTGCCATAGTTTTAAACACCTGACCAGAGGATGCCAAATTGACTGTTACAAAATTTTTATTTTATTTTATTTTATCTAATTATCAACTTGTGGGCGAGCAAATAGCAAATTATCAAACAAGGTCAAGATATCCCACTGCTAATTAATACATTGTAGTGAGCAGTTACTGTCTCACGGCTCATTTGATGTTTGCTCTAATAGCTCATATTGTAAATTTGTAAGGCACTCTTAAAGTTTTAAGTTTGCCAACGGTTCTGAAGAATATTTATTCCGAAACCCTAATGGTAGGAAGTGTCAAAGATATTATGTTGTTGATTGATAAAAATATATAAGTATGGAGGACAATAGTACATTGAGTCATGTATGAGTATGTGTCTAAATATTAAATTTATTTAAATTTTTTATGTACAAGAACGTTGGGACACAGCTAGATTTTTATTTTTTTTAATATTTTTTTATTTATTGAAAGTAGAATAATATTTATAAGTTAAAATATAGTATTTTATGCATCAAATATAAGTTGTATGTATAGTTTTGTAGTAAACTCAGTTATTTATATATACTTGTACGATGCATGTCTAACTAATTATATTGGATACATATTCTATAATCTCATCTGAGTGTCGAGTATCGACTCAAGTATTTCACAAATTTAAAAGAGCTTAGGGAATATAGCTCTCAATGCCACCTACTTTCTTTAAAATATTAATTAGAGTAATGCTATACAAATAAATTTGTTATATAAAATTTTCACACAGAATGATGTGGCTAATTATCCTTACAATTCAAGCCAAAAAACCCCACTATTTTAGTTCATAATTTTAAAAATAGCACTTCCACATCGCTGTAGTAGTGTTTTCTATGTAAAAATTGCATAAAAATAAGATTTTCCCTATTACTTAATATACTTGCTCAACAGAAGTCTTGCACATGGAATTGGCCAGAGCCTTATTTAAGATATTATGGCTGCGTTTGTCACCTATTTTTTCGTTGGTTTTTTTGAAGCTTATAAGTAAAGAAGTTAAAAAAATTTGATTTTTTTATTTTTTTGTTTATTTTTACCTAAACTAAAATAAAAAAAAACAAAAAAACTGAAAAAATTTAATTTTTTTACTAATAAACTTAAAAAAAATTTAACTTTTAATCCCGATCATACGGCTACTATTACTTTAAATGGCCTTGTTTTGAATCAGCATCCCAAAAGCCATTGCTACCCTAATTCATGTACAATTGGTCAACTAGAAAGCTGCTGACAACCTTTCACATTGCCATCCTTGTGCTTAGGAAGGTAAAAAATCAAAAGGAACTTATCTCATAGGCCAGATCACCTCCATTGCTTCGACATTTGACACTCCTACAGATATTTTACGTCATCAGAGGACAGAAATTTGGTACTTGGTACCTTTCTAACCAAGAAAGGAAAGAAAATATCAGAAAAATTCCAATCAGAGTAATGGCCGGTAAAATTGGTCAACAAGAAGTCACTCTTGATGGATAACCTTTCACATTGCCATCCAAAAACCAAAAGGGCTTTTAGTGGAACATATCTCATAGGCCAGATCACCTCCATTGCATTGACATTTGACACACTTACAGATAGTTTAAGCTATCAGATCACAGAAACCAATTAGGCATTGGGAACCTTTCTAACGAGACTAGATTAGTCAAACCAAGACAAGAGAAAATATCAGAAAATTCTATCCATAGTTTCTGTATCTATAGGTTTTGGCAGCAAAATCTTCCCTTCATTTCTGTTATCTGAAGTTAATCCATTTCAAGAGGCCAAGTTCTTCTCCAAGAATGGATAGAAGGTTGGTCGAGGCAGCACAGACAGGTAATGTTGAGTTCTTCCTCAACTTGATCAGAGATGATCCCCTTATGCTCCATTCCGTTGCATTAACAGGGGAAGAGACCCCTTTACATATCGCTGCTATGGCCGGGCACCTTAATTTTGTACAAGAAATAGTAAAGTTGAAGGAAGAATTTGCCCGGGAGCTCAACCCAGATGGTTTTAGTCCCCTGCATATTGCCTCGGCTAATGGCTATGTAGAGATTGTGAAGGAGCTTTTGAAAGTAGACCACAATCTCTGCCTGCTCAGGGGAAGAGAGAGAAGAATTCCCCTCCACTATGCAGCGATCAAAGGTAGAATTCATGTCGTAAAGGAATTCCTCGCTTCTAGTCCTGATTCTGTTGAAGAGGTAACAGCTCGAGGAGAGACTGCCCTTCACCTTGCTGTTAAAAACAGCCAGTTCGAAGTCTTCAGAGTCTTGGGGGAACATCTCAAGGAATTCAAGAAAGAGAGTGTCTTGAATAAGAAGGATGAGCAAGGCAACACCATCTTGCATCTCGCAGTCTCAAGAAAACAGTACGAGGCAAGTCTTCCCTTGTTTGCCTTACCTTTGTTTTGATTTTCATTTCCAATAAAGGGTAATAGTTTTATGAGCAGGTTGCTGAGTTATTGCTCAGCGGGCATTTCGTTTCTGAGGTGGCGGTGGAAGTGAATTCCTTGAACAACAATGGCCTCACAGCCCTTGATGTTCTACAGTTTCTCGAAAGTGAAGCTGGTGGTAGAGAAATTGAGGGGATCCTTCGGCGAGCCGGTGCTCTCAGGGCCAGAGACTTGCACACTTCGGAACAAGCATCATTTACTCAAAATCAGGATGTTGCATTCAACTCATCAAATGACCGGCCAGTGCCAGAGCAGGCTCGATCTCCGGCTAAGCAATTGCTTGAGTATTTCAAGTACAGCAAGGTTCGAGATTCGCCAAGTGAAGTACGAAACTCCATCCTTGTGATAGCTGTACTTATCGCCACAGCAACTTACCAAGCCGTGCTTAGTCCTCCAAGTGGTGTTTGGCAGGACGACTCTAGCAGCAACAATAACAATGGGACCACTGCTACCAAACCGCACACTGCTGGAAAGGCCATCATGGGTTCGAAAAATATGGTCGCCTACAGTTTATTCCTCTTCTTCAACTCGATAGGGTTCTTCACCTCTCTTAACATGATCTGCGTCCTCACGAGTGGATTTCCTTTGCAATTGGAATTGCAAGTCTCCATATTTGCTCTGGTAGTAACATATGACTCTGCTATGATTGGCACTACACCCCACAGTTTCTTATCTATGTTCTTCACTGTTATTTCCATAGCAATACCACTCCTGATACCTGTAGTAACCGTGGTTGCGAGGAACTACTTGAAGATGCCAAGAGCTGCCTTAGAGTGTCTAATCCTATAGAGTGCTTGAAGTAGAGACATGTTGATGCTTTGGCTTAATTCTACCACTTCTTTTTTCTTTTTTCATGTCTTTGTTCTTATGAAATTAATTTCTATTTTTGTTACTTTTATTGGCCTAGAAGCTTACTAAATGATCATGTACTAAAAAAAGAAGAAAAAAACTGGAGCAAATGAAATTTGACGACATGGAAAAAACTATGCAAGTTCCTTCTACAGCTATTGTGGCAGCATCTTAATTTCTCTATTCTCATTTGAAATTTTTTCCTTGAAACCAGATGCCAACCATAGTTTGCAAGATCAAGGCAGTGGTGATCAATGAAATCTAAGCATATATAGATGGAAAATGTTATATGTAATCTGTTTTCTCACCTTCCAGACACAAGTGAATGTGTACTACAAAAATTTATTAATGTGGTCTTACAGTCTTGTGTTTATGAGTTAGAAAATAGATTACATATAGAATTACTTTCTATAGATATAGACATTACATCAGTTGATTTAAGCTTCCAAATTCTATTTAAAATGGAATGACATCAATTGTTATAATTTTTTTCTGGTAAAAAAGGTGTTGAAAACAGGGGAAAAAAAAGTTATGATGTGTTCATTTTTGTAGTTTGACGGCTTTTAATATGGTTTCGTTGATTACAACAAAAATGGCAACTCTTACAAAATCTCAAATATCTCTTATCAAGGTTCTCAATTAACTTGAAGTATTTATGTTTTAGTCGGGTCAATAATATGCTTATGTTGTGAAAATATGGCACGGCGGTGTTTCCTCTAGCTCTCCACAAACTTGAAGAGGAGAGGTCTGATTTTGATAGCAAGTGTTTGAATTCTTGGCAGGCTTGAATAATTCTGCAGTTGCATTTAGATTTTTCAAGCTCTACCCTGCTGCTTCTTGTTGTTAATGAAGGAATATTGGACTGCTGTCTAAACTATTAGCAGTAGATTGTGGTTTTCACAAGCATGCCGTTGCAGCCCGCCACGTCAAATTGCTATCAAGTTTTAAACAGCTGACCAGAGAATGCCAAATTGCCAGTCACAATTTTTTTTTCTTCTATCTAGTTATCAACTTGTAGGCGTGAAAATAGCGAATAATTAAACAAGGACAATATATCCCGCTGCTAGTTAATACATTGTAGCAAGCAGTTAAGGCACTCTAATAGCTCATATTGTAAGACAAGTTTTAAGTTTGCCAACGGTTTTGAAGAATATTTATTTCGAAGGCAGGAAGTGTCAAAGAGATTATGTAGTTGATTGATAAATGAAAGCAGATTCTAAAGGTGCCCCATTCTCTACCCCATATTGGGCCATGTCATTAAATATAATAACATATTAATGCTTCAAATTAATTCTGATTAATTTCATTTAGTATTTAGAAAAGATAAGTATGAAATCTATAATAGGTAACAAGATAAAAGAACAAATCTGAAAAGGATTGCAGATTCTTAAACCAATATCCTTCTATGTAAAGATTGCAAACCATCGTCATTTTCTATTGCAATAAATTCTCCTCTTCCTTAACTCGGAAACACAATTCTAGTGAACTTGAATGTGCTAACTGAGTTATTTTAATAATTTGAACATGAAGGTAAGCCACTAAACTTGTTAAATCATTTGTGAAGACCTCCTATGATCAATTCAGAACTAAGAAACTTTATGCATCAAAAGTTGAGGTAGCAAAAAAATAAAGCACCTTATTTCTCGTGAATTCAAATTATGAGTCTACAAAGCACTGTTTTCTACAATTTTTAATGATGGGGTTGCTCTATTTTTAATGATGGGACAAGACTAGATTTCTTATTTATTTTAAATACTTGTTTTACTTGTTTAAAGTAAAATAATGTATACAAACTAAAATATAGTATTTTATGTATCAAATAGAAGTCTTATGTATTGTTATATGGTAAATTTAATTATTTATATATGCTTATTAGATGCATATGTAACTAATCATATCAGATACATATCTATTTTTTTTGGGTCTAATATCAAATTTCAAACATGTTTAAAATAAAATTAGATGCCCATTACTGTCTAATCTCGTCAATTAACCTAAAAAATGTTTATTAAACTTTTTTTGTTGATAAACAATAATTAATAATATATATTTAAAAATTATAAAATATATTATTTTATATATATTTCGCGCTAAACTTAAAACAAAATTTGAAAATCTAAAAAGACAAAACGGCCTATCAGAGCCATTGGGCGAGAACCATCCATAGACGGCCTCGTTTGGTAACGTTTATTGTTTTTGTTTTTTTATTTTTTATTTTTTAAAAAATAAAAAAAGGCATTTGTTTAAATTTTTTTTTAATTTTTTATAAAATTTAAAAAAAAAACTAAAAATACTAAAATAGGTGTGTTCTCTTTTACTAAAATATTGTTCTAGTACTATTGACACAACGATAACTTATAAATGTCTATCACTAAACTAAAAAAAATACAGTAAAAAAATACAATAAAAAATAAAAACTAACAGTGTCATTGGACGGATCCGTATATTTAGCATGACTATGCTAGATACGTCATTTACAGTAAATTTGTAATAAAAGAGTTGACATCGCCTCCAAGTCTAACTCTAACTACTGAGAGTTTGTGCGTGTTTAATTGCTACCTGCAAATTAAAAGCGATAGCTTGAAGAGTCTCGATCCGACGAGAACACTACGGCCTCGTTTGATAATATTTTTTGTTTTTATTTTTTATTTTTTTTAAAAAAAATAAAAAACACTGTTTGTTTAAATTTTTTTTTGTAGTTTTTTACAAAATTTAAAAAAAGAAAACTAAAATTACTAAAATAAGTGTATTTTCTCTTACAAAAATATTGATCTAGTATTATTGGCACAACGATAACCTATAAACGTTCATTATCAAACCACAAAAAATACACAATAAAAACACACAATAAAAATATATAACAAAAAACAAAAATTGACAGCGTTACCAAACAGACTCTTCGGGTCACCTTAGTTTATAGCCATAATTTTGTGGCCATAAGGCTGATTTTTTGGAGCCTATTTGAAGAGGATATCCCAAGGGTGGTTGAATGAATGGAACCGTGAAGGTGACACATAGCTTTGTCGTTACATTACAACGAGGGTGTTCCCAAGGGATCGGGACTCTAGTTTGAAAGCTGGCTGGTCGTCTCCGGTACCACTATTGATTTTTTGTATTTATCCTTCCTGTTCACATTTAATTCCGGTTGGGTCTTAAAGTGGGTCCCACTTGAGCTGTGATGGTTGCTCTCTACATATTTTTTTTAATTACAAATACACCTTCTAAACTTTTACTCTATATCACTTAGTGTCTTTAAACTTTAAAATATAACAAATTGACTATTTGAACTATCAATTTATATCAATCAACTTCTTCTATTAGCAATCTACTAGAAAAAAATATATAAAAATTTGTTATTTGACTTGTACATATTTACAAAAGTATGATTTTATACCTATATTAATATTTTTTTTTTTTATAACTGAAATGTCTCTTAAAATGACATGTAAATATATAAATAATACAAGAGATATTTTAGTCATTAAACAACTATTATAAACAGAAAATGTAATTTGGTAATAAAATAAACTTTTGTAAATATGTACAAATTACATGAAAATTTTTCATCTACTTTTCTTACAGATTGCTAATATATTACTAATAGAAAAAGTTAATTGATAATAATTAGTAATTTAGGGAATTAATTTGTTATATTTTAAAATTTAAAAGAACTTAGTGATATTAAGTCATAATTCATAGAGTATGTTGGTAATTAACCATTTTTTTTCCTTTGCCAGTTTGCATTTTCACTATCTAAAATAGAAAATCATCCAATCAAATCATTTTGAACATAATTTCTATGTAAATTTTTTGCTTATTTTGCATTACCTGTCTAAAATTGATCATCGCAACTTCAAAAGCGAAAATGCTATTCTTTCAAATAATTTTTATAAAAAATTTTTACTAAATGATATGATGATGACATTTTTTTTTAACCAAAATTTTTCATAATGTATATTTTGTTATAAAATAAAAGACTCTCATCCAACTACTAAAAGTCGACACGTAGGTTTTGGTATGTGAAGTCTATTATGAATAAACACCCGTCCTTCTGTGAAGTCTATTATGAAGTCTATATGTAGCTATATTCGTTGCTACACTACAGGCCTTTGTATTTAGCATATATTTGTGAGAAATTACTATTTGTATTTAGAGTATAATGTATCCTTACTCTTCTAAGAGCCTGAATAAAATTTGAAGGTAAAATTTATTCGACAGTTTTAAAAACTAAAATTAAAATGGTCAAAAATGCTCCCAGATTTAAACACCCGCCCTTTTGAAAGTGTTTCTCTTGCTTTCAAAAACATAAAGCAAAATAAGTACTTAGAAAATTTAGTTCAAAAGATCCTATAAAAAACTAAAATAAAAATGGTCAAAAAGGCCCCCTAATTCAAACACCCGTTATTTTGGAAGTGTTTCTCTTGCTTTCAAGAACACAAAATAAAAAAGTACTTTAGAAATTTATTTCAAAAGATTCTTAATCCAAACAAAGTTTTTTAATTTCTAAGAACATAACTTGTAAAAGTAAACAACCTGATTTTCCAATAGAGAACATATTATCCCAACTTTTTCTATTATCAGCTAACAACCTAAGATGTTGTAGTGTAAATTAGTACCCAAAAATAAATTCAAACAACAACAAAATATACACAACAAGCTTAGAAACAAAACATTACACAAAACGTTGCATTTCCTAAAAATATTGGACAAATATTTTAGACATTATATAATTTTCCTTTATTCTGAAGTTGTTTGCCAAGAAACGGCAGGAAAATAGAAGAATTAGAGGAATATCATTCCAATATTTTATTTTTACATTCTTTAGGTTCTCTAAGAAACGAACACGTCACAAGTTTTAGGGTCTGTTTGTGCAGTTTAACTTTAGCTTATTTATTTATTTTTTTGCTAAAAAACAAACAAGTTAGATTTTTTTTTAGCTTTTTTGATTTTATAAGCTAAGTAAAAAAATAATTTAAAAAAACAAGCAAAAAAACTAAAAAAAATAAATTTTTTGGTTATAAGCTAAAAGGGCCAGGCCAAAAAAAGTCCGAACAAATCTACACCAAACGGGCATTTAATCAAATCTCAGTTGTTTAGAAGAAGAAATACAAACAAAGAAGGGAATGCAACTCTGCATTACACAGAACCTGCAATCAACATATCAATGCTCTAGTTTAGAGAGAGAAAGTTAGGGTGATGCGGCTACGGGCGTGAACGAAGTTGTATTTGGGGCAAGGGGCCATGTACCCCCATTGGTCACAAAACCCCAAGTTACATGTTAATACAAATCCAAATCCAAAAAAAATTACATAATAAAGCGGTCTCCTTTAATATTAAAAAAACTCTAGTATGTTTAGTATAGAATCTAATGTTCAAAAAATTGTACATAATAAAATGGTCTTTTCTTTCATGTGTAATGTACGTTGTGATTAATTTTTATTTATTATTTGACCTTATTCTTTATTTATTTATGGTCTAATTTATTTGTAACCCAAAGTCAATGCTTATCCATGATTAATTAATTTGAGTAGAGGCCAAAATTTGAGAAAAAATAATATTAAGTTTTATTTCATCTAGAGTTGTATTCTCTATTCTCTATTTATTATCCATGACTGGTTGTGGAGAGAGAGAGAGAGAGAGAGAGAGAGAGAGAGAGAGAGAGAGAGAGAGAGAGAGAGAGAGACTATAAGCCATGTTTGTTTGAGAGATATGGGGTGGGGATTGGACATGTTATTTATGGGGCCTACTTAATTCCATATTTAGAAGAAGAAAAAAAGGTGGAGGAGACATCTCCCATGGGAGATATAATCCCCCAAAATGCAGGATAAATAATCTCGCATGAGGGGTGAAACGCTATATTCATAGGGGTGGCTATCGGTTCGCTGACCCATCCATCCCGGTTTACTTTTTTAAGGAATTGGGATTAAGATTTAGACTTGTTGGGTTTGGGCTAATTACTTAGGCCTGATTAATTTTCGGGCGGAGTTTGGGATTATATTTCAAAACCCAGTCGACCTAAATATTTGTATTTAGTTTAATAAATAAATAAATATATATACTCACTTATATATATACAAACCTTACATATTCACTAACTTACATTTATATCTAAAGCCCAACTCGACCCCAAATATTTTTATTTAGTTTAAATATATATATACTCACTTATATTTATAAAAAATAAGTAAATATCTATTTTGGTCAGGCGTGCAGGTGAGTTTGAGATTTCATTTTTATTTTCTAGACAGGCTTGGACAACAAAGTAGAGGCTCGACATTGAATCAGGCCAGGCTCGGGTCACTATCCAAAGTATTATTATGTAGGTCAAGCTAGGCTCAAACTCGGCCCGGCCGCCTAGTGGCCAATCCTATGCCCACCCCTCACATTTTTATATATTATTACATATACACTGCACGATATTATATTAATGTTATGTAACTATTATATTAATATTTATTTTGTAGTTGTAAATTCTTGTATTAAAATTACTTATCATATTTCTTATTTTACCTTAACTAAATATAGTATAATTAATCACTCATCAAATCTTGATATTATTTATTACCCATCATTACTTATCAGATCATGAGACCGCGTTACCAACCCTTATGATCCATGTTGCCAACTCTCACATTTTTATATATTATTACATATATACTACAACTATTAATGTTATACAACTATTACATGAATATTTATTTTGTAGTTATAAATTATTATATAAAAATTACTTATTCCATTCTTTAACCTACCTTAACTAAATATAGTATAAATAATTTTTCATCAGATCTTAATATTATTTATCATACATCATCATTTTTTTTAATCTTATAATATAACTTAACCCTTATTTTCTTATTCGTAAACAAAAGTGGCATAGAGTATGGTCGTGAAAATGGCGAGGTGGGGCTATAGCCTATAGGCGTTCGCACTGTGTTTTCTATCCAGTCCCACCTCTGTTTTGGAGAAAGAGAAGAAAAAAGTAGATTGACGTTGGAGAGCATTAAATGTTCTCGAAAACGATTGGTTCAGCTCATGCAACACGTTTGGATCGGCAGTTTAAAAAGTTGTATAAATTTTACTGAAATTACTTAAGTTATAAGTTACTTTAAAAGACAGCTTTTGTAAGTGAATTTTTATAAAAATATGTAAAGTTTATAAGCGATTTTTTAATAGAAATTTGATAAATAATTTTTTTAAATAACTGTTTTTTGAGTAAACTGGACAATATCATAAAAATAACATATAAGTTGTAAGTTAAAAAACAAATCATATCCAAACACTCACAAACTTAATCATTTAATGCTTTGCTGGCACAACCTCCATTCAGCTACTTATGCATATATATCCTTGCACTAGTGTCGAGGGTCTAATACAAATATTTTATAAATTTAAAAGAGTCTAGGACTCCACGTATAGTTCTCAATGATACCTATTTCCTCTAAAATATTAGTTAGAGTAATAATATAAAAATAAAATTTTATACAAAATATTGTGGTTATCTTCTCATTTCAAACAAAACAAGCCCACTGTCAAAATACCACTTTCACACTGTTCCAGGTAAAGTTTTATAATAAAAACCGTATAAGCATAGAATTTTTCCTATTACTTAATATGCTTGCTCAACAGTAGTCTTGCACATGGAACTGACCACAGCCTTATTCAAGATATCATTACTTCAAATGCTACCCATTCAGCCACTTGTTTTGAATCAGAATCCCACAAGTCATTGTTCCCCTTATACAAGCAAAATTGGTCAACTAGAAGCCTCTTGATTTGATAACCTTTCACATTGCCAATCCTTGTGCCTAGCTAGGAGGTCAAAAATCAAAAGGTCTTTAGTTAGAACTTATCTCATAGGCCAGATCATCTCCATTGCATTGACATTTGACTCTCCTACAGATATTTTATCTTATCTGATGACAGAAACCAGTTAGGTTTTTGCTACCTTTAATTCTAACCAGATAAGATTATATAAATCAAGAAAACAGAGGAAATATCCGAACAATTCCAATCGTAGTTGCTGTACCTACAGGTTTTGGTAGCAAAATCTTCCCTTCGTTTCTGTCATCTGAAGTTAATCCATTTCCAAGCTGCCAAGGTCTTCTCCAAGAATGAATAGAAGTTTGGTTGAGGCTGCACAGACAGGTAATGTTGAGTTCTTGCTCAACTTGATCAGAGATGATCCCCTTATGCTCCATTCTGTTGCATTAGCAGGGGGAGAGACCCCTTTACATATCGCTTCTATGGCCGGCCACCTTCATTTTGTACAAGAAATAGTAAAATTGAAGGAAGAATTTGCCCGGGAGCTCAACCAAGATGGTTTTAGTCCCCTGCATATGGCCTCAGCTAATGGCTATGTAGAGATTGTGAAGGAGCTTTTGAAAGTAGACCACAATCTCTGCCTGCTCAGGGGAAGAGAGAGAAGAATTCCCCTCCACTATGCAGCAATCAAAGGTAGAATTGATGTCATAAAGGAATTGCTCGCTTCTAGTCCAGATTCTGTCGAAGAGGTAACAGCTCGAGGAGAGACTGCCCTTCACCTTGCAGTCAAGAACAGCCAGTTCGAAGTCTTCACAGTCTTGGTGGAGCATCTCAAGGAATTCAAGAAAGAGGGAGTATTAAACAAGAAGGATGAGAAAGGCAACACCATCTTGCATCTCGCAGTCTCTAGAAAACAGTACGAGGCAAGTAGTAGTCCCTTGTTTGCCTTACCTTTGTTTTGTTTTTCATTTTCACTGAAGGGAAATAGTTTATGAACAGGTTGTTGAGTTATTGCTCGGTGAGCAATTCAATTATAAGGCGACAGTGGAAGTGAATTCCTTGAACAAGAATGGCCTCACAGCCCTTGATTTTCTACTGATTTTCCAAAGTGAAGAGGGCGATAGAGAGATTGAGGAGATCCTTGGCTTAGCCGGTGCTATCAGGTCCAGAGACGTGCACGCTTCAGAGCAAGTATCATTTCGCCAAAATCAAGATGTTACATTCAACTCATCAAATGACCGGCCAGGGCCAGAGCATGCTCAATCTCCAGCTAAGCAGTTGCTAGAGTATTTCAAGTACAACAAGGTTCGAGATTTGCCAGGAGAGGTACGGAGCTCCCTCCTCGTGATTGCTGTACTCATCGCCACAGCAACTTACCAAGCCGTGCTTAGTCCTCCAGGCAGTGTTTGGCAGGACGACTCTGCTACCCTATCGAGTAATAACAATGGCACCACTGTTACCAAACAGCATGATGCTGGACAGGCAATCATGGGTTCCAAGAATTGGATCTCCTACCTTTTGTTCCTCTTCTTCAACTCTATAGGTTTCTTTACCTCTCTTGAAATGATCCGTGTCCTCATCAGCGGATTCCCTTTGCAGTCGGAGCTACAACTTTCGATGTTTGCACTCGTAGTAACATATGACTCTTCTATGATTGGCCTTACTCCCAATAATTTCTTGTTTGTTTTCTTCACTGTTATTTCCGTAGCCTTGCCATTGCTGATACCCGTTTTAACCATCGTTGCGAGGAACTACCTGAAGAGGCCAAGAGCTGCCGTACAGTGTACAATCCTGCAGAGTGCTTGAAAGGTAAATTTTTACCTTTGAAACAAGGTCAAAACGTACAGAGTTTTTTTGTCATCAAGTACACATATAGAAGTTTATAAAAGGATGGCATTGTAACAAAAACATGAGCTCAATTGTTATAGTTGAAAATATAAGTTTTGAAGTAAGATTCAGTGCAAGATGCAACATGTAATTTATCCTCTATATATATATATAAGTCATCAAGGTATATTACTAAAAATACTGGTTTTTGTGGCAGTAACTTCTTGTGGCAAAAGGGTCTTTAGCTTTCACAAAAAGTCTTTTGCAACGGTGCGACAAGAAATTGAACAACACAAAAAAAAAAAAAAGGTCACAAAAGGCTTTTGCGATGGTTTTATGCGACGGCTACATTTTTTGCAATGACAAACTCATCATAGCAAAAGCCCCGATGCCAAAGTAAGGTATTAGCGACAAGAGCAGCTGTCACCAATTGCCATCGCAAAAGCTAATTTTTGCGACGACCAAATTAGCATTTGTGAGAGGAGAAGCCGTCACAAAAAAGAACTTTTGTGATAGTAGTGTAGCCGTTACAAAAAAAAGAACTTTTGTGATAGTAGTGTAGCCATCACAAAAAACAGTGGCTTGGTTAGCTATTTTACAACAGCTATTTGCCGTTGCATATAATAAAAAGCCATCACAAATACTCGAGCTATTTTTTAAATATTTATTTTTAAAATTTACTTTCTTTTAATTTCTATATATATATATAATTACATAAATCAATAAATAAATTTCATTTACCAAAAGATAAATATATAATGAAGTTCAAATGTGTGTAAATATATATAATATTAATTCGCATCAACCATACATTTAAAATACAAAAAAATAAAAAATAAACTAACGTCAATGCATCGAACCATACAAACTAGTTTTTTTTAATCCAAAAATACAAAATCTATAATCCAACATTAACACATTTAAAAATACTTAAAAAAACATTTATTAAATGAGCACTCTATCAATCCCAATCATGAACAGTAGCAACCTACTCTGTTAAAATAATCTGAGTTAACAAAAAATAATAACAATACAATTAATTAAACGGTTAAAAGGAACAAAATTTTCATTTGTTTCCACCGAAACGGCTAAAACGTTTCCGTTTCCTAAGGGACTGAAACGAAACACTAATAGAATAACGAACCACTATTATTACAATCAAAACACACTGAAACACAAAAAAAAATGTACCAAAACACAATGCTATATATCTAAACAATAAGTTGTATTAACCCGAATTTAAATTTTTTATAAAAGGTGTACAATTTTTATACAAAAAATTATATTTTACTATTTTAATATTTGTCACTTTTAAAATGTTTCCGAAACGTTTCCGTTTCTGAACCAACCGAAACGACTCATCGAAACGAAATTTTGATCCTTGTGGTTAATATATATATCTATATGAATGTGATTAAAGAAAAAAACGAATGAAACAATGTTGTAATTTACATCAATAGATTTTCATGCAACGTATCGACTAATTGATTCTCCCACAGTTGTAATGCATTTGCGTGATCTCTCTAAAGGAATATTAGGATTTCTAAAAACTTAAGACTTTAAAATTTAATTTTTTTAAATGGAAAAAACTTTGTAACTCCCAAACCAAGAGTCTTGTGATTATTCTATCAGTCCTCACATGTCACCCGTGCCTAGACTGTGTTACGTAGCAAGTTTGAGACCGTTCCGAGGCTATTCGGGGATTTTGAACCGTAGATTCTCAAAACTTAAGACTTTCAAATTTAACTTGCTTTAAAACGGAAGAAACTTTGTAACTCCAAAACCGGGAGCCCCTTGATTGTTCCGTCAGCCTCACACGTCAATCGTGCCTAGATCATGCTATGTACCAAGTTTGAGGTCGTTTGAAGATTTTGAGCGTATATCTTTGAAACTTAAGATTTTTAAAATTAACTTGTTCTAAAATGAAAAAAAATTTATAGCTCCCAAATCGAGAGTCCCATGATTGTTCCATCAGTCTCCACACGTATGTTGTGCCTAGATTGTGTTATGTACCAAGTTTGGAACCGTTCTGAAGCCGTTTGAAAATTCTGAGCCATAAATCCCCAAAACTTAAAGACTTCTAAATTTAACTTGTTCTAAAACGGAAAATTTTTTGTAATTCCTAAACCGAGAGTCCCGTGACTGTTCTGTCAATCCCCACATGTCGCTCGTGCCTAAATCGTGTTACATATATAATTTGGGGCTGTTCCGAGGCCGTTTTGTGAATTTGAACCGTAGATCTCCGAAACTTAAAACTTTTAAATTTAATTTGTTCTAAAACGAAAAAAATTTTGTAACTCCTAAACCGAGAGTCCTATGACTGTTCTTTCAATCCCCACACGTCACCCGTGCCTATACTGTGTTATGTACCAAGTTTGGGACCGTTCCAAAACCGTTTGAGAATTTTGAGTGGTAGATTCCCGAAACTTAAGACTTTCAAATTTAATTTGTTCTAAAATGAAAAATCCTTTATAGCTCCAAAATCGGAAGTCTCGTGACTGTTCCGTCAGCCTTCACATATCGCTTGTGTTTAGACCGTGTTACGTACTAAATTTGGGATCATTTTGTGACCGTATAGAGATTTTAAGCCGTAGATTTCCGAAACTTTAGAATTTAAAACTTACCTTTCTCTAAAACGGAAAAAACAGTGAGAAGGATTTTCCAATAGTACTACCAAAAAAACTCCTACTTAAAATAAAGATAGAACGAAAAGTAAACCTGACGACCATGCCATGACTCAAGCTTGAACTGTCCAATTGTAAGTGTTTTGGTTTCTGGATAATGGGCATCTTCATCATATTCACCGCGACTAACATGCAAGCTAGGGCAAAGGCTCTTCAAGTAATTGTGAACTTCCTACTTATGAAAACAATGAAATTTGATTAGTGAGTGGTGAACATGAGTTTACAAAGATGGGAATAAATATTGCATGAACAATGCCTTGATTTCTTTTCATCCATTGATTGTAGTATTGCTTGCCCAATCAGATCAACTGCAGAATCAATATCAACCAATACATCTAAATAACCTTCCTGTGAAAAAAGGTACCTTAAAATAAATAAATTTTTTCTTGCAATCACTAGATTTGGTTTGAGGTCCAAATAAACAGCAGACCTTTCCTTCAAACGAAAGAAGGAGCCTTGGACGAGCCTTGATAGCCAAAGTCAACCATTGCCCAGCAACTAGCAGCAAACCTTTACATTTTGAGCCTTCTGCTCATCATACCTCGAGACGTCACTAGTTCGAGCCAACTCATTTATGCATCTGACACAGTTGCAGTATTTTTATCATAACATTTTACTCAAATTGTAAAATTGATGTGATTCTTATGCCACTGAAAAGACGGCGCATAGGCCAGGATTACATGCACTCCTTCCAAATAGAAGATAAGCCATTTTATATAAGAGTGGGATGCTATAAGGTACAAAAAAATTTATTTTGCTCACCTCTTATATTATTATATATATACTATATTATATTATATTAATTTTATATAATTATAATATTAATATTAATTTTTTAATTATAAAATATTATATTAAAATTAGTTATATTATTCATTATCTCATCTTAATTAAACATAGTATGAATAATCTCTCATTACATTATAGTATTACTAATCATTTATTATTATCTTTTTAATCCTATAATATTATTTATCTTTTATTTTTTCATCTGCAAACAAAGGAGGCGATAATTCTGCAACTTTATCTGCCTTTCGGATTCGAATGATTTTCTGGTAAAAAAGCAAGCTACAAGTGGACCGATATTTCCGAGACAGATCCATTTGAATTTCTGCATGTGAGCCACCTTCTCAAAACCCTTCCAGTTGTTGAGTTGCGGCCAAAGAGACTTTCATGAACAAGAGCAAATATGATATCCAACGGTTAAAGTCAACACACAAATCTATGACGTTGAAATCTTCTTAAAGCAATAAATGATGAGATCAATAAAAAGCTCTTGTTGAAAAAATACTTTGGATATGAAGGAGACAAAATACTTACAACACATTTATTGCATTCACATGGATGTAAATGCTTGCTACCAACTCAATCATGGAAATTGTAGTGTCACCAAGTTTAACTTTTCTTTTTACCGACATCAATAATGTGACAAGTTTACACAATGTACAACAGTACAAAACAAAAATATATACAAACACAACAAGAGTGGGAATATAAGTAGTGTGTGTTTTGTCTATGAAAAGTGCAGCGATTACAATCTAAAAGTATAATTTTTAATTCCTAAATAATTTTAGTTAGTTCAATTAGATTATTTATACTGTTGTTTTAGTCTAATAATACCCTTAACAATGTTTAATGATTTGATTTTTAGATTTTGAGCGTACAAGGGTTCAAAAGAAGCTTTTGTTAGGGGGGTCAACTAATCATGCGCACGAGTCTGTTGACCGTTCGCATGGTTAACCAACCATGTGCGCGCACGCCTGCAAAGAATGAGCAAACTTCAAAGAGGAGAGTTTAACTTAAAGGCATCTGTAGGATACCCGTTGATTAGACAACGAAAGTGTAGTCTATCGCCTCTAAACGATCCCTTGTTAGTCGTAGTTTTGGGATAAGTTTGCTTTCCTTACTATATTTTGCATTGAACCTCATGCTCAATCTGGTTTCAGGTTTCTAAAGCTAAATGAGTGAATTTGGAGTCAAAGAAATGATCCGAGCTGGGAGTGTAGAACATTAAGGAATATCCCCGGGATTCTTGTCTCGGGAAACGTGTGACTTTTTACTCGTAACTTGGAACGGAACGAATGATAAGCTGTTGGAAAGCTCTCCCCAAGGTACTCATGTTTGCATCTAATGAGCATTACCAAATTCCAACTCCAATGGCTTCAAACGAGACGATTCCAAACTGAGCGAAAAAAGGAATTACACTTCGAACCCTTTGAGTGCCGTTCGAACTGCAAAAGGAAGAAGAAGAAGAAAAAAAAAGCATGCCGTTCGAACTCCTAGATCCACAGTTCGAATGCCTGTCTCAACCGTTCAAACAGTTTAAAACTCAACTACGGGCGTTCGAACGCGCACCCATATAGTTCGAATGGCAGGGTTATTTTTGTCCAGATTTTAGGGTTCGCTTGTTATCTCTATAACTATAAACCTTCTTGTTATTTTCGACATATCAGAGTAGAGGGGATGGCGACTTTTAGGGTTTTTGTACATTTTTCATTTTTTTGTACCTTTTGTTCGTTAAATTCTTGCCTAGATGTAAATGTAACCTCTTAAACATTAGTTTTAATACATGGTCTTCCATTTCTCTTGCATTAAATTCGTAATGTTGGTTGAGTTATTGCTTTAAAGTTGAATTTCCAGCATTTTTTCATGTATTTTGAAGTTATTCATAGATAGACATGAGTAACTAACTTCCCCCATCTCGGGATTGAGTGTGAAAACCGATTGGAGGTCTTGGTTGACCATAAGAGGGTGTTTTCTGGATTTTCAAGCTAAATCTTTTAATTGTATGGTTCTTGTTATTCTTCATTCTAGAAACCTTTGAAAACTTAGACAATTAATTATGTTCGATAACGTTTATGCGTGAGTTCATACTCAGTATAGGCGTTGCGCGAATCGATGGTATTCGTCTTCGATTATTAAGACTTGATTTATTCTAGGTGATAGATTTCTAAAGAATACCCTGTTCTTATCGTTAAAACTTCCGAATCCGAGACTCACGTTGTAGTCGAAAGATTTGAGTATAGAATACCTCTTTTGGAATCCCTAGACAACAATCGGTTGGATCAGTCAATCCCGAGACTTTGTCACATTAAGTTAAAATCAAACGTTGTTCAAGTTGTTTCCCATTAGTTAGTTAGCTAGTTTAGATAAACAAACCTTTTCCAAAACAAACATATTTTTCATTTTCAATTTTTTATCACAAAAAGCTTTTGCCAGAATCTAGTGGTTGATTGAGAGGGAGGTTCTAGTTCTTTTGGTCATTGTGCACACACAGCTCCTTGTGGGACGATCTCGTACTTCGAGTTATACTACTCCGCTGGCCTCCTCTTGGGTTCATCTCGAGTGCACGTGTGGCGCGAGTCAAGTTTTTGGTGCCGTTTCCGAGGAGTTTGCTTTCGCACAAGTGACTGCAAGAGGCGTGCTAGAACACGAACCTTAGTTAACGCGAAAATTCAGTGAATTGCTTCATCATCAACTTACAACAACGGAGGAATCGTTGGCAAAAGCCATTCGGTAACTTCGTTCTGTCATTTTTGTGGTGTCAGAATTTTAGGATTTTGTTTATTTCTTTTTATTTTTAGAGGTCTAGGCATATGGTAGTTAGGAGGCGGAATTAGAGGAGGTTAGGCTTTGTGCTAAGTGTTTATCGGTGGTTTTGCCTTGTATGTGGAGATTGGAGGATCGATTGGGTTGCTTTTTAATTTATTGTGGGCAATGGAGTTGACATTTATGTGGAGATTGGAGGTTCGGAGGGACTTTGCTTGATTGATGTGTGTATTGCATTTATATGTCCTATTTCTTTCGAGATCACACTCATCGTCTTGTTAGAGTCGACCCGTTCCGTAACCTTCCACCAGGCTATTTAACCCCGTCACTTGCTCGTTTAAACCCAACAGATTCACCGCGCTTTCCTTTAATTGTTGGTTTAGGACCTATACCTATGACCAACATCGATAATCCATTGGGAAATGTCCCAGGGGGTGAACAAAATGAACACAATGGGCACAACGGTCATGAAAGGGGAAGCAACATAGGGGACGCGGAAGTCCAAGATCGTCCTATGAGGGACTACATGAACCCTACTAGGAAAACACCCACATCCGCCATAGTACTTCCCGCGTACCAAACCACATTAAATCTTAAACCGGGAATGCTACAAGCCATGCCCTAATTTCATGGCTATGACTCAGAATAACCATACATGCACATAAAATTTTTTGAGGATGCATCCTCCATTTTCCAAGATAATGCTTGTCCCCAAGAGGTTTTACTTTTGAAACTTTTCCCATTCACTTTGAAGAATAAGGCTAAGACGTGGTTGAATACACTGAGGCCTATGTCCATTTACTCATGGAACACACTTCAAGGGGAGTTCTTGAAAAAGTTCTTCCCTGAATATTGCACAGAGGCACTATGACGTGCCATATCTCAATTTGCACCAGTTAGTGGTGAGACCTTCTTCCAATGTTGGGAGAGGTTCAAGGATCTACTATTCGCATGTTGACATCATGGTTTTCCAGAATGGCACATCATTAACACATTCTACTCTTCATTGACCCCTCAATTGAAGATGTTTGTAGAATCTATGTGCGCGGGAACCTATCCAGATAAGAACCCCACTGAGGCACATAATTGCTTCGACTATCTAGCCAACTTGGATAGAGATGGGCTAGCACGGGTACTCAAAACCATACAACGCAACATCATATTAACAAGCCCACTACCACACATGTTGGAGCCAAGCACTATTTAGGGGAAGTAGAGGACCAACAAGCTAGGGTTACGTCACTCACACGCAAGTTGGAGGCCTTAGAAACTTCTAAGGCCACCCTTCTGTACCGATTGAGACACCCTCATTGTGTTTAGTTTGTAATACATAGGACCATAATACGACTTCATATCCAATTATACCGGGGGTGAGGAAAGCACTTCAAGGCTAAATGAATGCGGTTGGTCAATTCCAAGGGGGGTACCAAAATCAAAGGAGTGGGAACAATCTCTACTCCAACACATGTAACCCAGGTTGGAGGAATCACCCTAATTTTGGGTGGAAACAAGAGGATCCACAAAACCCTCAACCATTTCAACAACCCCCACAACCCTTTCACCCACCACTGCAACCTTTCCATGGACCATCAACGTCTTATCCTCCTCAACTGACACCTCAACTATATGTACCACAACCGACACAATACCAAGCTCCTCATAGGAGAAACAATGAGGACGTACAAATGACCAATGACCTACGAGCACTCACAAATAGGGTTAACAATCTGGAATAATCATAGGGGGAGACCAACACACTAGTCAAAGACATCCACAAGATGTTAATGACTCAACAAACACAAGGGCAATTTCCTGCCAAGCCCCAACCAAACCCAAAACCTGCAAATTTCATTGACACACCACATGAACAGGTTTAGGCCATCACTACACTTAGGAGTGGGAAACAAATTGATAAAACCATCCCTCTTAAAGAAAACAGTCAAGGAAAAAAGAATGAGTTTGTTGGGTTAGGACATGAGCAAGTGAGAGAAGAGAGTGATAAAAAAGAAGAGAAAGAGAATGGGAAAAATTCTGAGCTGTCGAAAGAATCGATTGATGCATCTAAAGAAGTGGGCATTGAAGAGTTGAAACGTGCCCGTTTCCTCACAGATTGATTAGACCTAGGAAAGAGTCTTTAAACTCTTAAATATATGAGATATTCAAACATGTCCGAGTCAATATCCCTATTTTGGATGCAATCAAACAAATACCCTCCTATGCCAAGTTCTTGAAGGACTTGTGTACTGTTAAGAGGAAGTTGCATGTTAAAGAGGCGGCAATGATGAATGAAAGTCAAAGTGCCATCCTACAATGCAAGACCACGCCGAAGTATAAGGACCTTGGTTGTCCTACTATTTCGTGCGTCATAGGAGGACATAGGATAGGTCAAACCCTTCTTGACCTAGGTTTTAGTGTGAACCTACTTCCATATTCTGTGTATAAGGAACTAGGTCTAGGAGAATTGAGCCTTACCCGGGTTACCTTTGAGTTGGCTGATCGTTCTATTAAGGTGCCCCGAGGAATAATTGAGGATGTCCTTATTCAAGTGGATAATGTCTACTACCCGGTTGATTTCATCATTTTAGACACCCACTCGATAGACATAGAATCTTCTAAGCATCATATTCTTGTCATCTTAGGACGACCCTTCCTTGCCACTGCAAATGCCATCATTCATTACAGGAATGGGTTATTGAAGCTTTCATTTGGCAATATGACCTTAGAAATGAACATTTTTATGGTGGGTAAACAAAAGGGGGCGGTAGACAACATTGAGGAAGTAGACTTCATAGAATCTTTTGTCCAGGAGCATGTAGACCGAGAGTTCATGAAAGATCCTATTGAGAGGGTTCTTGTTTGGAGTGAGCCTAATGACCAATTAGAATCCAAGAGTGCAAGTCATAGGGACCCAACTAGAGTAGTAGAAGAGAGTGAGAGTTGCATGCATGTGGGTCATTGGACCCCCGTTTTTGAACCCCTTACCCCAAGTGTTACCAAGCCGGTCCCTTCTGAACAACAATCACTAATTCCAGAGAGGAAACCTTTACCTTCCACTTTGAAATATGCATTTTTAGGTGAGGGTGAATCCTACCCGGTAGTCTTTTCCTCTAGCCTGTCTGAAGGCCAAGAAGAATATGTCTTGAAAGTGCTTAAAATTCATAGGAAAGCTCTAGGTTGGACTATAGCGGACCTTCGTGGAATAAGTCCTCTAATATGCACTCAATGTATATATCTTGAGGAGGACTCTAAATATGTGCGTCAAATGCAAAGATGCTTGAATCCCAACATGAAGGAGGTTGTTAAAGGAGAAGTAATGAAGCTTCTCGATGCGGGTATTAAATACCCCATCTCTGATTTCAAATGGGTTAGTCCAACCCAAGTCATCCAGAATAAGTCGGGAGTTACGGTAGTAAAAAATGAGCTGAATGAACTAGTTCCAACTATGATTCAAACAGGTTGGCAAATGTGCATAGACTATAGTAGACTCAATGCAGCCACTAGGAAAGATCATTTCCCACTCCCGTTCTTAGACCAAGTCTTAGAACGTATAGCAGGCCGAGCATTTTATTGTTTTCTAGATGGTTATTTCGACTATAACCAGATTGAGGTCGCTTTAGAAGATCAGGAAAAGACTATCTTCACGTGCCCATTTGGCACCTATGCATACAAGAGAATGCCCTTTGGCCTATGCAATGCCCCAACCACTTTTCAAAGGTTTATGATGTTTATTTTCAGCGACATGGTTGAGAAAATCCTAGAAGTTTTCATAGATGACTTCTCTGTTTATGGGGACACTTTCGAGGCATGTCTAGAGCACTTAAAAAAAGTTTTGGAGAGATGCGAGGAGAGCAACCTGGTGCTCAATTGGGAGAAGTGTTACTTCATGGTGACACAAGGTATAGTTCTTGGACATATTATGTCCAACAAGGGGATAGAGGTAGATCAATCTAAGGATGAGTTAATCCAACGTCTCCCTACCCCGAAGAGTGTCCGAGATATTCGGTCATTTCTTAGGCATGCCGGATTCTACCGGCGGTTCATTGAGGGATGTAGTGCCATTTCTAGACCCTTATGCCATTTACTTTCACTGGAGGTTCCATTTGTTTGGACACCTCAATGCCAAGAAGCCTTTGACAAGCTAAAAAGACTTCTCACCATTGCACCTATTATTAGATCACCTGATTGGTCTTTACCTTTCGAGTTGATGTGTGACGCGAGCGACTATGCAGTAGGAGCCGTTTTAAGGCAAAGGGTGGACAAGAAACCATATGTGATTTATTACGCCGGCAAAACCCTCAATGAAGCATAGCTGAACTATACCACTACTGAGAAAGAGCTCCTCGCTGTGGTTTTTGCACTCAATAAGTTTAGGTCATACTTGGTTGGATCTTTAGTTATCATTTACATTGATCATTCTGCACTAAAGTATTTGTTGAGTAAGCCTAATGCCAAACCACGACTCATCCGGTGGATTTTTTTTTACTTCAAGAGTTTCACATTGAGATTAGAGATAAAAAAAAAAGGGGTCAAAAATGTTTTTGCCGACCACCTGTCGAGGCTTCCTACTAATGGGAATGCCCAAAACCCCCTTCCAATCAATGAACACTTTCCGGATAAGCAACTCTTTTATGCTTGTGCACTTTCAGGTTCAAAGACACCGTAGTATGCCGACGTAGCTAACTACTTAGCTACCGATAAAATTCCCTCGCACTGGTCTAGCATTGATAGAAAAAAATTCTTTAGACATGTGAGGTATTTCTCTTAGGAAGATCCATATCTTTTCAAATATTGTCCCGATCAAATGATCCTTCGGTGTATTCCCGACGATGAGATGAAAAGCATCATTGAGTTCTGTCACTCACAGGTATGCGGTGGGCATTTTTCTTCATGTAAAACCACTGCCAAAATTTTGCAGAGTGGTTTTTACTGGCCCACCATGTTTAGAGACGTTCACATTTTCTGTACATCTTGTGATATATGCCAACGTCTAGGAAGTCTTTCTATGAGGCACATGATGCCTTTTACCCTTATCATTATCCTTGAGGTTTTTAACTATTGGGGTAGCGATTTCATAGGACCATTTCCTAGCTCGTGTAGGTATTTATACATTTTAGTGGCCATAGACTATGTGTCTAAGTGGGTAGAGGCTATATCGGCGCGTACCAATGACCATGCTGTTGTGGTAAAGTTTTTGAAAGAATACATCTTTGCTAGGTTTGGCGTACTGCGAGCTATCATCAGTGATGGTGGCTCCCATTTTTGCAATAGACCAGTAGCTCTGCTGATGAGAAAATACGGGGTGATACACAAGGTTGGTACACCTTATCACCCCCAGACCCAGAGCCAAGTTGAGTTGGCAAACATAGAGATTAAGCAAATCCTAGAGAAAACTATTAACCCGAACCGAAAGGATTGGCTCTTAAGGTTGGTAGATGCATTATGGGCCTATAGAACAGCTTATAAGACCATTTTAGGGTCTTCTCCATATAGGCTTGTGTATGGAAAGGCTTGCCATCTTCTGGTGGAGATAGAACACAAGGCTTATTGGGTAATCCGTCAATTCAATGAGAATTTAGACGAGGCGAGTTCCCTTTGAAAATTGTAACTCAATGAACTCGATAAAATTCAGAATGATGCTTATGAGAATTCCAAGATCTCTAAAGCAAAGATGAAATCACTACATGACCAACGTATCTTTCGTAAATCTTTTGAGGTTGGTCAAAAGGTCCTTCTATACAATTCCCGATTACATTTGTTTTTGGGTCAGCTTCAAAGTAGATGGTCCAGACCTTTTGTAGTGCGAGAAGTCTCACCTCATGGGGCAATTAAAATCGAAAACCCCAAGAATGGCAATAATTTTAAAGTCAGTGGGTAGTGATTGAAGCCCTATCTTAAGCTAGAGTCGAGAGAGGTCAACTGTGTGGACTTGCATGATCCACCGCCTTTGGACTGAACCATAATGCCGTCCCATAGGTTGTATAGTAGTTGTTAGGATCGAGTCCTGTCAGATATCGCTTTACCCTAGTTGGGGGGAGTGGGTGTGTCCCGCCCTTTCATCTTCCCTGCCCGTCCGTCACCGTGTCTTTTCTTTTTCCTTGTCTTTTCGTCGCATCGCGGGCTATGCTCGTGTCTAGTTTTGGGGGGTCTACTTCATAGTGTGTCTTTCTTCTTTCGGTGTATAGTTTTTAGCTTTTATTGGATTAGGTTAGATTTTTCATTTTTAGGTCAAAGTGCATCTAGGTTAGATTGCATTTGGGTTACATGTTGATTGTATTCAGTGTGCATAAGAAAGAGTCTGAAAAATTGGCTTGGAGTTCGAACAGTCCACAGAGCTGTTCGAACAGCCCGTGGCCATGTAAATTAGAACACCAAATTTTTACACTACCATTCGAACTCCAGATTGGACCGTTCGAACGGCCCGATTTGAAGCAGTCCATTTTTGTGCCCGGAGTTCGAACGCCCGTAAGGGCCGTTCGAACGGCAGTGAGGGTTTTTGTTTTTTTTAAGGCCCTTCGAACACACTTTTTGTTCATTCTATTCCCAGCCGAGAAAGAGAAAAAAGGTGATTGAAGGAGATTCGAGTAAGGCAGTTGGCGGGGTATTTCTTTGTCAACCTGAGGCTGGCCAAAGCTTTCTAGGGCCTTTGTGTGGCAAACTTCCCCTTCCATCTTCATCCATCTAACCAAGGTAATCTCCCTCTTTTGTTTTTGTGCTCTCATTTTTTTTTTTGCTTTCATAATACATATAAACCCTAGGTTTTGCATAGATTTGAGTTGGGGCTTGCCTTGTTTTTGTCTTGATATTTATATTTCTTGGTCTTGGGTGGTTGAATCACTAGGAGTGATGCTTTAGGCACACTCACATTTCACCGCCCACCATATGTTCGATGAAATGCCTTAGTGAGGTTTTTGCTAGTAATTTGAGGGTAATTGAACCCCATTGGATTCCCAAGGGATCGTAGGGTTCTCTAGGATAGATTGTGAGCTTTTTCCCTTAAGTTTTTGTTGTTTGGAATCCCACCAACACACATGCACACCACGTGTTTGACATAAGGTTTGGGTGCTCATTGTGGCCCCATTTGAGATTGGTGGGCACTTCCTAAGGCATGTAGGACATCATAGGCCACCTTTAAGGCACTATGCACACACTCTTTTGTTTCATGCATGGTTTTTGTTGTTTCTTTTAAACTTTATTGTGATGTGTGGTGCATTTGTATTTTGTTTATATTTTGTTTACAGGGGTAAAAAGATGAGTGATAAATCTAGTAAGGGAACGGAGAAGTCCAAGTCCTCGGCCAAAACCCCGACCAATTCGAAAGAGGCTAAGGGGAAGGCTCCCGCTGCAAGTGCTTCCCATGAGGGCTATGATGCCTCAAGATTTTTGGGGGTCCATAAAGAGAAATCCTACAGAAGGATTTGGGTGAAAAATGGGGTTGTGATTGAGAGAGAGATAAGGCTCAATGCCTTTGATACTTTTAAGTTTGAGAAACAATTCTCTGATAGGGTCTGGCTAGGGTTGGCCTCATATAAGGGGGAGTGCATCTTGACCTTGTGTGCTGAGTTTATGGCAAACATATTCTCCCCGGTGACTGAGAAGGGGAGCGAACGGATCAAGTCTTGGGTCTGGGGGAAGGAAATCGTCCTGGTGCCTACCATTTTTTATCATTATTATGGGCTCAAGCGGGAAGCCAATCCCGAGTTTGAGTACCCTGACATAGGCGCCCCTCCATTGTCCGTCCTTTGCGAAGAATTGCTTAAAAGGGGAGAAACCTGGGATGGGTTGGTCCAGTGTAATAAACTAAAGTTGGTGCCTAAATACTTCATCCTCTTCCTGTTCTCTTGTCATAATTTGATGTCGCTAAAAAGAACAATAAGCATGAGCCTTAACCGAGCGCAACTATTTTGGGTCATCGGTATGGGGAAGTCTATTGACTTGCCCCGATACATGTTCATGCAATTCGACCATGCCTATACAAACCCTAATTCCCAGGGGTCGATCCCTTTTACTTGTATGCTTATCGAGTTGATTAGAGACTCAAAGGCAAAGATTTCCAGAGACCTCATCACCTAGGACCAGGAGACGCTTATTGATGATACCACCTGGAGTCGGTTTGAGGGCCAGAAGAAGAGAAAAAAAGAGGTAAAGGAACTGAGAATGATGACGATTGCTGAGGCAGCTGCAGGGGCGTAGGGTGCGAGTTCGCAGGCTGCTATGGCGTAGCAGGGGCAGAAGTTGGATGCTTTCATAGCTTCAACCAATACTCAGTTAAAGAACATCGATGACCATGTGGAGAGGCACACTACTATCCTCCAGAAGATGATGGGAATGATGATGAGAGGACAGCCGCCGGCTGGAGGAGATGATGGCGATGATGACGATGATGATGAGTAGGAGTTTAGACTGTGTTGCTAGTTGATGTTTTTGTTTCTTTTCAGTCTAAAACTTTGGTTCTGTTGTTTTCATGGGATGTATAACTATTTTTGGATATTAATTCTTGGGTTTGGATCGATATATCTCTTGTTTCAACTCTTGTGATTTAATTTATGCATGTTATCAATGGGATTTAAAGAATTATTGAGACATGTTGTTTGATATCCAGTGCATATGGAATTCACCCAAAATAGGTCGGTTTTCTGGTTTCGTTGTAACAATACATGGTTGTTCGCATCCCGAAGTAAATAGATTTTTGTCTTTGTTGATAATGGGTGTGTTGAGCATATCTTAGAGAAACCATTGCTATATTCATGGCATTGCAATTTTTTTACTAATTGAGATACTTTGTTTCATGCATTGGACTAAGTTTGAAGGAATGATTGATTCACCTTGGTGTCGTGATGAATTGCAAGTGTTTGTCATAAATCCATCATAAGAGAGAATTTACATCATTGTGCTCAAGCATGATTATATGACTTCTTACAAATCTCTTTTGTGCATGCACATCTTTATAAAGTGAAGATTGTACTGTGTGAGTTTAGAGCCTAATGAGCATTTTTCGGAGTGATTTACGTTTACTCAAGGATATTTTGTTAATCTTCCATTGATTGAATAGCTCATTTTTCTTGATTTTGATTCGCGTGCCGAGTAGTAGTTAAAGTTTTTGACACCTTATATCTTCTTGAGGTTTTGACTTAATGTCTTTCTGGATTCTAGACTGAGGCCATTTCTTTTCTCGCGAGTTGGTCATGTCATTTCTCTTTCTCGATATTTGTGTACACACAGTCTTGAAAAGTTTATCAATGCTGAGCTAATGCATTGCATTTCACATGTGAAGTTGTATAGAGTTGAAAAGAAAAGAGAGAGAGAAATGAGGGAAGTTGAAAAGTCCACTATGGTTTAAAAGTTAGGAAACCAGAAGTGAATACATTCTTGTCATCATGTGTAGTGTGCAATGCACGTGTTGAAGTTCTAATACCGCCTTCTTCGTTCCCCATTCACAACTCTGCTTTGACATGGCCTTAGCATGTCCAGAATTGCATAAGTTATTAATTCAGTTGAGTATAGGTCCGTACATGTCACATCTCTAGCTAACATTTGAGCCTCGAATGTTCTTTCACGAAACTATGCCAAGTCGATACACTTACACTTTAGCGGTTTTTGATGATTGGAATTACTCGTTTTTGCATGTCTTATCCATTTACACTTTTGACGAGCTTTCACATGAGAGAACCTTGTGTGTTCATCTTTTGAGTTGAGTGTATGGCTTGGGAGACTTAAAATCGAAGCAAAAAGGATGTAATTGCATGAGTTAAGTTGGTACAATTATATATAATTGATAGTGCACTTCAATGTAAGTTCCTCTCTTCGATGCTTTATGCCTTTAACTTGCATGATTCAGTTTATTTTCGAAAATTGAGATTTCTTTCGAATGGAGTTATTGCATGTTCATCGTATCTCTACTATCTTCTTGATATGACATGGGTAGATGTTTGTGGGTATCTATCTCTGGAAGCCCTCATGAACTCACACTAGCCCCCTAGGGTAACATAGTGATTAAAGGCTAGGTTTATTCACCAAATAGGCTTAGGACTCCCACGAGAGTGGAGATTATGCTATCTTTTCATAGTTTTTGCTAGGGACTAGCAAAAAGCTAGTTAGGGGGTGTGATTAGACAACGAAAGTGTAGTCTATCGCCTCTAAACAACCCCTTGTTAGTCGTAGTTTTGGGATAAGTTTGCTTTCCTTACTATATTTTGCATTAAACCTCATGCTCAATTTGGTTTCAGGTTTCTAAAGCTAAAGGAGTGAATTTGGAGTCAAAGAAATGATCCGAGCTGGAAGCGTAGAACATTGAGGAATGTCCTCGAGGTTCTTGTCTCAGGAAACGTGCAACTTTTTACTCGTAACTCAGAATGGAACGAATAATAAGCCGTTGGAAAGCTCTCCTTAAGATACTCATATTTGCACTAATAAACGTTGCCAAATTCCAACTCCAAGGGCTTTAAACAAGGCGATTCCAAACTGGGTGAAAAAGAGGATTACGGTTTAAACCCTTTGAGTGCCGTTCGAATTGCAAGAGGAAGAAGAAGAAGAAAAAAATGCATACCGTTCGAACTCCTAGATCCACAGTTCAAACGCCTGTCTCAACCGTTTGAACGGTTTAAAACTCAGTTACGGGCGTTCGAACGCCCACCCATATGGTTCGAACTGCAAGGCTATTTTTGTCCAGATTTTAGGGTTCACTTGTAATCCCTATAAATACGAACCTTATTGTTATTTTCGATATATCAGAGTAGAGGGGACGGCGACTTTTAGAGTTTTTGTACGTTTTTCATTTTTTGTACCTTTTGTTTGTTAGATTCTTGCCTAGATGTAAATGTAACCTCTTAAACATTAGTTTTAATACATGGTCTTCCATTTCTCTTGCATTAAATTCGTAATGTTGGTTGAGTTATTGCTTTAAAGTCGAATTTTCAGCATTTCTTCATGTATTTCGAAGTTATTCATAGATAGACATGAGTAGCTAACTTCCCCCATCTCGGGATTAAGTGTGAAAACCGATTGGAGGTCTTGGTTGACCATAACAGGGTGTTTTCTGGATTTTTAAGCTAAATCTTTTAATTGTATGGTTCTTGTTGTTCTTCATTCTAGAAACCTTCAAAAACTTAGACGATTGATTATGTTCTGTAACGTTTATGCGTGAGTTCATACTCAGTATAGGCGCTGCACGAATCGATGGTATTCGTCTTCGATTATTAAGACTTGATTTATTCTAGGTGATGGATTTCTAAAGAACACCCTGTTCTTATCGTTAAAACTTCTGAATCCAAAACTCACGTTGTAGTCGAAAGATTTGAGTACAGAATACCTCTTTTGGAATCCCTAGAATAACAATCGGTTGGATCAGTCAATCATGAGACTTTGTCACATTAAGTTAAAATTAAACGTTGTTCAAGTTGTTTTCCATTAGTTAGTTAGCTAGTTTAGATAAACAAACCTTTCCCAAATAAAAATATTTTTCATTTTCAATTTTTTATCTCAAAAAGCTTTTGCCAGAATCTAGTGGTTGATTAAGAGGGAGGTTCTAGTTCTTTTGGTCATTGTGCACACACAGCTCCTTATGGGACGATTTCGTACTTCGAGTTATACTACTCCGCTGGCCTCCTCTTAGGTTCATCTCGAGTGCACGTGTGGCGTGAGTCACTCGTGCGCACGCATGCTCAACTGTGCGCATGGTGGGTCTAACTGTGCGCACAGTTGAGGGAGCTCCTGTTCTATTTTTGCCTATAAATAAGATTTTGGCCAATTTTGAGGGGATTATTAACTTTTGGACTTAGTTCTTTTAGAGATAGTTTGTATTTGGAGAGCATTGTACACAGAGAGAGGAGATTTTCCTAGCTTTTCTTGTATTTTCTTTCACTTTTCTTGTAACCAAACACTAGAATCTTCTCATTTCAATATAAGATCTACATTTCTCTATACTTGCTATGATGGAACCAAGTAGCTAAACCTCAATTTGGATGCAATTGCGAAGGTTTGCCAAGGATCTTCAAGAATTTTCATGGAGGTATATAAATTTCATTGAATTATCCTATGATTTCTACTTCACTTCTTAATTGGGTTTAATTTCATATGAAAACTTAAATTCATAACACAATTTGGTAATATATATGCACAATTCTTGAATTGGTATAGAGATTGCACATAAGGCCAAATGTCATAAGCTCTATGGCCTCCTCATGGACTACATTCATTCTAGAGTAAATAGATCCTATCATCCTAGGTTTCAAACTGAATTTATCATAAATAGGTTTAATGTTTCTGTTAGCCTAGGCAGGTTCATTCAAAAGGAAGAAATTTTCAAAGAAACCAAAACGCCAATGCTATACCAAGAAGAGCTCCCAAGCATTCAACAAGCATTGTTAAACCCAAGACAAAGACTATTTGGGTGAGAAAAACTAACCTCTACATAAACCTTTAGATTTCTCTTAGGATTGAAACCCTTAGTAAATCTAGAGGAGTGTGTATCATTAAGTAGATGTTCCATTCACATAGCCTAGGATGTTCCTCAAGATTTTTTGTTTATCCGAGTGTTACGATTATGGCTCCAGTAGTTATTTTTGTTGAATTGTTTTTGAAAAGTTCTAAATTTTTTCTTTGTATGTTACATATTTTCATGATATTCATGTATGAGTTGAGTGACTTTGAATATGATAAATGCTTTGAATCAAGACAAGCATATGTGCATTACTCGAGTCAATTCAATATCAACTTGTTTGAGTGACATAATTCATAATTGTGTGCTCTTTGTACACATATCAATCTATTTTGACAAGTTGTTTGCCCGCATATGTGTTCAAAACCTTCTATGTGCCTTTTTTAAGTGTAATGATCCTCATGTGTTAGATTGACCAAGTATTGCATGCCTTTCTTGTAGGTTCTCTCTATAAAACTGAAAAGATTATGAAACTTGTGTATAATGGAAAAGGCTATCTATGATTATGTGTAAAAGTTGCTATTTGACATGAAGTTAAAGATACAAAATGTGTCAAGTCGATAGTTAAGGCTACCGTAGTCAATAGAGTGAAAGTCACCATGTGATTGCTAGAAAATTGAACATGTTTCACAAGGAATGTCTAAATTGAAGGGGAGCAAAGTTCTTTAAATCAACATGACTATAGGTTATAATAGGTTTGATTTCTAGCTTGTGAGACTCATTAGATCTTAAATGTGGTGCAGTAATATGGATCACAACTAGGATTTGAACGACATGTTGATATAGAATTGATATTCACTTGCTTACACCCACACATTCATGAGCTTATTCATCTTGCGTCATGTTGCCTTGAATTGAAATCTAAATTGTACATACTCTTCATATTGAAAAAAGAAATATTATAAGTATGAGAGTGTACGTAGCTCGATCATTAATATTATTGAAGATATGATTAGCATGTTTTGTTATCGGTTAGTGTCTCCTTATTTTAATCTCTCATTATTGTGTCTATTTTTTGTTTGTCAATTTGTGACAAAAAAAAAGGGAGGTGATATTAGCTATGTTTACGAAAGGGGGAGACTTGTTGACTTGAGGGGGAGAAAAGTGATGTCTAGAGCTTAAGTTGTGATATTTCTTATAGCTATGATTATTATTTTATATATATGTTTTCCACAATTGCTTATCACATAGTTGGATTGTTTCCAGACGTGAAATTATAGTTTTAATACCTTCGCATTAATCTCAAGATTCATCTAACTTCAATACATTGTACAATCGTTGTTTTAGTTGATTAAATTTCTTGGGTGGGGTTTGTAATGATTTTGTTTGGGTTTAAGATTGTTTGGATATTTAAGTTTTGTCACAGAATTACCATAGGGGGAGATTGTTAGGATTTTCAGTATTGGCTACTTCTGTGGACAAAGACATATTGCTTGTAATCTTGTTTCAAATTGTATTTTGATCAAAACATCTAAGATTTAAGTTCAAGTTGTAAGAGTACAAGCTATCTAAGCTGTAGTACAAGTTATTAAAGCCTGCAAAGCTAAAACTTTAGAAAGTCATATCTCTATGCTTAGGTTTTTATTCAAGCTCCATAATATATAGATTTCATGTAACTTTTCGAGAGCAATCTGAATATGTAAAGAACATGACTCAAAGTTGGCTCAAGCGAAGTTTGCTCGAGCCATATGAAGTTGGCTTGAGCTATATATGATAAGTTTGCAGAATTAGAGATTCATAATGCATCGCTCAAAGTTGGCTCGAACGATGCGCCAATGTCAAGTTCGAATCAAGCTCTAGTCTCATCCAAATTAGTTCATATTTGAAGACTCTCAAGCCAAGTTGTCTCAGCCAATTCAAAGGTAGTTACAACCTATCTTTTGAGGAGTCTTTGAGATGCTTGTAAGAACCTGAGAGGTGTACATATTCCAATACTCTTGGATAGACATAAAAATACAGAGAAGAGCTTTAGAAAAATTACGAGAAAAGAAAAGAATGTAAAGATCTTGTTGATGATTATCTGAGCATACATAGCTTCTTTACCATTGATTCCAAACTGAAGAAAAATAGAGCGAAATGGCTTTAATGAATTTTGAAGACGAAGAACACCGTGATGATTCAGTATTGGAGTCGAAACATAGATGACAGAAACTCAAGGAGTTGAGCAAGTAATCTTAAACTGGAATTCTAGAGGATTCGGACGTCAATTGTGTGTTAGGTACTGCAAAATTTTTCACGACCTGGTTATAGTGCATACATATACTACTAAAAATTTTGATCTGATTAGTATAGCCTAATCTATGTGATTAGAATCATACCATCGAGATCGCTCTAGTTTGATCCCGAATAACAAATATCAGCAACAAGCATGAGTCAAGTAATAGCAACAAGCACGAATCAACTGCTCAAACTTAACCTTCGAACTTTTGTTGTATCCCTCATATACGCCTTGTTCTAGAGAGTTTTTCTTACTCTAAAAAAAACGTGTATCTCTCAATTACAAGTAAAGTGTAACCCTAGCTGCTCTTAGAGTGCATATATAACGAGACTACAATAGAGACAATAGGATTAGTATAACTAGAATTTCCTACGCAAATAAGGATTTCTAATCCAACCAGGATTAATCCTTATTTACATAAATTATAATTTGTACCACTAATGAATTATAATTGCACTCCCTGTTATACTAGGAATTATATTTTAAGCTTCATATTATTAGATGCTTATTTATCTCCCAACGTTAAGATTATAGATACCCGACTATTAAATTAAATTACTGATGATTAAATTTAATAGACTTATTTAATTCCTTGAAATCTTTCACTTAACTTATTTGATATGTCGGATTTATAATCCACCTCCAGGGTTTTGACATAATCAAAACTTATAAGCTTCTTCAAGGGGGTATCATCAATCCCTGACCGAGACATACATTCCATCAATAATTAATATTCACCATACACGTAATGTTATTGTCAAATGCATTGAGTTTATTGACTCACAAAAAATCTCACTATTCTATGAATCAAAACAATAAATAATACATGCACGTGTCTATTTATTATATTAGGATTAAGAGCATAAGCACTCATAATAATCATGATGTATTAATTATTTTATATAGTCAGTATAAAAACAATTAACTCAACACGGTCATGTTCAATACACACAAAATGTACAAGTACAAGGAGTTGAAACTATACCGTTCCCCATAGTCAAGAAAGACCTATTAAAATCTTATGCTACAGTCCTATTGATGGTGTGTCCAGCTCCATCTAAGACTGTGAATGATAAGCTTATATTCCATAAGAACTGATAATTTGATTGTAAGCACCCCATTTTTGCTTGCTCGGCAATCTTCAGCCCGATCGGGTTCAGTCTTCAGACATCACAGCACATGCAAGCTCAAGATGAGCCTCTCAAACTCCAATCCAGTCAACTAGTGGCTTCCCGGGCCCATGAGGTCCCGCTGGAGCCATAAGCATCATTATTCCAGGCAGCTTTCCGGACTGGGCAGTCTCAAAAACCAAATCCATCTAGGTAGCTTCCCGAGATTGGGAGATCTCGGGGACTAACACCTCATCAAGTTCCAGACGGTTCACTTTTAATGCCTGCTAGTCCGCCAATGTAGAATGTCCGTCATTTGATAGCTTTTCGAGACCAGGCATTCTCGGAGACCAACACCACCCTCACAGGTAGCTTTCTAGGACCAGGCATTCTCAGAAACCAATACCGCCTTGCAGGTAGCTCTCTAAGACCAAGCGTTCTTAAGGACCAACAATGCACATATAGTTTTCTGAGACTGGGCGGTCTCAGGAACCAACACCTAGGTTAACACCGGCGCCTACTAGCTCGACTTGATGAAAAACGACCAAACCTACCCCTTGGGCCTCCAGGCACGTTTTGAAAAAATTTAAAATCCCTTAAAACGATAAGTCCACCCTTCCAAAATGTTACTAAATTGTTAGGCGTACTCCACACGCCATTCGGTCTAATTCCGGTCCCATTCTGATTAACTGTGGTCAAAATGACCGTTTTGCCTTTGAACGCTCCAACATTGCACAACCCCCACCAAACGGCACAGAATGCTCCTGTAACCATCCCTGAACAACTTGACATGCTTAACACAACACGCCGAACCATTCCTGACCATTTTCAATCAAACCTGGTCAAAATGACCATTCTGCCCCTGACAATCCAAACGCGCCCCAAAATAACACCGGTCCTAAGATTTTGAACAGAAGGTCTCGCCATACACCCCTGTTTAACCTAATGAAGACATCATGACACTAAATACCCACGTCTCGATAAAATTTCCCTAGAGCGTCTCGCAGACGCTCGGCCAAAATTGCCTTTTCCCCTGATTCCCTGGTTATAACGCACCGTCAAATGACTCAAGAAATGCGTAAACAAGGGAATTCTTGAAACCTCATCCGTAGGTCTTTTCATCGATACGGCTCGATCAGATAGATCGCTTCCCGAAGTCCTTCATCTTACGGCACAAAAACTACAACTTCTAGCAACCCCTAGAGCATCTCGCAAACACTCCGTCTAGGTTGACTTTTTTCCCAATTCCATGATTGCAACGCACCATAAAACGACTTGAGAAATGCGTAAATTAGAAAATTTCTAAAAGTATTTCTAGAGTGCTTTCCATCGGTACGGTCCAATCGAAAAGATTGCTTCTCGAAGGCCTCGATCATGCAATATGAAAACAGCTATTTTTGAACACCCACGGAGCGTATCACAGACACTCCGCATAGATGCCATTTTACGCACGTTTTTTGAGACGATATCTTACACTTCCGAACACCATTTCAATTTTCTGAAAACACAAAAGTTCACGGGAAACCCTACGAGAATACCTCGGGTGTAACCAATTCCTCAAAAACCTTCCCAGTTGGCTCAATTATTGAGACAAAGTTTAAACGAACATTCCCAGTGACGGAGCATATGTTACATGCGCCCAGATTTTTATCAGATCGACCAAATTTTGATCAACCGTTGAGATTTAACCAGTACACTAAGTGCCACATGTCATTATGGCAATGGAATAGTACTGGCGCATGTAGCACGTGCGCTAGGGCCAAAATTGGCTAAGCCCATGCAGTGCATGCGCTAGCCTTCTCTCAGGTTGCCTATAAATACCAGCACCCCTCTTTGCATATTCAAGGACCCAAAATTGATGCAAAGCCCAGCTGAAACTGCTCCAGAACCTCAAATCTCTACACACATTCCACTCCTCCAACACTTAGGCTAGATTCTACCTCCCTTTAGCCCATACACTTTATCTACATAGCCCTATACACCATTAAACCCCTCCTTCCAGCCCCTTAAGTCTACTAGAAACCTTCCAAGTTCAAGTCAAGGCATCCATTGAAGATTACAAGTGTATTAAAGGTAAAAGGTGGTATCTCTTTTACATTTTTGTCTTCCCTCGACTCTTCTCTTCTCTTTCCTAACCTACTTAGGTTATTCTCTATTTAATCCCCATTTTCAACCCCCGCTTTTTATATGCTTGAGCCAAGAGGGCTTTTAGTTCATGCCTAGAGAAAAGCTAGTGAGAGCCATCGTGTAGGGGGATCTCTCACTAGCCTACTTTAAAATGGTATGACCTAGGAGCCTTTTGTTTATGTGGTGTAGCCTAAAGCCTTGTATGTATTCATGACCCATTGCATTTTGTTATCTTGATCATGTTTTGTGTGTTTGACTTCATTTTCATGTTTATAACCATGTTCTACCAAGCTTGCATTATTTTTATTTTTATGTCATTTTCAAGCTCTATATTCTTTTCAAAATGGTTCTAAGAGTTGGCTACTTGAAATGTAAGATGAGACCTTAGAAACCATGCCTAGAAAATCCTCCACTAACTCACACTTTTGCATCATTTACAAGAATGCACTTGTTACAAACTCACTAAGAAGCGGTGTTACATCATTAGTCAGAATTTATGCCATCACTTGAAAATATTTAATCTGCAGCTGCATTTTTGGGCTTTACCCATTAATCGTTCCTCACTCTTGCAAATGAAGTTAATGTCTTGGATTGTCCCAGCACGAGTTAGCACGAGTTATTGTGGGTGATTGCGTAACAATGTGCATGAAAAATGCCATGTTAAAAGAGGACAGAAAGAGATATAATGACATCCCTAGAGAGAGACATTGATTGATTTTGTGCGTGCGATGACAAGAAATAGAGAGCTAGTTGATGGATTTCAAGGCTGGCTCAACCCTATGGTGGGGCAGCCGTCTTAAGTCCGCAATTTTAAAGGTTCTAAAATTTTTAAAAATATTTTATAGATTCTCAACATTAAAAAAAAAAGAAAAAAGGCTTCAATGTAAATAAGAAAAAAAAGTTCGTAAGAAAAAGAAGTTAAAAATCACCTTCCACTAAGAAGAAAATACCAGTTTAACTAATAAACAAATTGTATAAATAAATAAAATTTTTTAGGCTCTAATTTTTTTTAAACTTTTACATGCTATAATTAAGGTGTTCTACAATTTTTTTGAAACAAAAAGCCCAGTCCAAATAAAAAAAGCCTTATAAAAAGAAGATAAAAAATCAACTACCTTAGCTACCTTATAAAATAAATAAAAAAATTAGTTTAACCCAATAAAATCAATTGTACAAAATTTTTTAAAAAATCATAGACTTTTTAAAACCTTATATGTCGTAATTAAATATTATATAGTGTCTGCTTATTTTTTTTTATAAATTAAGAAAACTCAAAATCAACACGCTAGTTAATTTTAACAGTAACTAGTTTAACCCAAATTGTTTTACGACAATTTAATATATATATATATATACAAGGCCTTATTTAAAATTATCGCTGTAGGCCACAAATTGTTTTGAGCCGGCCTTGATAGTTTCTGCAACTATGAATGATAGTTTTATTGATTTTTGAGATAAACCAATTGTATATACTAGTGGTGGTTTGTTTTTACCTGTCAAGAACTTTAAAAAAAATTCAATTTTCAAATTATTATTTGTCTTATTATTAGTTTTTTTTGTTATTTTTTTTCTTTTTCTTCAGTTGTATTTGGCTGAAAGACAGAGACATATGTGAAAATGCAAATTTGGGTAACTTTTTTTCATTACAATTTCACCAGCTAATACATTGTATGTTTAACAGATATAAATCAACATTTCACATCTAGAACTTGCAATTTATCATCCTGTCCAGTTGCGGCAGATGGTTCAATGTGACAAATGAATTATGCTCAAATCAAGGTGATTTTAAACTTATTTATCAAAATCGGATGGTTTAGAAATTGTGACTTAAAAACACAATTTCATGTCAGAACATATGGCCTAAAGTTGTGTTTCCAAACACAATTTCGGTCTGAAATTGTATCTTCAAAATATATGAAAATTTAGGACAAACTTTAAACCATAAAAGGTGCGTCTTTAAAGTTGAAGTTATGTCTTCAAGTCACAATTTCGAAAATTACTTGGATCTGATAAATAAATTTAAAAACACTTAAATTTGGTAATTAAATTTAAAAACAACCCTACTTTTGTAACAAACTCCCGAGTCATGCATACCAACAAGCAAGCAACATGTTGGTTAAACTCTGACGAGTCAACTGAGGAACCTAAATTACTCAAACAGCCAGGGAAAAATAAAATGCTATGCATTTTGTTATCGTAATGTGATCCTACACCCAATGATCACCACCCATTGCCGTCCTTCTTAGACCACTGGCAGCATCTTCATCAGATTGCATTATTTCATTGACATGTTCTTTTCTTTTTTTTCCCCTTCTTCTTGCTCAGAAAAAATAATGTAACGGTTATAGATGAAGATGAGAGCAGGGGCTCTAGATGCCTATTGTGAAAAGGTCCTGGGTGTACGTGTCTAAAGGTCAAACCTTAGGGGTTTAAGTGAAATTAACTTAAAATATGGGTTGTAAAGTTTTAACTTGTAAATATTGTAAATTGGTTACGAAGGACAAATTCCCTAACACTATTTGTGATTAATTGGCGGCCTATATATAGTCTCTAGACCTTGTGTTTATTTGTTATTCACAACTGGCCTAGCGCGTGGCATGGTTTAATGGGAATGCATGGTTTAAGTGGCATTCAAGAAATTGGAAACCGTGTCTCATACAAGGAATGAAATGAAATAGAATCATTATTTTTATTTTTTTATTTTTTATTTGATACAATTATCTAAAATTTTTATTAATAATTACTATTCTCATACTTTGTTGGAATAACAATTCTCTTTTTTAAGAGTGCTCAAGCTCACGTTCCATCATAGAATGGGATTTGGTAATGTTTTTATTTTCTGTTTTTATTCTCTCTTTTCCATTCCATTTTGTGGCAATGAATTCCCTCTCTAAAATTTTTTTATTTTGTTTTCAAATTTTGAAAACAACTTTCAAAAGATAGAACAAAATTGAAAACAAAAAAAAGTGTTTTCATCTTTTTACCTCTACTTTTACAACAAATCTCCCTTCTTCTCCCCCGCCACCCTCCACCATTGCCACCACCGAGGGCACTATCTCAGCTGTTGCCACCGCCATTGCCCACAGCCTCTCACCACTTTCCATCAATACCCACCAATATTAGTTTTATTATAAAAGTAATAAAAAATATTTTGGATTATCAAACATGTTTTCTGTATTTGTTTTTTTATTATAACTCAGACATTTTTTTTTTAAAAACGTAAGGGCAAAACATAAAAAACTAATAACAAAAACAAAACATAACCAAATATGATAATTCCATTCTAATTTGTCAATCAAACTGTGGAATGAGAATTGACCGTTACATTTCATTTTCATTCCATTTCGTTCCTGAGTATTAACATAGTCTAAGCTTTGTTGTATCTTTTTATTTCTTCTCCTTGGATATTTTGAGTGCCTGAGGAAAAAAGATGTTCATTTATTTATTAATATTATGTTCTTGTATATTAACGAAATATTAATTAAAAAGAATTTAATACAATAGAAGTTGTTCAATTTTATTTTTAATATATAATGTACTTACAACCCAGGTCCTGAAGAATCAACCCAACATGTCTACTCAAACTCAACTCATTTATTTAATAACTTAAAAAATGTAACCCAAATTTTTTAAAAATAAGAGTTGTACGAAGTAAAGATTGAGGGTGCGTTTGGTTAAGTTTGTTTTTTTTGGCTTTTTACTTTTTTTAAGCTAAAAAGCTTAGAGTCAATTGGTATACTAACTTTTAGTTTTTTAGTTTTTTAGCTTTTTTAAGCTAAAACAAACCCAAAAAAAGCTAAAAGCTAAAAGCTTTTTTTTTTTTTTTTTTTTTGGTTTTTCAATTTAACTTTTTTTTAAGTTTTTTTTTTTTGGCAAAAAATGCCTATACCAACAGACCTTGAGTAAAAAAATTATCCTCCTAGTATAAGAAGTCACAAATTAGAAGTTAAAAAGCTCTCAATTAAGCGAGAGCCAAATGTTAACTTTTCTTTCGTTTGGTTGGATCAGCAAAATGACTAGAAAATGAATAAGTATTTTCAAAAAAATTAATTTCATTTTTTTTTTTCTCTATAAGTCTAAGATTCAAATATAGTGTTAATAAAGGGTAGATAATTAGTTGATGATCATTTGGAATATGTTTGGCTAAGCTGGATGTAAATTATTCATTAATTTGCTAAAATTATGTATAAATTATAATTGTGAACAAATGGCCCAAATTTGGCATTTTCACGTCTCCCACCCAAACCAAGGGAGTACAAAGAACAAGAAAGAAAGAAAGTGTAAGTGGGATTTCTAAAAAGGCTTGACTGATCACTCGAACCAATATCGATGAGTCTCTAACCTACTGTAGAGAAATAAAAGAATTACAATGGGTAGATCCTCTTTGGGCCGATCACACTTCGACGGTTAAGTTAGCTATCTTCACCCAATATAGAGTAAAATTCACAAGTATATGTAACTTAGTTGGATTGATCATACCTTGTTTTCTCATAGCTCTAGTATTTATAATGTGATGCTTCCTGTTGAGCCTACCCGATAATCATGACTCACTGCTTAGGTCTATGTTGGCTAGAGCTGGCTGATCGGACATAATTTCTCTTGTATCGCTTTGCTAGAGCTTAACTAACCGGACGTGAGTTTCGTTGGTTGCGTGCAATGCCTCGTCCACATTCAATGCGGGCATGTTCTCTATTTAATGCTTTGTCGCTCGGTATGATTACACCCCTAAGCTGGGCTAAGAGGGCTTCAGCTTGGGTGGACAAAATGACCTGAGCAAGTGGTGTAATACTTTCCCTTGGACTGCCCTAGGCCCAACTTAGTAGTGCCAATTGGTTTGGGCTTGCTAAATTGGTTTGGGCCCGTATTTGTTTGACCCATAATTGCCCCTAGCCCTAGTGCCCTGATTGTAGGGGTCTTGGGCTAATATCTTGCAACGGCTCGGTGACATCAACCGTCAGATGTTCTTAAATGGGACGTGACCATTAGGCTGCCCTAGATCTGCAGTCACCGTGCTAGCATTCTTTTTGCGAAGGCCGTCATTCTGTAAGTCTTCCCTCTCTTTATATTCCTTCTTCATTGTTCTTGCTTTGAACCCTAGAACCCTTTAGTTACCATAGGCACCAGACTTAGGGGAATGCTTTGCCATTCTGACTCCATCACCGCCTTCAAATAGCGGTATAATTTTTCCAAAGGGGTAGATATAGGCTTGGTAGGGCCGAACGATGACGGCTAGTGGGTGATTGAAGAGGGGACTCCGTTTCCCCTTGTCGCAATAGTAGAGGGTGGCCTTAGGTTTCCCGTCCACCCCTTCTAAATCCAAATCCTGAGCCACTACGAAATCGCCCTAATCCAACTACTGCCGAACGGTTATAGGATAGTGATGGGGATGATTGAGTTGAATCGCTTTCTGGGCCTAAACCTAGGTCTTCATGAGTTCAACTATCGTTATGTCGCCGTGGAGGTGGGTGGTGGCAGTAAAACGGAGCGGTACAAGTATTATTTTAGGGCCAGGCATGGGTCAAGGGAGCTGGTCCAATTCCTTCCTAGTTTGGGGAAGGAGATTGACGATGCCATAGTAAGAGAGGGGGGGCGATGAGAATTTGGTGACATCCATATAGAACTGGCGCCAAATATGAAGTGCCCCAGAACGCCAAAGAGAATAGGTCTATATTTCTCTTCGCTACTTGATGTGATTTTTTCTCTGTTTTGATTTTTCCTTGGCTCGTTGTTTAACTTTGTGCTTCCACGTTTCCCAACTACCTTTGGACCCAGGGACAAGGAGACCGAACACCTCAGTGCCGATCTTACACCCTTGGATCTAGTCTGGGCATACAAAGGCAAGGGAGAGCTATAAGGGATAGGCCGTGTTGCACACGTACTACTGAGCTACCCAATTCAATACCAAACCTTCACTGTGACGAACGGGGTATTTGCCGACGTGATTGCTGCCCAAAAAGTGGAGGGGGCTAGGCATGACATTGGGGATCACGCACTTCTCTCACCACTTCTCTAGGTCCCGCACCTATTGCCGTTATCCCCGTCTCTTCCTCTAGGGCTGAAATGGCTCCCAAAGTTCAAGACTTAACTCTAACACTGGGACAAAGGGGTTCCAGGAATAGGAAGGGAGCGACATCATATTCTGTCGAGACTGTTGCTCAAGTTGGCGACACCAATGCTCCTCATCCGCCTATAGTGCCCCCTGCCATTGGAGTTCCTGTTGCCACCGAGGTGGTCGATCTGGTGGAGAAAGCAATGACCCAGGTGGTTGTGAAGAAAAAGAGGTTGGTGAAAACGACTGAGAAGGCTGCCGCTCGAGAGATAGCCACAGGCACGGCCACTACCCCAGATAAATTGGTGGGACCTTCTACTACCGAGAAGGGCAAGGACACGGTGGAGGGACCGTTGGCTGAAGAATTCATAGCATGGCCCAAGATCGGTAAGCGGGCAATGACCGTCGAAGACTTGGTGCTGCGTAGCCCGGGCACTGCTATTGGGGCCCTCTAGGCTATTATACTGCCTAAGGACGTCAAGGACCTAAACGGTATTGACACTGGGGATTTGATGTTGGTGCTATTCAGTCAGCGTTTGCGATAAATCTGCTATGCCGAACTCTTTGTTTTGCTTGTTAGATTTGAAAATCTTGCACTAATGCATATTTTCATTTATTCTCCTCAGGGTGCTGTTCACGGTTTGGAGATTATGCAACGGTTCTGCAACCTGCAAGATCGGCACAGGGCTGCTTTGAAAAAGTATTTCGAGCTGAAGGATAAATTCCACCAGAGAGATCGGGAGGCCAGAGGTCTTTAGCAGACTTGGTACGATATCCAGGGTGCTCTTGCTGAATCGCAGGCTTCCTTTAAGCAGAAGCAGGGAAACTACCGAAAAGTTGAAGCTGAGGCTGCCGATTTGAAGCCCAGGTAGACTGAAGTTGAGAAGTCGACGGCCGTGGCAAGGACGTCTCTGGCTGAAGCCTAACTCGAGATGGAGCAGTTAAAAAAGGAGGCTGAAGCCAAGTATGACAAGGGCTTTGAGGATGTTGGGGATCATTACAAGGCCCAAGTCAAGCAGATCACTGAACAGATGTTCCAAGACGGCTGGAGGGCATCTTTGAGGCAGTTAAAGCTGGACAAGTCTTCTCCCCTCTGGGCGTAAATTCCTACTCGTGCTGATGCGGTACTTGAGTCGGAAGACGAGGCAGATGATGAAGCTCAACATGAGGGGGAAAAAGATGCCCCTAGGATTCAAGTGGATAAAAAAAACCAATCCAGCCAAACTTCTCTCAGCCGAGCTGCCATCGACCTCCAAACTACCATCGGCTGGCCAATCCTCTGCCGACCCTCCATCCGCCAAGCTAGCTTAGAGTTCCTTTTTCTTTTCTTGTTTGAACTGTATTTAGTCTTGCAAAAAGCATTTATGTAATGTGTAATACCCGCAATTTCCTTTTTAAGTACATTACATCCCTAGCAAGACTGACTAGACCCAGCCATAGGAATCATAAGCCGAAAGCAAGGACCTTCCGAGCCCAACCCTAACTATATGTCGAAAACTAGCTTCTTAGGAGCTCGATCCTCGAAAAAGGGCTCCGAAGCACATTTCCCGACAAATTCGCATCAATTTGCACAATAACTTTAAACTAAGGTTTCTTTCTCATTTTTCAACGGATTTTGACGAATCAAATATCTAGAATTATCTACTTTTCGAGCTTGATCCCTTCGTAATCTCGAAACTCAATTCCATAGAGTTTCAGTCTCCTGAAAAGCCCCCGAAAGCCGTTGCACCTAGAAATTCGCACCCGATTGCACCGAAACTTCGGATTGACTTTTCTCTCTCACTCAGTATCGGAATCGTGCGAAATTTGAGCCTAAATCAATTAATTTTTTGAGAGCTTTTCACCTACATTTTTGGATTGACCGTTCGATAAGAATTGAAGTCCCAAACTCAGCCGTTTTGGACTGAGACTACCTTTTATTTTACTTCAAGTGTTATGGCAGCCCACCAACTTTGCATGGCCGGCTACTCCTCTCATTTTTATATTTCACCCTAAGCTGCACATGTGGCCTAGACTAACACCTTATTATAATGCATGACTTAATATATACATTGGTCACACTTGTATGAAACCAACACTAACACACGCACACTATACACAAATTTAAAACACACACACACCAATCACAACACTTTGTCAAAGTCTCACACACTTATCACAAGGCAAGAAGATATATTAAACTCCCTTGCCTCCCCACTTTCTGGGCAAGAAATGCCCATGCAGCCAATAGGAGGCTAGGTTGTAGAGAGAAGGAGATGAGAACCGAGAAGATTGTAGAGAGAGAAGAAATGAGATTGAGGGGAATGTCCCCCATGGAAACCCACGCATAGAATTTTCTTATCTGCTGGGCATGAAGGCATGGTGGCTGCCTACATATATATATATATATATATATAGTGAGAAATAGACAGAGAGACGAAGAGAGAGTAAGGGAACCAAGGGTAAGTTTCTACACCCCACCCCCAGCCCACACACAACCTATATATAAACCCCTAACCTACATCCCACACCCCCCCTGAGTTGCACAAACAGTGAAAGGAAGAAGAAAAAATTTTAAAGAGAGAAATAATGATTGGGGAAGAAGAAAACGGGAAGGTAGGGAGGGAGACCCAGACCAGTCGTAACAAGGCCAGGTAACCCTTCTCTTTTCCCTATCTAAACCCACAAGGACCACCCTCGTAGACCCACTAGAAAACAAGACAAAAAAAGCGGAGAGAGCAAGAGAGAGAAAGAGAAGAACCGAGAGAAAGTGTGAAGAGGAGTTGGGGAAGCGAGGGCAGGGGAAAAAGCCATTCGAAGTGAGGTTTAGTACCTTTATTTCCCTTCCTTCAAACTACCCAGACCCAGCAAAACCAGCCCCCAGCCTGCTGTAAACCAGAGAGAAAAAATGTGAGAAGAAATCGAGCATTTCATCGGTTGTTTGGTCGAAACAAGCCAAGGCAGGGCCCGAGGCCTCTCACAGTAGTGTGAGGCATCTCTAGGACCTCCGTGGAGTCCAAGGGAGGCCTCCCACCTCTGTGCATGATCCGTAATGGCCTTGGAGGGCCAAACTCGTCAAAAAACGGTCTTTGGGCCTTAACTCAGGCCACCAGCCACTAAATCTGACGATTCTAGTTGGGTCCTCTTTGTCTCGACGATCTGAACAACTTTTTTGAAGGACACTTTTCTAGAAAATGACAAGAAGGGCCCTAAAAAACCAGTTGCAGGTATGTAACCTAGGGTTCCACCATGCTACTGGGCTTTTCAATAAAAAACCGACCACCACCGGCTGAGCTCTGGCCATGAATGTGAAGCCCAAGTCCTTATCTATCTCTGGATTGCACATGGATGGCCAGGAAGTGCAGTGGATGGTCAAAAATGGACTTGGAAACACCACCAGTCACGGTGGAGGAAGGAGAAGGCTAGGCCTTCCTACCCCACGCACGACTGGTGGCGCGTGAGGGCTCGTGCATACTCCGATGACCACCAATTTTTGGTGGAATGGTCCCAGAGACCATGAAAGCCTACCCTAAATTTTCTAAAATTTTTTGATACTTCTACGATTTTTCATGAATTAATAACTCTGTTTGGACACAAAAAATTATAGAAAATAAACTGTAATTGGGAAAAATCTCAAAATTTACCAGTGGACCTATAAAATCATGAGGAACCCAAATATGATAGAGTACGAGGTCACTAGGCCCCATGATAAATTTTGAGAGTTCACCATTAGGCCTCGATACCGGGCAATTTTGTTCTTGACAGGAGACGAGGAGGATTCCAAAGAATACATCCCAACCGACCTGCCCCTGCTGACAGCTCTAACCTTACTGACTCTCTATGTAATTGTCACTTTCAATTAAAAATCACCAATTTATAAGAATTATTGAGAAATCTTGGATAATTATGACATACAAGCTCGTATTTCCTTCATTCACAGACAGTACGTGAAGCGAGTGCCTATTTTTACCAGGACATATTTTCAAGGTAGGAACTTATGTATTCTTTAAAATAAATGCTTATTTTCTTCTTATCAGATGACTTGTAGATTACTGTGTTGACTTTACGCCTTTCTGCTAATTATGTTGTTGATTATATTGCCTTCTACAAATGTCCATTACTTGCATGATTGCATCACTGGGGAGGAATAAGGGTGGAACAATCGGAAAGGAAAAGACCCTGAGTTTATATCATGGGTGTACTTGACTGGCTTGATATTCAGGGCTATCATGGGTCGGAACTACTGGCTTGATATCGGGCTAAATGATCATGGATGGACTCCACTGGACATGATGACGGAGGATGAATCATGGGTGGGTCCCATTGGCTTGAATTGGTCCTGGCAGGACTTACCTGCAAGGATCCTAGTATTGATAAAAAAAAAAACAATTCCAAGGGACATATGTGTGCCATGCTGTTTTTTTACTGTATTGCATTTAAACCTATGCTTTATAAAATTTATGAGATTCTTACTGGGCTTCGCAACTCACTCCTATTTTATGGGACATTTTTCCGAGGAAATAATAGTGGGAACGAGTTTTCCCCCTGCTAGCCTGTGGCTTTAAAACTTTTGAGTTAATTAGATCTCTTTTAGGCTGTATTTGTAAAAAGACATTTCGCTAATATTCCACTAGTCTTTCTATTTTGATGTAATGTTAACTAAATCGTTCGATTTATGATGAGATTCATGACTCTCATGCCTTGTTAAACTATATAACCCCAACAACCCCCACTGCCGCGACCTAGTGAGAGCGAAGTCAAATTACGACAGAGGTTGGTATCAGGACGGGAGCATATGAGGTGCTGGTCGAGTACCACCTTAAGGCTGTACTTTGGAGTGATTATTTTGGGCGTTAAAATATCTTGGAGTCTAGGAAGAATTATTATTATTTTTGTGAGTTATTTGAAGTTGTAATCTTATCTCAAGAATTAAATTCGGAGCCACTTATAATGGTACATTTGGGGTGGTAGCATAATTAAATCTTATTGGGAGTGCTTGTTTTGAGGAAATGTCGTATTAGTATTTTGGAGTTGTAATTGTTATCTTGGAGTTCCTTGACATGAAGAAGAAATAATCCATTTTGAGGCCCGATTATGATTTATCTACTAGGTTGAGAGTTTATTACGGGATTTGAGGTTGTTCATTTTATTATTTAATAGTTTGGTTAGCCGGGTCGTTACATAATGAATCCATTTTGTACATATGTTTTTACGAATTTGGTAGTTTAAACAAACAGATAACAAAATTTTTATCTAAACAAAGGATAATGGGATCTATTTGTAACAAAGTAGGTACTCCTAGCATAATAAAAACTTTGCTAACTTTAGCTTTACCAAATTTGGTTAGGGTTGAATCAAATTACTTAGCTTTGCTGTTTCAATGAAGATCCCTGCTGACCTACTCGACTTGGGAGGGACCCAGGTTGAGCGCTAGCTTTTTAGTGATTTTCATTGGTCAACCTGTCCAATTTAGATAGGACCAAATTTTGATACATGATTTTAATGACCTTCATCGGCCGACCTGGTCATAAATGATTCAGGATCAGGTTTTTACACCTGGTTTTTGTGACCTTTATTGGCAGACCTGTCCAACTTAGATAGGAACAAGTTTTGACACTTGGTTTTAATAACCTTCATTGGCCGACTTGGTCATAAATGATCTAGGACTAGGTTTTTACACTTGATTTTTATGACCTTCATTGGCCGACCAGTCCAACTTAGATAGGGCCAAGGTTTGACACTTGGTTTTAAGGACCTTCATTGGCCGACCTGATCATAAATGATCTAGAACCAAGTTTTTACACCTGGTTTTTATGACCTTCATTGGCCGATCGGGTCATAAATGATCCAGGACCAGGTTTTTACACCTGATTTTTTGTGACCTTCATTGGCTGACCTGTCCAACTTAGACAGGACCAAGTTTTGACATTTAGTTTTAATAACCTTCATTGGCCGACCTAATCATAAAATGATCCAGGACCATGGTTTTACACCTAGTTTTTATGACCTTCATTGGCCGACCTGGTCATGAATGATCTAGGACTAGGTTTTTACACATAGTTTTTTTGTCTTGTTTTTGTCTTCCTTCAATACTTCGTATTTTGGAGTGGCATCAAATTTGCTGAGTAGCTTCCAATTTTCATTGATTTGTGCATAGGTTACATATTTGTTGAAGGAAGTTACATCCTTACAGGCGGATGCATCCCTTGAGAATAAAAGGGGTCATGGGTAGAATTTCCCGATATTACTTGCGTTCCAAGGTCGGGGTCATTGCTGGGTTTCTTTGATAGCTCCCAATCAATATGCCCCAGCTGGGGCCTAACTTCTCGTCGATTGGATGTTACGTGTTGCATACTTCCCGATGCTCTGAATTAGCTGGGGACCCAGTGGATCAGGATTTCGGTAATTCTGCAATCAATAGCTTGGCGCGACCCCGCGTGCAGAGCTTCGTGTTCTGAATCTTTGTTGTAGTGAACTTCAGCTTAATGACCTACCTCAATGCTGTATTGTTTGATAATTATCCCATAATTTGCCCCCTGATCATTGGATGCTCTGTCAGCGAATGGCCTCCAATTGATCACTTTTCTGCCGAATTGGCAGGGAGATGTCATCATATTGTACGTCGAAAATCGGGGTTGGATTGGTTGCCTATGGAAGTTCAACAGAAAATTAAGCAATAAAGTTAGTCAATACTTGGCATCTAACTGCCGCACGCTCCAAAACTGTGGGGTAAGAGAAGAGCTCTTCAATCTTTTGTGGCATATACCGTAAGGAAGCATTGCTTGGCAACAACTTAGTCCCCTTTTATCTCTTGCATCCCCTTTGTGGAGGGGAATCAAATCATTTGGTGGTAAGAGGAAGGGATGGCTTTCATGAGGTGCAACCATGTTCGGCCCATAATTGCATTATATGGGGAAGGTACGTCGACCCCCAGGAATTATGTTCGTAAGGTAATTCCTCTAGTAGTCATAGGGATGGTTACCTTTTCAAGGGGCCAAATCAGGTCGAAGTTGAACCCAATCAACGGGTTAAATGAGGGTTGGAGGTCGACATCCTTCAACTCTAGTTTCTTAAACAGGTTGTAGTACATGATCTCGGAGGAGCTTCCCCAGTCAATGAGTAGTCTCTTCATATCACTTCCTATTATTTGTAGAGTAACAACCAGTGCATCATTATGGGGAGTTTGAACTCCCACGAGATTTTCCTCCGTAAAGGTTATGGTAGCGTTGTTACTGCCGACCTTGACTTTCTTGGGAGGGGGGCTGATCTGCATTACCTCCCGTAAGTGCACGACTTTTCGAATATTAGCCCGGTACTTGTGCCGATTGATAGCTTCTGACTCTGCCAATCCGTGCAGCACGTTAATCACCTGGACTGATTCTGTGCAATCTTCTTTCGGGGGGGCCTCTAGCTTTGGCTGTTCGGCCTCATGTTTCATCTTTTCCCTATTAATATACTAGTCAAGAGGCCAACCTTCGCCAAATCTTCAAGGAGATTTTTTAGATGTCGGCAATTTGCTGTTTGATGCCACCTTTCCTTGTGATAGGAGCAAAACTTCCCCTGGTCTCGGGCTGTGGAGTCTCTTCCCAACTTCGAGAGCTATTTAAAGAATGGCTTATCGCGAATTTGGGGCAAAAATTTTATAAATGGGGTCTTTAAAGATAGTATAAACCCTATTACTTGCCTTATTTCTCTGGCCGTTGTTGTTCTCACGTTGAAACTTCTTTGTGTCACGCCCATTCTTCTTTTCGGTGATAATGCCGACCTTTTCGGGAGCGGGCTGCGGTACATCCTCCTCCAACCTTGCATATCACTCGATTCTCGACATCAATTCGTGTACCGTGAGGGTTGGCTTCTTCATTAAGGACTGTCACAGGCGGTGCTCTTTGGGTAAGTCGATATTGAACTGAGTTACAGCCAGCTGTTCGCTGCACTCGTCAATCTCGTTGTAGGCCGCCTAGTAGCACTGCGCATATATTCGTAATCCTTCTCCATCGTTCTTCCGTAGGGTGAGTAAGAAGTCCACTTCCCTAGATTGCTTGTTGTTGGCTATGAAACGAGCAGTGAATAGTTTAGCAAGTTATCTCCAGTTTGATAATGATTTGGTAGGTAACTTGTCGAACAACCGTAGGGCCACTTCTCCCAAACTAGATGGGAACACTTGACACATCAAGGACTAATCCCCGCTCTAGAGTGCCATCATTTCCTTGTAGTAGCGAACGTGACAGATTGGGTCGGCCTTTCCGTCGTATAGTGTGAATTTTGGTACGGCGAACTTTCTTGGAGGCTGTCGGCTTTCGATCTCATCCGTGAAAGGTATGGATGCTATCTGATCCAAGGCTTTGCTGACCATGTCCTAAGTAGTACGAGCTTTGGGGAGCTGCTATTTGCTTTCAAGTTTCTCATTTAGCCAACTCTCCCATTCCTTCTGCTGCCGACCGGTTCTAGGCCATTTCTCGTCTTGTGGTGTCCGGCTCCTCCTATGGTGTCGATCTCCTTGTTTTTTACTGTTGCGGCCAGTGCTAGAGGCATGGCTCTTGACAGTGCACATAAGCATTGAGCTTCTGCTTCTGGGATTTCGACTCCTCCTTTCATTGCGACAGCCCGGTGATCTCCTCCTAGCTCCGTCATCCCTCCTGGATATTGCGTCCCTTATTGCCCTAAGCTGGGAAGTAAGCCTGGCAATTTGATTGCCACGTCGTCGTAGTTCTCTTTCGGTAGCTTGAAGTGAATGGTCATTGGGCACACGTCCACTGAAAAGTGAGGGGCCTAGGTCCCGATGATGATTTCTACTGAGGTTTGGCCCCCTAGAGTAGTATGGGTCCCTTCGTAACTCGTCTCGCGTTTCTCGACGGCTGCCAATAGGAGATCAGGTCTCCGACCTCCTCATTCGTCCCCTGTTTCTTCTTTTCAGGGTGGTTTGGTGGCCAGACGAGTCAGTGTTATCATTGCCGAACAGAATTTCATTCCCTCGTCCGACTGCACGGACTCCTCTTCTCCCTAAGAGGCTGGTACTCATGTTTACTTAGACCTTTTCACAGATGACGCCAATTGTAAGTGAAATTTTTGGAAAGGCCTGGCCGATCACTCGAACCAATATCGATGAGTCTCTAACCTGCTATAGAGAAATAAAAGAGTTAGAATGGGTTGACCCTTTTTGGCCCGATCACACTCCGACGGTCAAGTTAGCTATCTTCACCCAATATAGAGTAAAATTCACAAGTATATATGACTTAGTTGAATTGATCATACCTTGCTTTCTCATAACTTTGGTATTTATAATGTGGCGCTTCCTATTGAGCCTACTCGATAATCATAACTCACTGCTTAGGTCTATGCTGGCTAGAGCCGGCTGATCGGACATAATTTCTCCTGTATCACTTCGCTAGAGATTGATTGACCGGACGTGAGCATCGTCGGTTGTGTGTAACGCCTCTTCCGCATTCAATGCGAGTCTGTTCTTTATTTAATACTCTGTCGCTCGGTATGATTACGCCCCTAAGCTAGGCTAAGAGAGTTTCAACTTGGGCAGACAAAATGTCCTGCGCCTGTGGCGTAATACTCTCCCTTGGACTGCCTCAGGCTCAACTTAGTAGTGTCGATTGGCTTAGGCTTGTTAAACTGATTTGGGCCCGTATTTGTTTGACCCACGGAAGGAAAAAGAGAATTTGAAATTTCTTTAAGGTACCGTTTGGTTGTCCCAAAAAGTATAAATTGGGTAATTTAGAACTGAACTATTGACAAATTAGATGATTAGATAAATTTTGTTGAAAAATGAAATAACTAAAAATGTATAAAATATACTTTTCATGAAAAGTTATATTTGGCCATTTCTTTTAATACGTAGGATAAGCTAAAACTACAGAGATTCAAGCATTTTTTGATTGCACGAATAAAAGCTTATCATTTTGAATAACTAATTCAAAACTTTTCAACTCCCAACTGAACTGATTAAAGTTCTTTAAGGAGCTAAACAAAATATTTCAAGCCTCTTCATTTTAGATAAGGTTATCCTAAGTTTTAAAATAAATGAAATTTTTTTATGAAAAAATAAATTTTCAAATTTTCAAATAATTAATTTTTCAACCTCTAACTATTTAATTCATGAATGAATTAATTCAAAGTTGTCCAATTTAACTTTTAAGAATAATTTCATTTTGCTGATGACTCTTATGCGAATATGTAAATATAATGTCATGTAATTTGGATTTAATTGCAAGATGAATACAAATCATTAGAAATAGTCGTGAATGTTTACAGGGACATTGTTGTCATTTCAGCAAATCAAGAAGGATCTTATCCATTTTACAAATAAATCCAAACTGGTTTATATGATCACTTAGGGCTCATCTAATTTATGCTTGGGTAATACCATACAAACAAAATTTATCAACAAAATAATGTGATTAAATGAGAGTCATTCACTTTAAAACAAAATTTCTATCAATAGCTCTTAATTATAAAAATGTCACTACTACATCATTCTGGTGGAATTTTTTGTATAATTTTTTTTTAGAAGAATAGTATTTTCTTTTATGCTTAATATAAAATATAATTAACACCTTATTTTTTGGGACAATAAGCGCAACCAAATAGACCAAATTTTTTTACCGCTTAAAATTAAATGACGAATCGTTGGCAAGCTCAAAACGGTATTTGTATTGGACAAGAAGAAAGGGTTTGTAAGGGCCCTTCAATGGAACCTAACGTTATTTTGATTTATCGTTTTATGGAGTATTTCAATATTCTTTTATAGGAGGTGATGTAGTGTCGTTGCTACTCCCACAATACCCTTACGAATACCTTATGAATACAACTCCCTTGGTTTGGTGGCTTCTCACTATTTACCATCCACACACTCCCTTGAACCCTTGTCACATATTTATATTTGGCTACATAATACTCTAGAGAGGGAGCATTGTTGAGATAATGAGAGACTTCAAGAGATAAAACATTCAAGAAAAAAGGAAAGTAGGCAAACATGTAGAATATTCTAGAAAGAATCAACGATGACTCTCCACAACTGTATCGTAATTGGCGCATCTACTTGATCAATTAACTCAGAAGTAATCATATGACCGCCTGGCCCGGTGCAACCTGTTCCTATACCTGAACAACCAGCTCCAAATACTCCAATCCCTCCTGGTTCCCCTCCTGCCCCAATCCAGTGTTATTCCATGTTTGGATACGAATTCAGTGAGCTCCAAGTCAAAAGCTTATCCTGAGTAGAGTATCTATCACTCTCCTTGTGTTTTTTTTTTTCCCTAAATTTTCTTTTTGCACCGATTTTTTTCAGGAAATATTTTCCAAACATTAGAGCATAATGCAAGGCATTTTTTAGGTTTTTTTTTTGTTTTTTGGTTTTATTTCACTATTCAATGTTAACGAGTTTATTGTTTGCTTACTTTTGTGTGTGTAGCAGGGTAACTTTATCAGTCCAAGTTGTTGGATTCAACGCATGAAGTGACTCTGGGACACATCTCTGGAGTTAATCTTACCCTCTTTTAACTGTGATATATATATATATATATATTTCACTTTTAGGCATGAATGCAGTAGCATCAATTGTAATTCCCTGGTGATTTTCATGTGGATAGGGATTGTTGGTGAGACTTGGTTTTATTCAAAGATATTGGAATAGCCACAAAAAAGGGAGTACTCATAACTCCTTAACTGGAATGTTTAAATTTTCCATCTTGTGAAAAGCTAATACTTAGTTTCTAGGCTTATGTGCTATTCTAATCATTTTCTTTTATCATCTCGATTTAGAGCTGTATTTTGATGAAACATTTGGTACTATGATATCTTCAATCACTTGTGTCCTGCATCTTCGAACTCTGTTTTGTCATGAAGAGCCTTTAGTTGAGGCTGCTAAAGTATAACATTCCATTGTGGTTATGAACTATCATATTTGGTATTGTATATGTATATGTTATATGCACATTATCTTTTGCAGAGAATATAAAAATGAAGCAAGGAAGGTATAATCTCTCAAAGAGTTGGGAAACAAATTTGAGATTATGCACAACAAGTTCGAACTTTAACATTGTATTTGAATTAAGAATTTGGTGATGGAAATAAAGAAAAGGAAAGGAAAAAGGTGAAAAAAAAAAAGAATAAAAATTATTTTTCATCTTGTTCACTTTTTCTCATGTTCTCCTTTTTCTTAATAAATTCGAATTCCAAACACAGCACAAGTTAGTAGATGCATGGAAAGTGCATTCTGCATGTGTCAGTCCTCTAACATGATTCTTTCTCTCTCTCTCTCTCTCTCTCTCTCTCTCTCTCTCTGCGCGCACACGCCCGTGGGCGCAATTAAATTTCATTTTTGTTTATTGATATGTGATTTTTTTGTTAAATCTTGTCATATTTTCTTTGCATTGTTGATAGGCACCCTGTTCGCTCTTTCCTGTTGCTGATATTTCATGTGTAGTGAGTGAGCATGAGCTCTTTCTTCGTCTAACCAAGAGATACATTATATAGCAAAACTTTTATTTATGTATCCTACTAATTTGTATGATAAAAAGGACTCTCTTCTTTGCTTTGGGAAGACAAGGTACTCTGGTACTCGTTTCCCCCCACACACACACACACCCCCCCCCCCCCCCCCCCCCCCTTTCGTGGGCTTGAACTTGCAAAAGATTCACCTTAAATTAACCTGTGATTTTATTTCTTTTTGTTCTGTTGATGTAGCCGAGACTGAAAAATTAAAGGAAATGGAGAAAAAGGTGCATGTTTCTTGGCCCTTGGCAGAACAAGGGAAGGTAAATTCCTATGAAGAACCTAGACCTACGTTTACAGATTTTTTATTTTATATTTACGTTGCGTGTGGAATCTTTGGATTCCAAATTTATTGAGCGAAAAGGAAAACGAAATAGATATAAAAATTCTACCTTATGTTTAGTGATGAGTGAAAGTGAAGAGTTAAAAAATATTAAAAAAATAATAATAATAAGTCAGAATTTGAAACTCCTTTTTTCGTTCTCTGTTTTCTGGTCATTTTATTTTTTTTTAATAAATCCAAGATGTAAACATAGTATTACTTTTATTGAAGTTTACTACTGGTATTCTATTTGGAATTAGAAACTGTACATTTGAAAGGTTTTGTCATTACTTGGTGGGTCATATTCTTCATCCAGAATATGATTTCTATTACACTGGAACCCAAATTTATCAGGCAAAAAAAAGATAAAATGGGGAGGAAATAGAAAGAACAAAAAAATGAGAGATCCAAATTCTTAGGTATTCCGTTTTTATGTTCTTTTATCCTTTATTTTCTTTAACAATCAAACACACCATGTAATTTCATATCATTCTTCCTCTCTTTTTCTCTCATTAAAATCTTGATCCAAACACAGCATCAATGAATGTATATAATGGTTGACTTATTATGAACTTTTCTTATTTACTTGGCATACTAACAGATTGGGTTTAAGATTATATGTCTCTTGCTTCCCTACATATAATTTTTACATGCGGCTGATTGTAAAGAGTTATATATAGTCAAGTGCAGAAGAAGGAGCATCTTAATCCGGATCAGAGTATTGTATAGAGTTGTGGGCATATTCTTGATTCATGGGTTGACTTTGCAAGCAAAAAGGGAGTTCGGACTCTTCAGTTGGATTTGGGATTGTGTCTGTCCAATGACCATTACACTTTCCCTGATCTCGCTTTTTTCCAGCTTTAAAAATCTGTCAGCCCTATATTTGTTGCGCGTGGACGTGACTGATCAAGTTCTCAATGATCTCTTATCCAACTGTCCGCTGCTTTAAGAATTATGCGTTCGGTGCTCTCTGTCTCTGGTTCATGCAAGAGTTACTGGACCTAATTCTGCGAAATTAAATCACTTGGAGATCTCCTACTGTCCGGAATTGAAAAAGTATTGGGATCTCAGCAGTAAATCTTACCTCTTTCACATCCTTTGGGGAAAAGATGGCCACGCCTTTTATCAGTGTTCCTCTTCTTGCTCAGCTAGACACTGGGGCTAGCTTTGTTGGTGTTTGCGAGAGGATTTCCTGAATTTGCCAATCTCAAGCATTTGGAATTGCGATTGCAACTTGAGGCGCAGGACAAGCATAGGCATCCTATTTCCTCACTTCCTTGATAGAGGCTTGCCCTTGCTTGTATGGATTTAGACTTGAGGTATAAAAATTCTTGCTTTACGCCACTTAGAACCTAGAAAACAGAAGTTCATTATCACTGTCATAAAGTATTCTCCATTGTGGCAGGTGACTAGGTTGGGACTTTGCCGTGGCCGTGATGTGCTTGAGATGTGGAGAAGGGTTTCACAACGAAAGCCAATAAGCAAGGCAGGTATAAGAAATTTGACAAAATCCATCGATTTTCATATGTCACTAGGTTTAAGCTTTGGAGACTGGCTCACAGTTGCCCTCAACTTTCCTGTGGCTTCAAGACACCATTGTTTGTGCTAGTGTATATATTAGCATAGTTCTAAATTTGTACATATCCCACATCGGTTAAACACCACTTCTCTTCCATCCTCTGGTACTATAAATATAAGCTATTTATGTACATCCAACTAACTCAATGCAATATTCTCTTTTGCATATCTCTCTTTCTCTTTTCTAATATGGTATCAGAGACAAGGGAAAGTATGCCCGGTGGTTGCCTTTCGAGGGATCTTCCACATCATAACTCCTAAGGCTCTCTTTCTCCTCTCCTACCATCCTTCGGCCACGTTCCGGCCTCCTCTTTGTCCACTTTTTGGCTTCCTCTCAGGCCACCTTCTGGTGACTTTTCGGCCGACTCTCGGCGACTTTTCGGTGACCTACGGTGGCTTTACGACATCACTCCGGTGCCTCTCCGACTTCTCCCTAGCCGTCCTCTGGCCATTTTTGTTCGACTCCTGAGTAATTTGGGCCTTCTGAATCTGATTCTGGCATTTGTTTTTGCTGATTCTACTTTGTTTTTGTTGTTTCTCTTGCTTTAGAAGTTTTCTACCACTATTCTCTACTGTTGAGTTCATATTATTCTACGTCTCTCACCTATGGAGCGTTATGAGGTTTCTAGACCGATTACTCTCACTGTGGAAGGTCCTAATCATATTCCCTGGTGTCGCGCCCAAATTTTTCGCACTCGAGGAATACACACACAAGTGGAAAAAACACTGTACTCTTTCGTTAAAACTCACCCTCCTAAAAGAATGAGTGCGACTAGTTTGAATTGAAAGATTGATTCGAATAAGGGGCTTTTGAAAAATATTTAGAGTCGCCACTTAACTTGATTAAGGTGAGTTAGGTCACCTAAAAACTAAGAATAATCCGAAGACTACACTTAGGGTTTTTGGAAAACGATTTTGGAAAACATCATCAATAGAGGGTTTTTAGGAAAACAGGTTGTTTGGTAACCTTTGGAAAACATTTAAGCCCTTTTTTGAAAAATAACTCCGTTTGGTCTTTGAAATCAGTGATCCTAAGTTCGGAGGTTGGTTACATGTAGTGAAGACGCACTAAGCCATCACCCTACCCCGCCCTTTCGGTATGTACATGTCTATCTACCCTAGATTCACCTATGAGAGTCTTCAGCTAACTGCTGTTCAATCCTATTCACTTTGAAAAATAATGTTTGAAAAGAAACTAACATGATGCATGATATGCAAGTGTTAGAAAAGAGACTTGATTTGGAAAAAAGATTTGAAAAGAAGAATTTGATTTGATTTTAGAAAAGATTTGAAAAGATATCATTGAAATTGGAAAGTTTTAGAAATTGGAAATAAAGATTTGAAAATAAATTTTTTTTTGGAATTGAAAACTTGAAATAGATATGGAATTGGAGATTTGAAAAATGTGGAGTTTGGGATTTGAAAAATGTTGTGACCACACCCACGGGGTTGCCTACGTATCCTTTTGGAGGAATCAGGTCAGTCATAGTTCGGACAAGAGTCCGATTGAAAAGAGATTGATTTGGAAGAAAGAAATTGAATTGAAAAGAGGATTTGATTTGAACTTAGAATAGAAGATGGAAAATTGGAATTGTTTTGGAAAGATTAAGGTTTAGGAAACCTAGACTTAAGAAAGATGAGACTTAGGAAAGGCTCAAGAGTTTAAGAAAGATTGGATTTAGGAAAGGTTTAAATTAGGAAAGGTCCGATTTAGGAAAGTTTCGAATTTGGAAAGTTTCATTTTTGGAAAGTTTCGACTTGGGGAAGTTTTGAAAATTGGAAAGTTTTGGAATTAGGAAAGTTTTCGAATTAGGAAAGTTTTCGAATTAAGAAAGTGTCATTTTAGGAAAGATTTCGAATTAGGAAAAGTTTTGAAATTAGGAAAGTTTCGAATTAGGAAAGTTTCATTTTTAGAAAGTTTTGAATTAGGGAAGTTTCAACTTAGAAAAGTTTTAAATTAGAAAAAGTTTTGAAAGAGGAAATGTTTTGAAAATAAAAAAGTTTTGAGAATAAGAAAGTTTTAGATTTGGAAAGATTTAAAGTTTAGGAAAGTTTAGAATTTTGGAAAGATTCGAAGTTGGAATGTTTAGAATTTAGAAAGATTTAACTTAAGAAAGTTTCAAATTTAGAAAGTTTTGAATTTGGAAAGATTTGAAATTTAGAAAGTCTTGGAGTTTGAGTTTTAAAAAATCTTGAGATTAGGAAAGGTTTGAGTTTAGGAAAGGTTTGAAAACTTAGATTTGGGAAGTTAAGATTTGGAAGGGGATAGAGTTAGGAAATGGTTAAATTAAGAGAGATTTGGAAGTTGAATTTTAAAATTTAGGAAAGATTTTTATGTTCAAGCTTTGGAAACTTAAGATTTAAGAAAGTAGCAGTTTAGGAATGATTTGAATTAAGAAAGAGTTGGATTAGGAAGGGATTGGATTTTGTTTCTAAAAGGAAAGATTTGATTTTATTTCAAAAAACGGAGGATAGGATCTAGTTTCCTAAAGGGGAGATTGGATTTGGTTTCCTAAAGGGAAGATTTGATTTGACAAGGATTTGGAAAGAGAAAGTTTTAGAAACCCTAGATTTGGAAGGCTATAATTTTGACATAGAAAATAGGTTTTGGAAATGTGTATAGTTTGGATCTTAAAACAAGAGGTTTTGGAAACCTAGGTTTTAGGAAAGGTTGAAAATCACGTTTTTGGAAAGAAAGTTAGGGTTTCCTAATTGTTAGCTCTAGAGCTTGACTTGGGCTCTAAGGAAAGAGTTTTTGGAAAGTGCATTTTTTGAAAACGAAGATTTTGGGAGGAAATCCTAGAGAGGAGTTTCCTAAAAGGAAGATTTTGGGAAGAGAGTTTTTAGAAAGATTTTTGATAGAAGATTGTTGGATAGAGTTTTTGGAAAGACTTTTAGAGAACGTTTTTAGAAAATGGATTTTGGGGAGAGCGTTTTGGAAAGGAGTTGAAAAAGGAAGTTTTGAAAAATAAATTTTGGGAGGGAGTTTTTGAAAATAACTTTGGAAAGGAGAGTTTTAAAAAAGCATGTTGGAGAAAAAATTTTAAGGAAGAGATTTTTTTGAAAAGAGAGCTTTTTGGAAAGGATAAAAACATCTCACTTTCCTAAAGCGATTCTAACCATAAAAAGGTTAGAACCACTTTAAAAAAGTGGTTTTGAAAACAACAAGATTTGAAAATATGGACTATAAAAGTCACTTTTAATATAGCACTTTCCTAAAGCAATCCTAACCATGGAAAGGCTAGAATCACCCCAGGATGGTGATTTTGAAAACAACTTTGAAAACGATTTTTTGAAGATGCAAGATCATGATATGCACAATGCAATTTTGGGGTCGTGAACATACAAGGCTAAGACTTCACCACATAATCAAGGAGGCCGGACCTACGTGGTCTCCGGTTAGCCTAAAGGAAAACCCCCGACACGGTAACCCTCCAATAGTCTAATCCTACACATGGATCAGGAATCCCCTTATTTCAAGCATGCAAAGAAAAGGGGGGGGGGGGGGGGGGGGAAGAGATGGGGGATTAAAATAGAGAAAACCCAAGTGGGCTAGGAGAGAGAAGAGAGAGAGGGAAGTGCGAAAATTTAAATAGGGAGCCTACTGTATGTCTTGTTTATTTTGCGCGCCTTGCTTGTCTTCGGTCTTCGTCTTGATCTTCGTCTTCAATCTTCAAGAGTTGTCTTCAATCTTCATACTTCCGATTGCAGCTCTTCAAGTCTTCAAAGGAGGGTTGGAGGCTAGTGTATAAGTGTATGGGGGTGTGTATAAGTGTTTAGGAGGCTAGGGTTTAGTTTATGGTGGCTAGGGTTTGGAAAACCTAAAGGAGCTAAGGTTTCTGAAGTGTTCGAGCTCTGTATATCGAATTTTAGGATTTTTAGACTGAGTTTACGGACCCCTTTCACGCAGGAAGAGGCTCTATATTTATAGAGAGGGGAATGCACTGGCGCCTGTTGCAGTGGCGCCAGACCAAACTTTACACTAGCGCCACTAGGAGTGGTGCCAAGCCATTTTTTGGCTATTTAAGGTCGGCAAGCAACGTATCTTTGACTAGATTTGGGCGTCTGTACTAATGACTACTATGCAATTTTTAGCCTAGCTTCACTAGGAGTGACTTCGGAAAGTCTGGGGATGATTTAAGAGACCGGGATTGGCCCGAAAGAGCCGAAAAGGGGCCGGAACACTTAGAATAGTGTCTCGGAGGTATTTGACTTGAAAAATGAGGATATGACATGTCGGAAGGGTTAACTGGGCCTTTAAGGGCAAAACGGTCAACTGGATTAGAAAGCTGTCGGACGGACTCGGACTGTCCCGGAAGAAAACTTAAGATTTGGAAACATTATTCAAAATGTTCCCAAAGGTTGCCGATTTGATACCCAGAGCCAGTGTGGTCGGAAAAGGTGATCGGCTACCAGGGGCAAAACGGTCATTTCGCACCGGGTTTGTCGGAACTGACTCGAAATGATCCAGAAATGTAAAGAAAGGTTTAGAACACTATAAAAAGTATTCTCAGTAAGTTACCAGTTTGATACCCAGAGCCGGTGTGGTCGGAAAAGGTGACCGGCCCACCAGGGGCACAATGGTTATTTTGCACCAGGTTTGCAGGAACTGACTCGGAATGATCCAGAAAGGTAAAGGAAGGTTGAGAATACTATAAGAAGTAATCTCATAAGGTTACCGGTTTGATATCCAGAGCCGGTGTGGTTCCCGGGGCGTTCGGATGCCTAGGGGCAAAATGGTCATCTTGACCGGAAAGTCTCGGAAAAGGTCCAAGGGGCAATTTGGTCATTTTTCACCGAAGTGGGCTAACAAACACTGGTGTTGATCTGGGTTTTGAGTGTTTCCGCCACTCTGACGGCGGTCGTCGTGACACAAGGGTTTGTTGGCAATTCCCTATATCGACCTATTTGTGAGTATTTCCGCTACTCTAACGGTTGTGATGTTTGCGAGTATTTTCGTTACTCGGACCGTCTCGAGGAATAACTGTCTTGAGAGAGGGATTGGAAAGGGGACTTACTGTCTTCGAGAAGACGTGCCTGAGTTAGAACTGTCTCGAGAAAGGGATTGGAAAGGGGACTTATCGTCTTCAAGAAGATGTGCCTGATTGGAACCATCTCGAGGAATAAACTGTCTTGAGAGAGGGATTGGAAAGGGGACTTACCGTCTTTGAAAAGACGTGCCTGGATTAGAACCGTCTCGAGGAATAAACTGTCTTGAGAGAGAGATTGGAAAGGGGACTTATCGTTTTCGAAAAGACGTGCCTGATTGGAACCGTCTTGAGGAATAAACTGTCTCGAGAGAGGGATCGGAAAGAACAATGCCCCTAAGGGCATTTTGGTCATTTTACCTCTATTTGGGCCTGGTGGGCCCACGAGGCGATGGACAAACGAGATTTGGACTTAGAACATCGGTTTCGATTGAAATACACCCATAATGACTTGAAAACAAGTCTGGACGGAGTATAGACTGTCGAGCGATCAAAAATGCGGTGCTTACACCTGGTCTCAAGATATGTCCAGTTTTCTTAAGGGGAGAAAACTTTGGCGCTATGTCACTGGAGATATTCAGACACCTGTTAAAAGTGTAGCTGAAATGGTTATGAAATTCACCGAACGTCTTGAAGAATGGGATAATAAGAATCATCAGATCATCACCTGGTTCCAAAATATATCCATTCCTTCTATTAGTCTCTAATTTGGACGTTTTGACACAACTCACTTAATCTGTGCCTTCTTGGCCAACTGCTGCACCACTACCAATCTTGCTCATCAGTACTAACTTTTAATTTCTCTGCATCATTTGAAACAGGAATCTGGCCAGTCTATCAGTGCCTTGTTGTCTCAGATATATACTCTTTGGGACCAGTTGACTCTGTCTGAGCCTACTTGGACATGCTCTACTGATGCTGCTTAATTTGCCCTCTACCACAATCAGCAGCACCTGATTATGTTTCTCATAGCTCTCACTGATGTATTCGAGTCTGTTCGAGCCTCTATTCTCCATCGTTTCCCTCTTCTTACCTTGGAACATGTTATTTCTGAGCTCTTATATGAGGAGACTCGTCTTGGCCTCACTTGGCCACCACTTATAGATACCGCCCTTGCCACATCTAGGTGGTTCTCACGGTTATTCAGCTCCTGGTGGTTCCTGCAATTCTACTCAACCTTTTGGGTCCTGTTTCCCAGTCTGATACATGCACATTCTGTCATGCCACTGACCATCACCTACGTACTTGCCCCACTCGGATCTGCAGGCACTATCGTTAGTATAGCCCTGGTCATTTTCTCTTTGATTGCCCTAAAAATCCTTCTTGAAGAGATTCTCACCTTCAGTCTGCTGCTGTCATTATTGAGAATTCTATTATTCCTTCCTCCTCCTCCTCTGTGATTAATGTCAGTGATCTTCCTCCACTCTTTCAACAATTTATGTCTGCCTCTGGTAATCCCTCCTCTACTTCCTTATCTGCCACTTCAGGTATTTCTTCTTGTTTTTTGACTCTATGTATAGCAATCATATGACTTCTAACTTGATAGTTTTTTCTTTCAAATCTTCTGTATCTTCTCTTCCTGTCATTTATACTACTGATGGATTCTCTATATCTATCGATCATGTTGGTCATGTCTCTACTTCCACTCTTGTACTCTCTCATACTTATTACATTCCTAAACTCACATTTATTCTTATTTCTGTTGGCCAATTATGTAATCTTGGTCTTACGGTTCTTTTCTCTTCTACTGGCTATATTGTGCAGAATCCACGGACGAGAGAAACTCTTGGGATAGGTCGTAAACATGGTCGCTTGTTTCAGCTCATTCATCTTTACCTTTCTACTTCGACTACTAATGCAAGATCTTTTTCTGCTATTACATCCTCATCTCTTGGACTTTGACACTCTCGTTTAGGTCATGTTTCTTTAGGTTGTTTACGTTTCTTTTGTCTAAAGGGGTGTTAGGTTCTATTCCTAATGAACACCTTGATTGTCAGTTTTGTCAACTTGCTAAACAATCGGCTTTATCATTCAATAACAATTCTTCTTTTTCTTCGGCTCCATTTGAATTGATTCACTCTGATAGTTGGGGGTCCTCTCTAACTTCTACTATGGGAAGCTCCCAGTATTTTATCATATTTATTGATGATTTCTCTAGATATACTTGACTTTATCTCTTGCAAAATCAATCTCAACTTCAACAAACTTATTATGATTTTGCTTGCATGATCAAAACCTAATTTTCTCGTGATATCAAGGTCTTTCAGTCTGACAATGCTGCAGAATATTGTGATAAGACATTTCTTGCCTTTCTACGTGAGTATGGCACTCTTCCTCATCGTTCTTGTCCTAGTACTTCATAACAAAATGGTCGTGTTAAAAGAAAATATTACCATCTTCTTAATACTACCCATGCTCTTTTTATCTCTGCATCCTGCCCTGAACGATTTGGGGTGAAGCTGCTCTTACTGCTACTTACACCATCAATCGTGTACCTTCTACTCCCATTGATAACCTCACTCCCTATGAGCTTTTGTATGGTACTACCCCTGATTATCACTCTCTTCGTGTTTTTGGGTGTGCATGTTTTGTCTTACTTCAGCCTTAGGAGCATACCAATTTGGAGCCTTAAGCTCGTGTTTGTTGCTTTTTGGGCTATGGGATTGAGCACAAAGGTTATCGATGTTGGGATCCTCTGTCTAAACGTCTTCGTATTTCTTGCCATGTTATCTTTTGGGAACACAAGATGTTATCCTTCTTATTTTCCTTCTACCTATCCTCTCCTTCTGCTCCTCATTATTTCACTGATCCTACTATTGAGCTCTTTCCTGAGTTTGTTACTGTCCCTAATGTTGTCCCTCTTGAGGATGTCCATGTCCCTAATACTATCACACCTATTGTGCCTCATGTTACAATCTATCCTGTCGAGTCCCCGTTAGTTGGTCATGCGCCTCCTGCTAGCTCTCCGGTCTCTGATCTTTCTCAGCCTTCTTCTTCTGATGAGCCTCTTGTTCGACATTCTACCTGGGTAAGGAATATTCCTCCTCACCTTCGTAATTATCACTACTTCTCCACTATTCTTGGTAAACATGAGCCTTGCACTTATCGCGATGCTAGTTCTAATCCTCTTTGGCAGCAAGCAATGGATGATAAATTGCAAACTCTTGCCAAGACTCACACTTGGGACTTGGTTGATCTTCCTCATAGTAATTTCGTGATTGGGTGTTGTTGGGTCTACAAAATCAAGACCCGTTCTGATGGCTCTATGGGACATTATGAAGCCCGTCTAGTTGTCAAGGGCTTCACTCAGAAGTATGGTATTGATTATGAGAAGACCTTTGCTCCTGTTTGTCGCGCCCAGATTTTTCGCACCCGAGGAATACTCACCCAAGCGGGAAAAATGTTGTACTCTCTCGTTAGAACTCACCCTCCTAGAAGAATGAGTGCGACTAGGTTTGAATTGAAAACAGGTTTGAATAAAGGGCTTTTGAAAAAGATTCGGAGTCGCCACCTAACTTGATTAAGGTGAGTTAGGTCACCTAAAAACTAAGCATAATCCGAAGACTGCACTTAGGGTTTTTGAAAAACGATTTGAAAATATCTCCTCAAGAGAAGGTTTTTGAGAAAAACAGGTTGTTTGGCAACCTTTGGAAAACATTTAGCCCTTTTTAGAAAAATAACTCCTTTTGGTCTTTGAAATCAGTGAGCTAGGTTCGGAGGTTGGTTACGTGTAGGGAAGACGCACTAAGCTATCACCCTACCCCGCCCTTTCGGTACCTGCATGTCAATCTACCCTAGATTCACCTATGAGAGTCTTTAATTAACTAATGGTTCAACCCTATCCACTTTAGAAAAACAATGTTTGAAAACTAAGATGATGCATGATATGCAAGTGCAAAACAAGAGAATTGAAAAATAGATTTGGAAAAAGATTGATTTGATTTGAAAATAGATTTGAAGAGATGGAATTAAAATTGGAAAGTTTGAAAAGTTGGAAATAGAAATTTTGAAATTGAAATTTTGAAAATAAATTAGAATTTGAGATTTGAAAAATGTGAAGACCGCACCCATGAGGGTGGAATTGAAAGTTTGAAAAGTATTGTGATCGCACCTATGAAGGTTGCCTACGTATCCCTTTGGGGGAATCATGTCAGTCGTAGTTCGAACAAGAGTCCGATTGAAAATAGAAGGGTGGATTTGAAGAGAGAGATTGGATTGGAAGAAAGAGATTGAATTGAAAATGGGATTTGACTTGAGATTAGAAAAGGAGATTGGAAATTGAAATTGGAAAGATTGGACTTTGATTTGAAAAGATTGATTTTGGAAAGACTTGGTTTTGGAGAGATGGAGGTTTAGGAAACCTAGACTTAGGAAAAGCTTGACTCGACTTGGAAGGTTTAGGAGATTAGGAAAGGTTGGATTTAGGAAATGTTTGAATTAGGAAATGTTCGATTTAGGAAAGTGTCATTTTTTGGAAGGTTTCAAAATTAGGAAAGTTTTCATTTTAGGAAAGTTTTGAAATTAGGAAAGTTTTATTTTTGGAAAGTTTGGAATTTAAGAAAGTTTTAGGTTTAGGAAAGTTTTTACTTTAGGAAAGTTTTAGGTTTAAGAAAGTTTCAACTTAGGAAAGTGTTGTTTTAGGAAAGGTTTTGAAATTAGAAAATTTTGAAAATTGGAAAGCTTTGAATTTAGAAAGTTTTGAAAACTGAAAACAAGAAAATTTCGTTTTAGGAAAGGCTTGAAAAAGGAAAGTTTTTAGTTTAGGAAATGTTTGAATTGATAAAGATTTCAATTTAAGAAAGTTTTGAATTAAGAAAGTTTTGAGTTTGGAAAAGCCTTAGATTTGGAAAGATTTTAAGTTTTGGAAAGTTTAGAATTTAGAAAGTTTTTAGGTTTAGAAAGATTTAACTTAAGAAGGTTTCAAATTTAGAAAGTTTTGAATTTGGAAAGATTTGAAATTTAGAAAGTCTAAGATTTAGAAAGTTTTAGAGTTTTAGCTTTAGAAAATCTTGAAATTAGGAAAGGTTTGAGTTTAGGAAGAGTTTGAAAACTTAGGTTTGAAAAGTTAAGATTTGAAAAGAGAGTAGAATTAGAAAATGGTTGAATTAGGAAAGATTTTTATGTTCAAGTTTTTGGAAACTTAAGATTTAAGAAAGTAGAGGATTAGGAAGGATTGGAATTAGGAAAGATTTGGATTTGGGAAGGGATTGGATTTGGTTTCCTAAAGGGAAGATAGGATTTGGCAAGGATTTGGAAAGGGAGATTCTAGAAACCCTAGTTTTGAAAGTGTGAAATTTTAACGTAGAAAAGAGGTTTTGGAAACATGTATAGTTTGGATGTGAAAACAAGAGGTTTTGGAAACCTAGGTTTGGGGCAAAGTTTGAAAACCATGTTTTTGGAAAGAAAATTAGGGTTTCCTAATCATGGGTTCTAGGGCTTGACTTGGGCTCTAAAGAAAGAGTTTTTGGAAAGTGCGTTATTTTTGGAAAGAGGGATTTTTGAAAAGGAATCCTGGAGAGGAGTTTTTGTAAAGTGAAATTAGTGAGTGTTTTTAGAAAGTGAATTTTGAGGAGAAAGAGTTTTTGGAAAGGAGTTGAAAAAGGGAGTTTTGAAAAATAGATTTTGGAGGGAGTTTTTGAAAACAATTTTGGAAAGGAGAGTTTTAGGAAAGTATGTTGAAAAAGAGATTTTTAGGAAGAGATTTTTGAAGAGAGAGAGTTTTTAATAGGAGTAAAAATATCACACTTTCCTAAAGCGATTCTAGCCATAAGAGAGCTAGAACCACTTTAAGAAAGTGGTTTTGAAAACAATGTTTGAAAATATAGACCAAAAGGCTACTTTTAATATAACACTTTCCTAAAGCAACCCTAGCCATGGAAAGGCTAGAATCACCCTAGAATTGTGGTTTTGAAAACAAATTTTTGAAAAAGAGATTTTGATGCAATTTTGAAAACAAATTTGAAAACGATTTTGAAAACGGATTTTTGAAGATGTAAGACTATGATATGCACAATGCAATTTGAGGTCGTGAACATACAAGGTTAAGGCTTCACCACATAATCAAGGGGGCCGGACCCACGTGGTCTTTGGTTAGACTAGAAGAAAGCCCCCGACACGGTGACTCTCCAATAGTCCAATCCTACACATGGACCGGGAATCCCCTTGTTTCAAGCATGCAAAGAAAGGGGGGAAAGAGATGGGGGATTAAAATAGAGAGAACCCAAGTGGGTTGGAGAGAGAAGAGAAAGGGGGGAATGCGGAAATTTAAATAGGGAGCCTACCTTGTATCTTGTTATTTGCGCGCCGTGCGGTCTTCAATCTTCGGTCTTGGTCTTGATCTTCTTCTTCAACCTTCAAGGGTTGTCTTCAAGCTTTGGATGGCAGCTCTTCAAGTCTTCCAAGGATGGTTGAAGGTTAGGGTATGAGTGTATGGGGGTGTATATGAGTGTATAGAAGGCTAGGGTTTGTGTAGGGTGGCTAGGGTTTGGAAAACCTAGGGAGGCTAGGGTTTTTGGGGTGCTCGAGCTCTGTATATCAAATTGTGTGATTTCTAGGTTAAGTTTGCAGACCCCTTTCACGTTGAACGAGGCTCTGTATATATAGAAGCTGGACAAGCCTGGCGCCTGTTGCAATGGTGCCAGGGCAAAATTTACACTGGCGCCATTAGGAGTGGCGCCAGGCCATTTTTTGGCTTGGCGCCACTGCTGGTGGCGCCAGCCATTTAGGAAACAATTAAGGTCGGCAAGCAACGTATATTTGACTAGATTTGGGCGCCTGTACTAGTGACTACCATGTAAATTTTAGCCTGGCTTCACTAGGAGTGACTCCGGAAAGTGCGGGAATGATTTGGAGGAGCCGGGAGTGACCCGGAAGGCCGGAAAGAAGCAGGAACACTTAAAATGGTGTCCTGGAGGTATTTGACTTGAAAAATGAAGATAAGGTGGGTCGGAAAGATTGACCGAGCCTTTAGGGGCAAAACGGTCAATCGGACTAGGAAACTGCCGGGACAGACTCAGACTGTCCTGGAAAAAGACTTGGGATCTGAAAACATTATTTAGAATGTTCCCAGAGGTTACCGGTTTGATTCCCAGAGCCGGCGTGGTCGGAAATGGAGACCGGCCCACCAGGGGCAAAACGGTCATTTTGCACCGGGTTTGCCGGAACTGACTCGAAATGGTCCGAAAAGGTAAAGGAAGGTCGAGAACACTATAAAAAGTATTCTTGGGACATTACCGGTTTAATACCCAGAGCCGGTGTGGTCGGAAATGGAGACCGGCCCACCAGGGGCAAAACGGTCATTTTGTACCGGGTTTGCCGGAACTAACTCGAAATGATCCGAAAAAGTAAAGGAAGGTCGAGAACACTATAAAAAGTATTCTCGGGACATTACCGGTTTAATACCCAGAGCCGGTGTGGTCGGAAATGGAGACCGGCCCACCAGGGGCAAAACGGTCATTTTGTACCGGGTTTGCCGGAACTGACTCGAAATGATCCAAAAAAGTAAAGGAAGGTCGAGAACACTATAAAAAGTATTCTCGGGACGTTACCGGTTTAATACCCAGAGCCGGTGTGGTCGGAAATGGAGACCGGCCCACCAGGGGCAAAACGGTCATTTTGTACCGGGTTTGCCGGAACTGACTCGGAATGATCCGGAAAAGTAAAGGAAGGTCGAGAACACTATAAAAAGTATTCTCGGGACGTTACTGGTTTAATACCCAGAGCCGGTGTGGTCGGAAATGGAGACCGGCCCACCAGGGGCAAAACGGTCATTTTGTACCGGGTTTGCCGGAACTGACTCGGAATGATATGGAAAAGTAAAGGAAGGTCGAGAACACTATAAAAAGTATTCTCGGGACGTTACCGGTTTGATACCCAAAGCCGGTGTGGTTTCCGGGGCATTCGGATGCTTAGGAGCAAAATGGTCATCTTGACTGAAGAGTCTCGGAAAAGGTCCTAAGGGTAGTCTGGTCCTTTTTCACCGAAGTGAGCTGACAAACACGGGTATTGACCTAGGTTTTGAGTGTTTCCGCCACTCTGACGGTTTTGTGAGTGTTTCCGCCACTCTGACCGTTTGGTGAGTAGTTTTGCTACTCGGACCGTCTCGAGGAATAAACTGTCTCGAGAGAGGGATTGGAATTGAAATAAGAAAGGACAGTGCCCCTAAGGGCATTTTGGTCATTTTGCCTTTATTTGGGCCTGACAGGCCCACGAAGCGATGGAAAGACGGAATTTGGACTAGAGAATTGGTTTCGATAAGAATATGTCCATGATGACTTGAAAACAAGTCTGGACGGAGTATAGACTGCCGAGCGGTCAAAAATGGGGTGCTTACACTGTTGCCTGTCTCACCTCTGTCCGGAGTCTTATTGTTGTGGCTGTTGTCCACCAATGGCCCTTATATCAGTTAGATGTCAAGAATGCTTTCTTTAATGGTGATCTTTTTGAGGAAGTCTATATATAGCCCCCTCCTGGTTCTTCTCATTCTTCACGTCAAGTGTGTAAGCTTCATCGTGCTCTCTATAGTCTTAAGCAAGCTCCTCGTGCTTGGTGTGCCAAATTTAGTTCCACCATTAGTGACCTTGGCTTCTCTTCCAATGATTATGATTCTGCTCTCTTTGTTTGCAAGTCTCCACACGGCACTATTCTCCTCCTTCTTTATATGGATGATATGATCTTCATTGGTAATGGTGTTCATGGCATTTCTGAGCTCAAGGGATTTCTTAGCAACCATTTTGAGATGAAAGATCTTGGTCCTCAAGTTACTTTCTTGGTGTTGAGATCTCTTTTGGCTCTACTGGTTATTCTTTTACTCAAGCTAAGTATGCCTCAAATCTTCTTACTCATGTTGATCTTACTGATAGTAAGACTGCTTCCACACCTCTAGAAGCTAATGTATCTGGATGGTGAGCCTCTATCTAATGATACTCTCTATTGATAGCTTGTTGGCTGTCTCGTCTACATCACTGTTACTCGTCCTGACATTGCTCATGTTATTCATCTTGTGAGTCAGTTCTTGTTCTTACCTCGCTCCACTTATTATACTGCAGCTCTTCACATTCTTCGTTATGTTAAAGGAACTCTATTTCATGGTCTACACTACTCTCGCCACTTCTCTATATAGCTCCATGCCTATTCTGATACTGATTAGGCTGGTGATCCTACTGATCGTCATTCTACCACCAGGTTCTGCTTCTTTCGTGGCGATTCTCTCATTTCTTGGCGTAGTAAGAAGCAGACATTTACTACTCGCTCTAGCACTGAGGCCGAGTATCGTACCCTAACTGACACCACTCAAGAATTTCTCTAGATCCGATAGTTACTTTAAGACATGGGTGTCTCTCATTTTGGTACTACTATTCTCCATTGTGACAATCACAATGCTATTATGATTGCTCACAATAATGTTTTTTCATGATTGCACTAAGCACATCAAGATTGATTGTCACTTCATTCGGTAGCATGTTATTTATGGTACTATTCATCTTCTCTCTGTCACCTCTGCTGACCAAATTGCTGATATCTTCACCAAATCTCATCCTCTCAGACGGTTTCATGATTTGGTTTCCAAACTCCATCTAGTTTCTGCTCAACCACTTTGAGTTTGAGGCGGGATGTTAGTGTATATATTAGCATAGTTCTTAGTTTGCACATATCTCACATCGGTTAAATACCACTTCTTTTTCATCTTCTTGTACTATAAATATAGGCTACTTATGTACATCCAACTCACTCAAGGCAATACATTTCCTTTTACATATCTCTCTCTCTCTCTCTCTCTCTCTTCTAACAGTTTGTACAAGTGCCTTAAAGCGGTGGATTTTGGTGGTTTTTCTGGGCATCCAGCTGAGCTTGAGCTTGCCATATAGTTGCTGCTGGAGAATCCTCCGATGCTTGAGAGGATAACTATTGATTCTCACAGTCCAAGTGTACCTGAATCTTTTTGTGGATTCGGAAACATTGGAAGTGGCTAGAGTGCTCGCAAAGCAGCTGGAGACAAAACTACCTTCAGGAGCCAAACTGAAACTATTGTGGATGCCATTCTTCTCAGCCTGTGAAGGTGTCGGTTATTTTTATTATGAACATGAGCTTTCAAGCTGATTTGGGACAAAAGTTCCCTCTCCTTTCCGGGCTGATAGGTGTTCATAAACCAGTATGATTCAGATGTTCAACTATTTTAGGAGTAAGTTTTAACATCCAAAGCTTATGGGGTGATTGAAGCAAGAAATTGGAACTCTTGGCCTTGGCGTTGCCCTTCTTCATCCTTTTAAATGGCATGGGATGAGGGACCAGACCTGGAACTTGCATGCATTATTTTAAGAAACAAATAGCTTGAATAAAAAAGTCATCAATGTATCATGCAAGTGCTTCATATATGTATATATATATATATGTATGTATGTGCAGGTAAGGTTAAGGTTTAGGGCTTTGGAGAAATGCAAGCAAAAGCATTGTTACCAAACCCCAATTACAAGAAGTGCTATGAAACCAGCTCTACGAGCCAATATAAAGAAGGTACTAATCAATTTAGTGCCTACTTGTTACAATAAGTTGTGCTGGACAAGTTTGTATAACACTTCAAACAAATTCATAAACCAAAACATGACTAGTACTTCCAATCGCATTGAAAAAAAGCCAAGGCACTAGTGCTCTCCAAAAAGTAACTCTTTTCAAAATCTCACTCAAGGGTTGCTGAGTTGGGATCCATTCTAACTAAGAATTCTTATTATTCTAGAGGATCTAGCTATAGGAGAACCATGAACAAAGAGTTTTCTCTCTTTTTTTTCACCTACTCTTTGGCTTTAAGAACAAGTAATTGTCTTTCTCCAACCCTTAATGCCACTCCAACATCACTTTCATCATGCCACATATTTAAGTACTTTACTTTTCTAGGCATATCAGGGCTAAACTACCCACCCACACCCTCGGCCGTTGTTTGGCTCAGCAGAACAAAGCCTCGCCCACTCACCCACACTTTGGATCATGGATTCCAGTCATCTCCTAAGAATGTTTCACGAAATACAAATGACTTGAACTAATGCTTCATGAAATGCAGTGGACTTGAACTCGCTACCACTAATACTATACAAGTGGTACACTTCTATATCACACTACTCAAGTAAACCCGAGTGGGGTTTATGCACTTACCTAAACTAAAAAATTAAGCATTCTTGATAGTGTTAAGAGTGGATCTATAAGCCTCTGAAGGAATGAGGAAGGCTCTAGACAAAATTCACTGTCCTTACTCCTTAATTACTTAGGCTTGGCTTCCATGTGACTTCTACATAATCTTATTTTGGTGCTCTGTGAATCACCCGAATGGATTGATGCGATATGTGCAGATAAAATGCTATTTTTCTTCCGAATCATTCATTTGTTTGGCCAGGAAGAGGATGAGTTAGGGACAAAACTGCACACGTCTTGTTTGTGTGTGTATATATATATATATATGAAAATTGGGCTTATAGAAAAGAAAGAGTAACATAAAATATCGAAACCCAAAATATTTCTCATTCAAAAGAAAAAAATGAAAACAGGCCTGTCAATGAAAAATGGGCACTGCTTTGAAATGGTCAAAGTTACAAAGTCAAATCTCAAACAACTAATAAAACAAAAATCTTCGCAAAAAAGAGTATTAATTTTTTTTTAAAATCAAATGTCTCTTCTTGAAATTAACATAATCCGAGTGTTGGTAGCCAATGAGTGGCTTCCACTTGGCAGGCAATTAAAAGTAGTTACTAAGCCTTGGATAGTAGAAGTTAGATGTACTTACTGAGGTCTTTATACAGAAAATTTTACTAAAATAATGTAATGTTAATAATTTTATAATTAAAATCTATATTACTAAATATTTTATTTTACAACAATAAGATCCCTTTAGTCACGTCATTTCGTATAAAGTTTATATATTCTTTTCTATTTTGTACTGCTATTACTCATTTTATAGTCTCTTTAGCCTAGGCCAGATGGGTTCGCATTAGACTAGTCTATGGCCCATTGGTCAAATTTATATCCCTAGCAAAACTAAAAATAAAATACCAAAAGCGCAAAAAAAAAAGTGCAAATATAAATGTAAAAAATGTGTAAGGTATGCATATGAGTTTAATGTCTCTTTGTTGGTAATAAGGAATGCATTAATTGTGAAGGAGTCTATCATGCAAACCAATTGTATAATTTTTGCATGACTTTAGTTCTTAAATAAATAGTAGTATATTTGCAATTGTATTTGAGAAATGATTGGTGGAATACAGTATTAAAAAGCTTGAACCAGTTCAGCACTTCTCAAGTAATTATGTTTCGAGGTCAAAAGAAAAAAAAAAGTCACCTATATGTTCTTCTTTATGTTTTCTTTTTTCAAAAAAATGAAATCCTTGGGATATTGGAGCAAATTTAAATAACCATGTTTACATCTTGATATTTCGATCCGTTTTTTATTTCGTTCTATATTTTATCATATTTGGTTCCATGGGACGACTTATCAGACCGGTCTGAACTCGTCGCCTTTCACACACATACCGACATGATTGGTGGCTATGCAACAGACTTAACTGGTGGCTATATCAACATGACTAGAGGTGTATTGATGAATGGTGGTCATATCAACATGACTGGAGGTGTATTGATGAAGGACCTTATAGTGTTGTGGAGCTGGCTTGCGGTTATATTGCAGTAATGTTAGTTGGGCAATTGAAGCAGAGCAACAACCTGGGGAATTGGCTGGAATTGGAACTGTTGATGAAAAGGATTGGGCTATAAAGGAGTAAGAGGACAGAAGAGCGGGGGTGAAGCGATTAGTCATTAGTTTTCATTGTTTTTGTAATTTCCAGAACTTCATTTGCTTAATAAAATCCAGAGCATTTCTTGCTCTATTTCATCCTTCTTGTTTCTTTTTTTGAGTTCCCATGTGTTTTATTTATATAATGCTAACATATCTGTATCACCATTAACCTCTTATCTCGTCTTGTATGAGAATGCACTTCTTGCTATTGAGTTACTAGGAAGGTGGTGTTACATCATCAATAAGTATTTATCATCACTTCAAGATGTTTAATCTGCAGCTGCATTATTGAGATTTACTCTCCAATCCTTCCTCACTTCTGCAAATGAAGGTCATGTCTTGATGGTCATGATTGTCCGAGTTATTGTGGGTAATTGCATCAATAACTTGAGAAGTGCAATGTTAAAAGATGAAAAAAAAAAAAAAAAAGAAATATAATTCAAATTTCTAATATAAGGATTTTCATTGTTTTTGTGTGCCCCAAGAGATAGAATTAGTTGATTGTTTGGAAAAAGGAAATATAATTCAAATTTAAATTATTTTTTCTTTTTGTGTTCTTTTTCTCTCTTCCCTTATTTTTTGTTGGAACATGAAGCTAAATGTATGTAAAAATGTCAAATTTGGGCAACTATTTTTTCACCACTTAATTTTCCACCGAATATTTTGAATGTTTCACCAATGAAACTTTACATCTAACAAATTGAACTAGAAATTTGTCAATTGCAACATCCGGTTCACAAGTGTCAAATTGTCATCCTTTATCAGGAGTTGTGTGGATCTAATGGCAAAAGTCATTGTGTTATGATCTAGGGGCAATAATTACTTCTTTCTTTGTTAAATTTAATTATTTTCGTCGATTCTTTTACAAATAGTACTTCCAGCTTGGGAGTATGTAGAATGGACCCTGAAAGGAGAAGGACTCAGTTAATAAATTGGAAAACTCAATTAAATTATTAACAGGTTTATGATATTCCTACAAAGGAATTTATTTTTGTACAGAAATTTTATACAAAAACCTATACTAGAATGATCTGATGGATTAATATTTTTATAATTAAAAACTATCTTATTTAATACTTTGTTTCAAAGCGACAATTCCTGTTTAGCATCATCATTCTGTATATTTTTTTGAGGAACATTTTGTAACATAATGCTCGCTAGCTCATAAAGGAACCTGTCTTGAATTAAAGTAATAAAACATGTTGTCCATATATGACTGGATATTTCTCCTTGCAAAATATGCCTGGAATTCCTTATTTCAGTTACATGCCAAAAAAATTTCAACAATCATCATATTAGAAAACATAGTAACATTCAATTATCTTACACAAAGAATGAAGAAATATCCATCGAAAATAGCATAATCTCTTCCCCTTTCTCAATTGATTATCTTTTTTTTTTTTAAGACCAAGTGTCCACGCCAATTTGCGTTCACCTCAACTAATCTGAAAGTCTATGTAGTACTTATGTCCCACACAAACTAGATAATTAACAGCCCAAAAACTCTGGAGGTGACTCTAAAAAATTAATAACACCTACAAAGTTATGAACCTAAGATCTTGAAATAAGCAAACCCTCAAATTTCAAGTCTTAATCACCGGACACCAAGATCATCAATTGATTACCATTAAACAACATGATCATCTCTCTCAATTGATTGTCATTAAACAACAAGATCATCTCTATCTCTCTCTCTCTAACGTTGGCCCCTGCCAAACTAATTGTGCATGAATGCACATGTTCTATGTCCCTTCCCAAGAATCAATACAACTGTCAGATAGCACAAATTGTCTTCACTACCAAAAATAACCACAACATAGTATTATCACTTCGTACGCTTACATTTTTTTTGTTTTATGTACACCAGAAGCTTTCACTCGCCATTCATGTTCCTTTCCAGGTTGGGTCTCAGTAGACAGGTAAGAACATTGCCACCTATGAACGTTAGTGGCACCCTTGAAGGAGTTGAATCTCTGCTTGGATAAGAACAAGTATTTACTAGTACTAAACTATGTAAAAACAAAAAGAAAGAAAATGCTTTGATTGCCAGACTATAAATAGGAGACACCATGTGTATATACTAAATTCTGTGGTTTTTTTTTTTTTTAAGTTTTGCTACAAGGCGTCTAGACTTTTCGATCAATTATTTCTTTGAGCTCATTTAGAGTTATTATCCATACGAATTATATATATTTCATGCATTACATGAATGTTGGGTGATCACAAAGAGTCATGAGGAGAGATCAAACTTTTGAAAACAAGCCAATCACTGGACTTCCCCTCATGTTTTTTGTAACTAACTGATTTTCAAGTCCAAAACACCCACACACAGAAAAAGTAATCAAAACTTCAAAAAATAGGAAACAAGGGTTTATACAAGTTCATGGATTTAATTAATATGAGAGAGAGAGAGAGAGAGAGAGAGAGAGAGAGAGACTATCTCTATTTCTAACTACACATCATAAAGCTTAAACAGCAAGTTGTGGTTGCTGTTGTGAGGCTTCATCTTCATTGTAACACAAGTGGAGCTTTTGTGACCTTCCAACATTAGTTAAGGAGGATTCAGCTGAATTGAGAGGAAGCTGCTGCATCAACATCTCCCTTTGGAGGTAGTCACAGTAGGTGTGGAAAGTGGTGGGGGTCACATTCAAGTGGAAGCCCAATCCAAATAGAAAATCCACTTCAAGAAAATTCATCTCTGCTGTGCTAATTCCTCCAACTTTTGCATAGTAAGCATTATTGTAGTACCTGAAAATTTTCAAACCACAATAAGAGGAACATCTCTTATGCTTTTCAAATTACCAAATTAACCGTTAATGAAAGGGGATTTTTAGGCTTTATTGTACTTTAGCTCTCAGGTATGATTGTAAAGCTGTTTTCATGCAATTAAAGACTCAGAAATTTTCCAGCAATACCCAGCGAAGAAACTGAGTTTCTCAGCTGGTCTTAGCTGAGAAGTTATGTCTGGAACTTGGATTTTGTAAGGGAAAACAGAGAAGAAAAGGAAAATGAAATGAGAGAGCTAGCTAAATTTCTTGCTTTTGTTCGGTCGGGATTTAATTCCATTAAAACACAACGAAAAAAATAAATAAATCCAGGAAATCAGACCCCGATTGAAAAATCAAAGAGAAAAGCCAACTAAACTTCAAACATCTGATTATAAGCATGAAAACCATTAAAATCTAAATAAAAGTTTTAAAAATTAGTGTGATTTAAAGAAGAATATAAAACAAAAACCCAGAAACAAATCCAAGAATTCTCAATTCTCCTACCCATCCGAAGTAGGAAAAACAAAATAACAACTCAAAGGAAAAGAAAAACCCAGAAAGAAAAATCCAAGAAGTGCAAAAACTTACACATCATCCATGAATTTCGCGGAAACCATGACGCTAGTGATGAGCAACCGATGAACATTGAAAGAATTGATGGGCAACGAGGGCTGCCTCTGCATAAACCGGTCAAGATAAACGTAAGCAACGATGAAGCACGAGGGGCTACAATTCGCGTACTTGAAAATCCTCTCTAGGTAGCTCTGAATTGAGATGTTTGGCCTAGTGAGGCCATGGAAGACCGAAATTTTCTGGGGCCGATATAGCCGGTTGAGATCGTTCGATTCGGCCACCCGTCGGAGCAGAGAGGACAGGAAGGTGATGAGTCGGGGCATCACACTTGGGCTCTCTAACTCTGCCATGGATTAGCAACAATTGTGTTGGGGAGGACAGTTGAATATATTGCATATCTTTAAGTTGAGAGATATATAAGCCTATAAGGTTTTTATGTGGGATGGTCGTTATTAGGTAGGTATTCTTTTTGGGTTGACAAAAATAGCCTCACCAATTTGAATTATGGCTAGGATGTCCCCACTGATGGTTTTTTTGACACTTCTGGAATAAAAAAACGTTTGTGGGCTGAAACTTGAGTTGGGTTATGATTCCCTTGATTCAAAACTTGACTTCTAAAAGAGGGAAAGGTGGATTAATGGGATTATCATATGAAATAGTTTTTGGACTTTTTTTATAATGAATTGACAGACAATGAACAATAGATGGTGATGGGTTGCAATACTTATCATGTGATTACATGTAGATTAATGGCGATCCTAACTTGTGGGTGCCACTTGAGACATATAGCATGTGTTGTGATTCTCCCCATAATTGGGTGACATAATAGGGAACTGTTTTGCTCCACCATAGCATTAATACATGCTGCTTCTATTCCAAGCCATACCAAAGAAGAAGAAATTGAAACTAAAAGCAAAAATTAAAATGAAAAGCACATAAATCAGGTTTGGAAATAACTTTTTCCTAGTTTTGTTCATTGACCAGGAATTTTCGATGCCCGAATTTTCTCTTAAATTTGTGAAATTACAACTTTATTTATCATATTTTGTACATCAATATAATATATTTATCGTACTCCAAGTACTTTAAACTAGTAAGGAGGTGAGTTGGTTCAAATGGGCAATCTTAAGGCATTATGCTTCAATTACATTCACACTTGGCATGACTCAACCCCCAAGAAAAGCTGTATATATCCAGCTCTTCTCATGAAGGTCACCATTGTTATTAAACAAAACAAACAGAGAGAGAGAGAGAGAGAGAAATGACCAAAGAGGGGGTGGTTATTTACTGGATGACCCTCTGAGCTTGGTTGGGGGTTGGTGGCAAATTTCGACAACCTTAAGGGTATATAGGGAAGATGAAAAAAAGAGTGAGAAGTGAAAAAAAACAATGTCTTTATAGCGAAGATATCAATCTGTTTATAATATAGCCATACTGAGTTATCCTCTCATTTTACCTTATGCTAGCATTCCTAACTTCATTGTTTTTTAGTGATTTTTGATTAGTGCGGTAGAACGAACCAAGTTACTCGAGATACTTGCGTTCAACTCATTAAAAACTCTTTTAAAATCAACTCATTATAAAAACAAATCAAATATGAATTCATTTTAAAATTCGTTAATTTTTAATTTCAACTTGAACTCAATTCGTTAAGATTATATGCATTAAAAGAATAAGTTACTCAAGTTTGGCTCGATTAGTACTCTCTAAAATTAGTTCAGAAGTTAAAACAAATTAAACTTGAATATATTTTAAAACTTGATAAGTTATTAAACCAAGATTAAACAACCCATCACTCAATTTGGGTAAACTTCTTTGCGGCCATATATTCGAAAAGGTTGGTTAACTAAAAGGTTATCAAAATGCCAAGCTGGAAACATGTTATTCTTGGACTCAAAAAAGGGCGAAGCATGTTGCGTACGAGAGCTTTCTCAAGCTGTGCATTGGGATTACAGCCTCACAATCCCATGCATGCATGCGTTGTCCATGTGAGTCCCCCCATTGCTCTATATATTGTGACCTCATACTTCACTACCACCATATAAATATACACATTTATATACATAATATATATATATATATATAAGATATAAATGTAAAACAAAAGCAACCCACGTGATCATTAATCCAATATTGCCTCCTAGCGGTCCTCTGTAAGGTTTTAAACCTTAGAATATGACCCTTCAGATCCAAAACAAATTGAAGTTCTGTACGGTCTCTCTCTCTCTCTTTTCTTTTCTTTTGGTTTTTTTTATTTATTTATAACGAGGAATTACTATTACGAGCGGCAGATTGAACCCACTTCAAGAATGTAAACATATCTATAACTACCTGCAAATTTCAAGTACCGGTTAAACCCATGAACCACCAATGAGAGCTGAACTTGAGAAGTCGGGATCTACATTCCGCCCTCGTCCGACCACACACCTGAACTACCCGCATGCATTGAAGTTCTGTAGGCCTCTTGGACCCAAAACAAGTAATTTAGGCCTTCAAACAAGGAATGATTAACGAACCCTATCCGTTGTTTGCAATGGGACTTCCCCCATGTTGGCTTGTGCAACACATGTTATTAGGTACGTGATACATGTTCTCTATAATTCCACGTTCCTATCACCGACGGGTCTTATTTGTCAAGTAGCTTATTAAGATTTCGAAAATCTTTGACAATGTCTATATTTTGTTTGGCGAGAAAACATCCCAAAATTTTCAATACCCAAAATCTTTGGCCATGCAATGGCACATCAGTCTCATAAGAAGAAATCACAACAATTGATTGGTGTAAATTTGATCATATCACATGAGCATGTGGAGTACAATGCCTATTTTTTAATTATCTTATTATTTCTTACAGACAATGACTATATATCTTTGAAGCAAAGAAATCATGTAAAGTGTCTCTAGTGCAAGTAGAGGTGTAAAGTGGACTGGATGACATGAGCATGGCACGGCCCGCTTAAAGCTGGGCCTAGAAAGGTATGGGTACCAGAGTAGCAAGCTCAACTAGCCAAATTCAAGCTGGGTTCATGTAGTTTTGTCCGAGCTCCAGAATACAAAACTGTGTGTTTCGCACCAATTTAAAAGTGGTATTTTCCTAAGTCTCTTGAATCACTGTTTACTTGCATTAAGCCGGCACAACCAGTGAGATTCAACATTGAAATTAAGGAAACTGCTATTCTTACCCAAAAACAAATACTCAGAATGATGCGTAGTTTGTGATTGTTTCATTTCAATTCAAAACTATAGTTATCATAATAGGAAGCAGAAAGATATGAGAAACAGAAACGTGGCCTAAAAATATGATGAGAAACAGAAACATTAGGTAATATAAAATGAAATAAGATATTCATAAATATATATATATATATATATATTAAAAACTCCAAAAAATGCCATAAAAAGTATTTAGAATACTATTATGATAAGTAAAATACTAATAATACACAATATATATACACATTTATTAAAAAAATTATATATTATTGTTAAATAATAAGATTTGAGAGCATAAAAAATACTCAAAACTATGAGAAACGAGTTTTTAAGGAGTTTTCACAATATTTGTTAAGAGTTCCTTTAAATTATGTTAAACTTTCAAAAACGTCTCGGAATTGTTTTCTAAAAGTTTTCTCTAAAATTTCATAAGACTTTCTCTAAAATTTCATAAGACTTTGGTCTATGTTCTAGAAGTGAGTTTCCGAAGAAGCGGTTTTCCGTCTCGAAGAGTGTTTCTGATAACTATGGTCAAAACATTCCCACTTCAGCTCATAATTTCAGACATATCATGACCACATTATTCTTGTACATTTTTCTGTATCAAAATTCTAGGAGAACAAAATTTTCTAATCATATATTACACTTCCATGAGGACAATTAAGGTTATGTTTGGTTAGGATTAATTGAACTGAGTATGAATAAACATATAAAGGAACATCATGCAGGATGCACAGATACGTTAGTAACATTCATCTTGAAGACAAACTTGCCTCAACAATCCCAGAAGTTGACAGCTCCTACCTCAGAGATGAAGCAATGAAGTACCTTTATTCCTGTTTGCTTCAGTATGCCCTTCTACAAGAGCCTCCCAGTAATGAAAATGGTTTTTTTTTTCTCGCACTTACAGCTGTGTCGCAGGAGAACAACTCCATTTTTTTTTCTGAATAACTTCTTACAATGTACCAAACCATGAGAAGATTTTAATTCCCAAGATCATAAGGCCACTGAAGCCATTCCTGCTCAACTAGCTTTTATGAGTAGAGGGTCCATCCTACAAAGACAATTTCAATACTCAAAGAAATCCTACAATATTTCCACTAAATATCATATTGTTCAGGCTTTTCATCTTCATTGAACAAAAATTGAGCTTCACTTTTATTTGTATATATAAAAGATCATCTTACTACAACTAGGAGGTATTTTTAGGATGAAACAGCAGTCCAATGTGGCAAGATCAACCTTCAAGTGAAAGCTGCTTCTCTTTTTTCTCCATCTTTTCCATTTCATTTTTTTTTTTTTTTGGGGATATTCACTTAACAGGAAGTGGAAACGAAATAAGAAGTCCACATCAGAAATTTGTGCTGATTCCTCCACTTCATCAAAATAAGCATCATTGCAAGACCAGAATTTTGACAAACAATGGGAATCATAATTCCATTATTTTTGGAGGAATTTTTAGTTTTGAGTAACAAAACACAGGAAAAGAAAAGTATGCAATGCACCAAACGAGTAAATAAAACTGGTAAATATGAAATATGAGTAGTACACGGATCAAACCAACTGACCGACCTCGGGCACGAGTTAAAAGAAAAGTGCATCTCAATTAAAAATGATTAGTAAACTCGAGATTTACGTACGAACAAGGCATCTCAGACAAATCTCAACAACAAATCCCATAAAATATTACAGTGGCGATCTCTATGGGGTGGAAGCCCTCAACCTGAAACAAATCATATCAATTCTGTCCACAAAACTAAACAACTGGAGCTTCTATGAGTTGGTCCATATATAAGCCACAAAAGATGACACAACAGATTCACAAAACCTTATAACAGAAGCAAAGTAGATAGGGGTTCACTCACACGTCCAAATGCAATGTTCCTTTCTGAAGAGAGGCTCATTTAGCAACGGGCACGTGAAATGAGAAATTCTGTATTTCAGACTCTAGGGTCTAGGCTACCCTTAGTAGCAAGAATAAAGCACTAGAGTTTTGCCAAGAAAAATAAACTGTCCTTTGGGATAATGAGAAATCCCCTTCACCTCGCTCTCGATAGATAAGATCCTTAGCAGGTAGAAAGAAGTCAATAAACCATTACAAGCTTCCCTGAAGTTGGTGGAGAAGCATTTCAGCTCCATCACCATCCTTGACCTCATCAACTTCATCATCAGTTCCACCTTTCTCCATTGGCAGTTCCTCACCAGCAGCCACCCCATTAGTTAAGGGGATATATGACATATAAACTTCATTTTCAAAACACCCTGCTTGCCTCAACACCCCCAACAAAGTATCCTTGCTTTCCGTATCACCTTCTTGCTCACATAGCTTGAGAATGGAAGACACATTAACAGGCTTTGGTTTCCAGCTCTTTGATCCCTCAAACAAAACAGCCTCCTTCAGGCAAGACAATGCCTCAGCAATCCTCCTCTCTCTGATGTGCCCTTCTGCAAGAATCTCCCATGTACTTGAATTTGCCTTTCCTCCTGCTTCAGCCATTTGGTCAAACAAAGCCTCACCTTTCTCCAAAAGCCCGTTTCTAACATACCATCCCATGAGAATATTTACTATTCTAGGGTCGTAAGTTGACTTAACCGACAGCCATTCTTCATAAAGTTGTTCTGCACCTTCAATATCACCCAGCCGAACCAAAGAAGAGATCATAGTATGGTAACCCAAATTTGGAATACTCGGAAAGATTGATTTGTAAATGTGCCACACACGATAAACCTCCTCCTTGTTACCAACACTACCGTATAGACTAATAAGATAATGATACGGAATTCTATCCCGACCTGTGATTCTGCTTTCAACCTTCTTTAGATAGTCTTCAGCTTTTCCCAGCTGCCCCAGTTTAATATACATTGTAGCCAGTGTGCTGAACGTAGTCCAGTTGGGATTAATGGTTCTCTCCAGCTTCATCTGTTCGAACACTTGTTCCATCTTTGCAACAGATCCTTGGGCCCCACAAGATGATAACCAGATGTTATAGGAGTATATATCTAAAGGTATATTTTTCTCCCTCATTTCTGAAACCGCCAAGTCAACTTTATCATACTCTTTAAGATTCATGTAAAGAGTCATCATCACATTGAATGGAAGTGAGTGCATGGCGAAACCTCTAACTCTCATTTTCTCAATTAAAGATTCAGCCTTCTCTCTCATTTTAGCCTGGACATAGGCATTTAGAAGAGCCCCATATGTTCGCTTGTCCTTTAATGTATCAGGCAGCTTCAGGAAGTAATCTTCTGCCTTTAAAATTCCATGTACTTTGGCAATTAGATCCAATTGAATCGCTGTGTCACTGTTGTACATTCTAAACCTCTCTGCTCTGTTGTTCATCCACTCATATACCTGGGGAATGTTTGAAAAGTTCATAGCTGTGCCATGACATGACATGCAAATGAAAAAAAATGGGGACAAAAGGGAACCACATGTTGAAAATCTTTTTATCACATGCATCAGTTGATCGCATTATTTGGTGAAAACAATAAGAACCTAAACAGAAGTCTAATTGACCAAAACGTAGTTGCTTCATGGGCCTATAGCAGTTGCATAGAATTATTTTGGCAAGTATATTAGTTGCATACAATTTTTGTTGGCAAGTAGATTAGCTGCATAGAATTAATTTCACCAATATATACATCAATATATTTTTATATATAAAATGCATAAAAATGAAAAATTATCACTAGTGTGTGCATATATTGACGTCTTGTCGAATCAAGACATTCTCAAATATTGCAAAATCTCAATCAACCAATACAACTATTCGGGTCAAAAACAGGGAAATATGAATAGAACCATTAATATACAGAATTCATGTAGTAGTAGATTAACATACAGAAGTTGCTGCTTGTGCAAACCAAATCTCTGATGCAACAATATCCATTAAATTTTAATCACAAGATAAATACCAACTAGGCACAGGCTACGATCAAAAGATGCTTGTTTAAACAATATAGCTATTTTCAATAAACACAGCTCAATTTTATTTATTCTTTGTGAGTATCTTAAATACATGATCCATAGATATAAATGCACTTTGTCAATAAATTAGTTTTGGCAAAAATCTCATTAAAAATAAAAAAATTATTTCGTCCATGGTGTAATAAAGTCAATATTTTGTAATAAGCTATGTTTTTAACAAGCAACTACATTAAATTTAGAAGATTAAGAAAAATATTGCATTATGGAGACAATCAACTATCTCGCAACATGTTGCAATGGGTTAGCTCAAACCAATTACGAGGATATTATAATCCAAAAATAACATGTGCAAGCCCATGTCTCTTAATTTTAAAGACAAACTAGACATAACTTGCATGTATATTAACATGCATCTGTAAAATCTGAAATAAATGTTAACTGAGAGCAAAATTATACAGAACATAATCGAAAATACATAAAAGCATAGGTATGTCATTTGTCAATCAAATCAAACAATTTTTTCCAGATGGTATTGAGAACTATAGCAAATTTACAAGAAAGAAGGAAGAAAATGTAGAATCAAGTTAAATTCAGATTTCAAAATCATAAATAAGGGGCAAACACCATCACATGAGCTATGTGAAGTCTCACTGATTAACTTCCTGGTTTTTAAGATAGGTATACATATATACAATGGTATCTCATTTCGAATCCAACTATTTCAAAATCACCAAATTTAAGGCCCAATTCTGATCATCTCAGAATTTTCACTTTCTAAAATTAAATAGCTGAGTCACTCCAATTTCTGCAGCCCTCAACCCAATATTGAATAATTATTACAGAAACCATATAAAATCAACCAACTTTACTCAATTTCTAACCAAATTTCTTTCCACCTGAAGTCCATTCAAATTTCATTATGGTCGCCTGTTCCAAAGCAAAGCTGGCCACCCGGTCACAACTAGTAGCCAGTCTTTTATACGGTGGTGTTACACTCAAGTATAAGACTACCAAACAAAATAAGTCTAAATTGGATTCATATATTTATGAAAGCAAACGATCAAACTAAACAGAATTCATGAAACAACACCAGAAACCGACGAATCAAAAGACAACTGAAAGACAGAATAAAACACAACTCAGGTTTGGCCTCAACATTCATGCTGTTATGAACAGAATCATAAGCACTCGAACATGCAATTATAAACTCAAAAAGCCCAAAACAAAAACAAAAAGAAATTACCATGAAACCAAATGATCACTTACACTTCAATTGGATTTCATTCAAACACCAAAGATTGCATTAAAAAACAATTTAATAGCATCAATGCTAACAATCCTATGAAGCCTATCAAAAAAATTAAAAAAAAAAAAAAAACAACAACAACCACCACCCTATCAAGCCAACCATTCAATTAAAAAAAATCCACAAAAATAGCAAACACCCATGAAACAGGACATAACCAAATCATCAAAAACAAGCTAAAACTTCATGGGTAATACCTGAAGAGCAAGCTTGTAACGCCTGAATTTTCTCAACTCCTTGACAACCCTACAAAGCTCCCACTTGGTGAGCCTCTTCCCTTCATTCTCGCACTGGTTCAACACACTCGCAGCCCCCAATTCCGGGTCCTCCATCAACGATATCCTCTTGTATACACCGCTCCATTTCACCATTGGCCTCCTCTCGTAGTCCACAGTACCGTAGTTGTGAACCTGTGATATAGAACACCTAACAACTGGGTATTTACGTGTTCTATCTGTTTGAAGAAAGGTCGAACTACGAAACCCAGATGGGAAGGAGATAGAGTAAGAGAGAGTTGAGGACAGAGAAACACGGTGGTGTTGCAGAGGAGACTTTGGAATGGTGGATTGGAGTAGCATGTTTCTTCTCTAGGGTTTTGGAGTACTGTGAAGCACCAATGATGAAGGGTTTTGGGGATTTTCTAGAATGAACGTTTAGAAATTGGTTGGTTTGTAATTTGAAAGATAACATTTTAGGATCAAAAATCAAAATTACCAAAAGGCTCATTTTGTTAAAGAAGTTCCTTAAAGAAAGTTGGCTAATAAACTTATCCAATCAGCATCTATAGAATTTGTCTTTTTCCCTAGGCTTTGCAAAATCTCTCCTTTTTTGTTTAATGCTAGGCAATAGAGGGACTGTTATTGACAATTATACCATATGCAGTGTAGACTTGAATTTAAATTTTTTCAAAAAAAAAAAAAGTAAAAAAACATGCAGGGTAAAGAGCATAGTTATTAAAATCCAGATTGATTGAATCCATCATGGCATCGGCCTAATGGTTCACTAGTTTAATAGTGGTTCAATTGGTTTAATCAATTATAAAATAAATAAATAATAATAATAATAATTAAAAATTATCAATAGGTTAAATAATACTCACTTACAATAACTTAAAAAAGGTATAAAAATAAGTAATTATAAGAAAAAGTATAAAAAATTATAACAACATTCCAGATAACTTCTTTTTTTTCTCTAATTTAATATTATTTAATCTAATGCTAACTAGTATTTTTATTTTTAAAAGAAATGACATAAAACTTGACAATAATATGTATTATTAAAAGAATAATGTTTATTATTTGCCTGGCCTTTTTTTCTTTTTTATTCCTATGCCCTCCTCTTTCTTCATCTTTATTTTTATGTTTTTGGTTTTGGTTTTTACTTATAGATTCTACATTTTAATTATTTTTTGGTAATACATATATCGATATGTCTAATTATAATTTGAAAAGCATATAAAAAATTAAATTTAAAATAAGAAAACAATACAAGGTAAGAAATAGAGGAATGTGCATTATTTGCCTCGTCATTTTTTTTATCCTTCTCTTTCTTCCTTTTTCTTTTTCTATTTTTTCATTTTACTTTTTACTTTTTTATTGTATTTTACATCAAAAGTCCCCAAAAGACATGTTCCCAAAAAATAAATGGTTTTAACTCATGCGCAATTTATGTCATTTTGACTTTTTTTGAAAAATCGTCCAATTCTCTATATATTGACCAGTTTATCGGTTTCCTAAAATCTCAGTCGATTCAATCAGTTCATATGCATTTTGGATAAATTAATTAAGCTAGACTGGTTCAAGGTCCGGTTCTCGATTTAGCTAGTTGAGTTGGTTTAGTCCGATTCTAACAACCATGATAAAGATAGTTACCAGAGGAAACTCATAATAAAAGAGGGTCATTAATTAACACTTGTTTGGATGGAAGGGAAGGGGAAGGGGAAGGGGAAGGGGAAGGAGAAAGGTAAGGGTATTGTAGGTTAGAGGGGAAGGGAAAGAGAAGGAAATGGAAAGAAGGTTGAAGCGAAAAGGAGGGGAGGGAATTCGAGGATCAAGTGGTGGTTGGCGAGAAGCTGTAAAGCTTGTTAAGCCTCCACACGACGATTTTTTGAGGTAATAATCACAGCCTTCGATACTCAAAGAGATTAAACGTATTTCAAGTTTTGTGCTCTCTCTTTCTCCATGCGATCTTTAGACGTCCCTTTTTGGTTATGCCTTTGGGTCTCTAGCTGTTTGAAGGTTCTCTAAAAAAGCAAACTTGACAATAGTTGTTAGAGTCATTGCTTTATACCCATTGCTTTGCTGTTAACAGACTCCTCTTTGCTAATGGAACCAACCCTTAAGAAGACTAGAATCATTGCCACACCTTAGGGTGATGCTCGTGATAACAATGACAGAATCAGCAATTTTTCTATACACAATCTCCATTGTATCTTACAAAATTTCTTCAGACCATTGAGATTGTGAGGACTGTGCTAAGTATGCAGCAAAAGCTAAAATAATATCTCAAATTTACACTAATGTTACAACCATATTACAACAATTCAATACATTACAAAAGTTCTCACTCCACCCACATTACATTGCCATATATTGGTACCTAGCACCATTTCCATTATGCAGGACACATCAAAAATGTCCAACATCTCACTTATATTATGTATATTTTCCTCACACATTTACATAATGTATGATACACACAAGCACACTTGATGCCTAGCACCAAGTTTCCACTCATATGTGTGCTATATCTTCACACACACATATAAGGACCCCTTGTGTTCTCATCCACTTGCCACCCACACGTCATAAGTGAACTCATGTCACATATTTATACTTGAGTATGGAGCATTCTAAAGAGATGAGAGGACTTCATGAGAAGGAACATTTTAAAGAAAGGGAGGAGTAGGTAAATATGAAGAATATTTTAAAGAATCAATGGTGACTCTCAACACTTCCCCTCAATATTGACTCTCTCCTTGAACCATCACAGCATATTTCTTTAATGATCTTGCTTTGTTGTGATGGTATGACTTAGGAGCTCTAGCATCTCTATCTCAATGGATGACTGGTTGCGGAGGGACCGTTTCGTTTTTGTTCGTAGTTGGAATTGTGTCCATAGCCTTCTATGGGCCCTTGTATTTCCTACAAGAGATGATGCAGTGTCACTACTGCTCCTACAAATTATACAACTCCAAGATTATTATTTTCCTGCAGAAGGTGTTGCAGTGTCGTTGTTGACTCCCATAGATCTTGTTTTTGCGTGCTTCAAACAATAGTCACTGACTGCCTAGCTCTGCAGCCACCTGTCCGTCATAAATTTTCCATCGTGCAATGCCTCAAAAATTGTTCCCTGACCGACTAGCTTTAAGCAATCTTCTACCGAGTCTAGCTATGTAAAATCTTGCTAATAGTTAGGGTTAGAGCCGGCCTGACATTTAGATTGCCCTAACTCAATCTCAAATATAGTTATCCTCTTACTATTAATTAATTATAAAAAATAAATTTAATATAAGTTTTTAAAAAAAAACCAAAATTTAGGTTATATTATGCGTTTAGCTTGAATTACATCAAAAAAAAAAAAATAGAAATGAACACAAAAAACAAATTAAATAAAACAAAATTATGGATATTTTGCACTAGCAGTGTAGCACTATAATCTATAGAGAAAAACTCATAATTTATTCAACTCATGCATGACACTTATTTGAATTTAACTTCCAAGATATAAAACCCTAAATTATTCAGCAAAATCTTGATAAAATCCCTTTTTTTATTCAACAAAAGGTCAATAATTAAAAAAACTCCACTTTTTATACAACAAAACTTTCAGAGATCACAGAAAGGGTAGTTTCGATACATTTGAAATCTTCCTCCTTTTTTATATAGTTTGTACGTAAAACTTGAACTTAAGAAAATCTACTGAATCACTATATTTATACATATATATATATATATATATATCGTATGCAAGAAAAATATAATATTATAGATAAAATCAAATACGGCCTTACTTCTTATTCTAATCGAACATTCCATGGCTCCACTTCTATCTATTGGTAGAACTCCAAATCAGATCCACTCACTCTCTCTCTCTCTCTCTCTCTCTCTCTCTCTCTCTCTCTCTAATATATATATACACGTTTACGCTAACAAAGCAATTTACTACTTGAGGAAACCCAAATCCTTTGTCTCTTTAGTGTGCCTCGTTCTCTGTCTCCTCAATATCATTGCTCCACATCATCAATATAATAAATATAAAAATATGTAAAAAAGAAAGTTTCCTTAGTAATAAATATTCATAGTAGATAAGTTTTATTGTAGTCATGACCAAACGGTCATGTACTGTCAGTGTTGAACTGTAATGCTATCTAATATTTTTTTAAAAATATAGCTTTTGTAATTGATGAATATTATTGTAAAGATCAGGTGTATAAAAAATATACTCATCTAACAATTTTAGCCACATGATTATGTAAAGAAACAATTGACGGTCATAATACTGTCACAAATATTTTGAAAAAATGTTTGAGGAATCAAATGCTTAAAGAGTTTTAGATTAACTTGAATTTTTTAGGAGTAATACATCCAATTACATTTTATTTTGTGCTAGGCCTTGATTTTTAATATAAAAAATTAGAAATAAAATATATAAAATGAAGTGTATACTGACTGCACAACTCAACAAGAGCAAAACTAATCCCTCTTCATAGTTATCGCATTAATGATGTAGACCAATAAAATTGAGGGGACAAAAAAGGAGGCACTCTAAGGAGCTAGAAGATTTGGATTCTTTTTAGGGTTTTTTTATCCGGTCAATGAACATTATAATTATAAATTATTCAATTTTATTAGATACAAAAGACCCATTGAATAAAAGTCTATTCCCTGTCATATTTTTAAGTAAGATGTACAGTTGTACGGAAAAAAAAGTAAAATCCACAATTTATTATACAAAAATTTAAAAAATTTGGTTGCTTGGCCCCAAGGAGTTGCCCAAGCCCAGAGGCTTATTGGCTTATCTAGGGCCAGCCCTAGGTAGGGTAAACATCGTTGAGTTGTTTATTTGAGAATTAATCACAAAACCACATGCATGTATCTTTACAACATGTTTAGACTTGTGAGAGAGAAGGGAAAGGAAGGAAAAGAGGAAATGAAAAAAAAAATAGACAAAAAAGAAGAAAAAATTTTAAATCAATCTATCTTTTTCTCTCTCTTATTTCTCTTCATTTTTTTTTTTTTTGTAAAACTAAACAGAAAAATGGTAGCAAATATAATTTTTCCTTTCTTTCCATTTCCTTCTCCAAGTTCCAAACAGGCTGTTAGATGATTTTGTTTGTATAAATAATGATGGTCATACTACTGAAAATGATGTTCAAGAAAAGCAAGCTTTCTACAACAGGTAATTATGTGGGATACACTGAAGTCGATAGACTCTAATAAAGATTGGATGCAGACTTAGTTTTGCATTACAATCATTTCAACATTGTTCATGTTCTCTATATGAGCCACTAGAATGAGGAAAAGCACTCATGTTCTGATGAATTCGAGTCGTCGGATGGAGAGTGGTTGTGTCTGCCTTCATAAGTAGTTATCACCATTCGACAATCTTCTGATAATCGTTCGACCCGCTTCTTCACTCGACAATTACTATGTGTACAACGGTAATAGCTCCTGCAAAACAATCTAATAATAACGATCTACTGTTTTTGCAATACCTATGCTTGTTAAGAGTAATTAATAACAAAAACATCTAGTCGTTAAAGAGGGAGAACCATCATTTTTTATGACAATTAACAAGGACAAGGCAAAAGAACAAATAAGTTGTTTACATTTTAAAAACTTGAAATGCCTATGTATTGTTCTTTTCCCCACAAAAGTAGTATTTGTTTTCAACTCATCACCAATCAAATCTTGAGCCAATCCAAGAATTTGTTTTTTCAAAACAAAAAAAAAAAATATATATATATATATACATATGTATGTATGTACCTTTATTTCTCCCAATAGAACATCATTCTATGCGGCAAGATAAATGCATTCATAGAATCAGGCTATCGTAGTATACTCCTTCAGTAGCTTAATTCAGAGCTCAAAGCTAAATCCTTCTAGTTTTGTTGTCATCATTTACTACTTATAAGCAGGAAAAAATCCATGTGTTTCATACGCCTTCATAGTTAATTATGATCCTTTTGAAGTTGACATTATAAACTTAATGCTACCTGATGACCAAGAAAGTTTTTTTTTTTTTAATTTTTAAGAAGGTGCATCTTTTGTCTAATCCTTAGTCACCAAAATACCTTCGGAAATCAATATACAATTACAAGTTGTACACGTTTCTTCATCTTCATTATTAATCTGCAAATGAAGTGTGAAACATGCAAATAGATATACCTAAACTGATATTTCTAAGCACAATAAAATAGAAATGATTAAAAATTGCCTAATGAGACACTGAATCATACAAATAATTTGTGTTTGATGCACTAGATAAATTACCTAGCTAGGCTTGTTAGAATTGAAAATTCACGTAAATGAACTTATGCTTCTTGTCTTATGCTTTTCCTAACTCCTTGGATAGCATATAAGGTCTCTCTTCTTGTCTACAAATCCATTACATTAACCACTCGAAGTGAAGAAATAGCTCGCACAATTTATGTTTGGTTATAACACGATCTTATTTTATGCAGTATTCTTTGGTTCACTCAAAAATTCAGTGAACTCGTAAATTTTTAAATTTTTTACAATGCTATCAAACTCTTTTTTTTTTCTCATGATACAACCAGTTTAACAAAGTGTACAATTGTGAAACATCAATTGTATAATTCCTAAGAGAAGCACGGCTGTACCTCACTCCCCACTTGATATGCTCCACATCAGCTGGGTCTCATAGCAGTGAGTGAGCCCTAATTGATGTGGAGCACATCAGATGGAAAGTGAGAGACAGCTGCGCATTTCTCTAGTTCTTAATTTATCTTTTCCACTCATCTCAAATTAGATTTCATAACAAAAAATTAAAAGCTTTCAACTTGTCTTCTTGTCCCAATATCATACATTCAATGCATATAACATAATCTAAGTGACTATTTCTATTTTCCTCCTCTCTCCACTTTGTGTATGCTCTTTTTTCCCCTTCTTACATCTTTGTCAAGTTCTTTGTTCTACTTCCAATTCCTCGCCATAATTTCACCATCAAAGAGGTAGAAATGCAATTCATCGTCATAATTTTACCATCGAAGAGTTAGTAATGATCAATTCTTTTGGGTTATCCATAACCCTCTTAACTAAGATGGTTGCTTATTCAACATAACATGTGTTTCTTTGTAGAACTTATATCTTCTTTCATACTTCTCTCATGTTATATAAAGAACTGGCTTTACTCATTTCAATGTCCAAAATTATAAATATCCATTCTTTTAAACTTTTCCTCAATCTTCAAATAGCCATATAATAGCACCCTTCTGTGCATGTATAAACTTAGATTCTCTTGTTACATGATTTTACAGTCCTTAAAAACATGAATTCAACTAGTGGTATAAAATAAACAGTAAATTAATCAAAAATTCATAAGATAAAGACAAGAAAAGATAAGGAAAGATGCAACCGCCTCCTAAATATACATGTGAAATGGATGCATAAAGATGCTGTGCTCAGCCATGGACAAGAAAATATTCTGGATCAAAATCATGAGGAGTACTGCTTGTTTTGTGATTTTTATGCCAATATATATATTGGAAAAAGTTTGGGGAAATCTTTGTGCTAAAACTTGTAAGCCATTACAATTGAGGACAAGTTTTTCAGTTGTAAACAATGAATAAATGAAACAGAATTATGTGTGGAGAGGGACAGTGCAAACTCATAAAGAGTGATCTTTGCTTTAACTTTGGAACTTAGGCATAAAGTGAAAACAATATAACATGCATGAAAGCAGCCAGCCATTGGACTGATTGTCGCACCATAGTACTCTCACTCAATATTGGATATTTCATAATTGACAGGCTAACTTCTCCTTAGGCTTGCTTGGAATAATTTCAGATTTAGTAACAACTATGGTGATGAAGTGCTAAGGATAGAGAAGTGATAGAAACAATTCAGCCTGGTTTGGTGAGATTGTCTTAAAACTGAACTTTACGTTAGTTAAACAAGGTGATGACCATAGAGGATTTGGTTGAGAAAATGACTTCCTGCCAAACAAACTAACTTTATCTCCATTGCATTGATTGGAATTTTGAGGGTCCATAGAAATACAGAATATTGATTATCTACGACCATGAATTTTCTCAATTATACCATGCTCTGATCTTATCCAAAACAAGAATGACAGAAAGAACATGGGATCAAGAAATAGATTATCTTATAGAAACATTTTCACCACAATCATACGAAGTCTTACTGCAGAACGAGCGAGTATCCAATTTAGGATTACATTTCCAAACCTAAAACCTAATTTACTTATTTTTTTTGTGTAGCATTTTCTTTTTTCTTTTTTTTTTACAGAACAATAGTTTTTAGCTCTTCTTTTGGCAATGAAAAAAGTCCCTGGATGGCTGAAATAGTTTAGCCACATTGTTCTTTACTTGAGAAGAAAAAGGAAATAGTCATTATATACAAATAATCTCTTCAACGTACATGCAACCTTCTTTTTCCTAAATGAAATACTGGGTGCCTCTCATTCATTATAATTTCTATATCATACTAGCTCTGAAAGAACATATATTTAATCTTTGAAGATGTAACATAAGAAACTCATGGTACAATTGATAAAATCACATGTAATCATGAAAATCGTGTGTGAATATTTTTTTGTGGTTGTGATCCATGTTGATTTAAAAAGAAACTTATCGTAAAAATTGTAAGATATATAAAACATATAAAGAAATAAGACGTGATATAAAACATGTGAAAACTTATGGTAAATGGTATATATGTATATATATATATAACTAAAAGCAAGAGGAGAGTACCTAGGATGAAGGCTATTCTTGACAACTTTCTGACCATATTTCCTCCATTTGTAACCATCATCAAGCACATCCACGTCACTTCTTGTTTGGAAACAGAACCTTGGCTCTCTAAGTTTTCGCCTGACTTTTACCTTGCTCTTCTCCGAGGATGAGCTCCTCCACCTGTTCAATTCAAGTTACCCAATAAACTCATCTACATTCTCTAACTTATATATATGTTAAAAACTCAAAGAATAGAAACAAAAAAAGTAGTAATGGAAACTTGAAGATGGTGTGTTGGTGGACATGTGGATTTGGGTGTCGATGCGTATCAAGACTACAGGAGGCCAAGTACTTGGTCCTTCCCACAACACAGAGAAAGAAAACATGCTACCAAAAGTATATTCTAACCAAACTCAAGCATCTTGTTCATATAGAACTAGATCTACTTAGATTCCGAGAGAGCATATGGAAACTTCTGTACAGTGCATCCCACTCTCTCTCTCTCTCTCTCTCTCTCTCTCTCTCTCTGTGGTTGTGTGTGAGCGCGCACACGCATGTGTGTGTGTGAGAGAGAGAGAGAGGGGGCATGCTGTAAGAAAGCATGTTATGTAACCGAACTGAGATCTATTCCAAATACGGGTAGTTAGGTTTCATTTATATTCTGACTATATATCTGTCTAAAAGCATATATGTAAAAAAAAAAAAAAATAGAGAGAGAGAGAGAGAGAGAGAGAGAGATAGATTAAACAAGTAGCAAAAGGCTAAATTGAAAAGGGTTTGGAGATCAGGGTACCATGAAGTGCTAGCATCGTTGGCATTGCCGCTGCAATTCCCGTCATTAACAGTTTTGGGATCCAATTGCCCCACCTAAATTCAGATCGAAGTATAAAACACAAAATTAACAAGAAATTATATTTAAAAAAAATGGCAGCAAAGAAGAGAGAATAATAAAAACTTGGAAAACAAGACAAAACCCCATATTATAAAATATGTGATATTATATACGATAATTTTTTTAAGAATTTTAGCGACCTGGTCGTTATTCCAAGCAGGTCTGCTATTGAGTTCGTGATGGCTAAACCCAATAGTGGTGGTGTTGTCATCGTTGCTGTGGCGGTTGTTGGTGGAGCCGCCACCGTTAAGAGGCTGAGATATCTGAGAAGGCTGCTGTGAAGGGGCTAAGAAGCTCATTACCTGGTTATGATCTTCAAACTGTACAAAACCCATTTCTTGGATCGCATGTGGAGCCGTGAATGATACCTGCAGCTCGTAGTTCGGTAACCCTCCTCGCTCTCCTTCCATTTTTGTGTTCAAACTATTTTTGATGGATTGTTAGAATTTTACCTACGTTACTCTTCTTGATGATCTTCTTATTGTTGGATGGCTCATATGTATAATGTGTAAGGGTGAGGTCAAGCTATTTGTGCTCCAACATCGTGTTTTTGGGTCAACTAGTAAACCCTGGATGGAATGTTTGTGGGAAATTATTCACCTCATCTTCTTAGGGTTTGTTTGGAGTCTACAGAGGACATAAACAGTATTCCTGTGACCCTACATCTCTCTCTCTCTCTCTCTCTCTCTCTCTCTCTCTCTCTCTCTCTCTCTCTCTCTCTCTGTTAAAATACTTACAAAGTTCTACAAAGGACAAGGCCACATATGACTGTTTGAATACTTCCTCAATATATATACATATATATGTGCATTCATATAAACAAAGGGAAAAAAATTGAATTAACAACCTCATGCTCTAATTCTAGTTACACTTGCTAAATTAGCAAAATAATATATGGTGGTCATTTTGGTTCGAATCAAAGACAAGAAATTCATTAATAACTTTAGTATGACCTATTAACTTGTCTATATGTAATTTCAAAAAAATTCCAAAAATGCAAAGAATTTGAGACAACTCTATTTACCAAATTTCTGGTGTCATGGGTTTAGGTTGAATGAAAATTTCTGAGTCTATATTTTCTAATTGCATATGCATGAATTATAAGCTTTCTTGGAACTAATCCTTTTTACAGATTCAGTTTTCAAGGGTATAACCTTTATACTCCGCGGGTAAGGACGCATTAAGAATATTTTTGTGACTTTTACAAGAATAGATGTTTTTGCTTTTCTTTCTCTTTCATACATATTTCATTTTCCACAAAAAATTTTGGTCATTTAAGTAATTTCACTTGAAACGTGTTTTTCCGTTGTCGGCTAATCTATGCTTTGAGTAATCATAATTTGTCAAGAATTAGGAATGTTATTGTGACTTTTAAAAGAATAAACATCTTTGTTTTTCTTTTTATGTTTTCTTTTTTGCACAAGTCTATGGCCATTTAAGTAATTTCACCTGAAACGCGTTTTCGATGTCGGTAATCCATACTTTGTGTACTATTAATTTCGTGCCCATAAGGTCAATTACATTGTTATAAAGAAATGGATTCTAATATTCTATCATGAATTAGAACAGTGTTGTTATTTAGAGGATGAAATGGTGGGAAGTTTAAGAGAAGAATTGCAATTTTTAGTTTTGACATATTGCAAATACGAACATGGCTTTGTCTTTCAATAAGAGTAAAGTCTTTGACAACACAGGTACAAAGTTATATGGGATTAATCCACATTTTTGGTAAGTTCATTTTGGTTTTGGGTAGTACATTAATTATATATATCTTTGGCCCTCATTGTTTGGGTAGATCCTACTTTCATTTTCAACCCTTCCAAACTAGAGTATTTTCGACGGTCTAAAAACACATACCACTGATTTTCAGTTCCATTTGCAGAGTTTTCTCCATCTTCTTAACATCCAAAGGCAATTATAATAACTACTCAACTAAAACCAGCATCCCTAGCCTTCTTAGTCAGTATGCACTTATATGCCACTTGTTTTATTCATGAAATTGAGTAATGATTTGATAATCACCGGTTTAAGAAATAGTTTTTCCAATTATCTGACTTTACATCTTAAATTTGACTGAAAGAAATTAAACACTATTTTGTCTTTCTTGCTTGCTCATCAAATAGATGAGAAACTTACATTTTTGTATCGTGTATGAGCAACGTTTTCTTCGCTTTAGTGGATGCATTTGCAGAAATCACCTAACCTAATAATTTCAGAGAAAGGCAATCACCTTCAAATTTTAATGGGTAATTAAAAATTCAACAGCGGAACAAACAAAACAAAAAATGATTAATGCAGTTTTATAACTGCTGTTATGTCGGTACATGACATGTAAGTCCAGTGAGATGCAATTAGTTAGCAATAAATACCTAATTGAAGCTAAATTTCGGCCTGTTCATAAGTAATTTTCTCAAGTAAGAGATTAGCTAATTTCTTTTTTTGTTCTTGTAAACCATGTTAATAAATACATGAACATACCAATTATACAATCAAGGTCTTTTTGTATATATATATACATATATATATATATATATAGAGAGAGAGAGAGAGAGAGAGAGAGAGAGTAGAAGTCTAAGGGGCAATGAGTGGTGTGGTCTATCAAAACTTCCATCTATGTCTAAATTATTGATGGAAGTTGAAAGAAGGAAAATGATAAGCCTCTCAAATCCTGCCAAATCTAATTCCAATGGATGCATTTGTCTACTCAGACCACCCTTTGCCTGCAAAGGGAAGTAGAAACTATCATAACTCCCACATTTCACTTGCATCTCTCAGTCTTCCACTCACTCTCATCTGTTACTTCACCCACAGCTACCTTTTCCCATGACAAGACCCTCCCAACTCCCCACAATAACAGCAACAAAAATCTCTCTCTCTCTCTCTCTCTCTCAGAGAGACCCCCCCCCCCCCCCCCCCCAAAAAACAAAACAATAGCAACAACTCCCACAACAATCTGACAGAAGAACAAACTCCAAACTTATCTAGCTCCAACTATAGACCTCTCTCTCTCTCTCAAACCAACCCCAACTACATATTAATCTCTCTCTCTCTCGCTCTCTCTCTCTCTCTCTCTCTCTCTCTCTCTCTCTCTCTCACACACACACACACACAACACACATGCATGCACTGCAGACCATTGCACCAAGTTATTGGTCCTATGAGCATTGATAATTACTACTTTTGTCTAAAATGAAAGGCATTGATGATCTGGCATGTGTTCTCTGCATAAACTGTATTATGATAAAAAAAAAAAAACCAAGCAAAAACTTGAGAGTTTGGAGCTCCACAGGATGTTTTTGTTCTTGAATTTGAATAACCTAGTTTTACACCCAAAAAAAAAAAAAAAAAAAGCTTAGAATATAAAATTCGTCATAACATATGGTGTTGTTCAAATGAAAAAATTCCAAGAAAATCATTGGAGATAGTAATGGTTAATCTCATTCTTCCTCATCTTCTGTTTGGGCTGTATTATGAATTAATAGTATGTGAAGGTGCAATTCCATTAGCAAGAAGTTTAGAGTAACGCTATACAAACAAAATATATATGCAAAAGTTTCGAATGAATGCAAAATTAAAGTTCATAATTGTAAAATGTTATCGTCACGTCATTTAGTATGAGCTTATTGCATAAAACTTCTGCATATCTAACAGTTTCTAAAAGTTTTTAGGGTAGTCAATTGGAGTACACGTCCGTGCACACGAAAATATAGACATTTTTTTTTTTTTTTGCTAATCGGGTATCCGAATTAGCTTGCGCGCACCTCGATTAATCTCGAAATATATATAGTCCTCCTGTCACACACAAACTTGGTAATTACTATGCCAAAGAAACTTTAGGAGAACTCTTACGCTTGGCAAGAGTCGAACCTATCAAATCCATAATCTCTCTTTGGGAGGCCATGAGTTCTAGCCAACTAGGCTAACCCAATTGATTACAAAAATATAGACATTACAGGTCGATTTACTTATCTTAATTTGAGTCTTTAGGTACATTTAATTGTTGTTCACACTAACATTTCCTGATCAAGCAGTGTTGTGTGAACGTTTTACAAAGTGAATTAACTATTTACAGCTTTTGGTTGTTTTTGCTGCTGCTGCTGCAGTTAACCACTCACAGTCGAAAACCTCATTTCACAATACAAAGATTTCTACATGGCAAATGTAATTTGTCGGCCGAGATAGACATTCCCATTATGTATCTTTAATTTAGAAAGATAATTAAAAAGCGACCGAAAATTTAGAAGAAAGAAAAAAGATGTCTCCTTTCATTTTGAAAAGATTTTATCTGTAAAGCTGATGGTGATATATGGCTTTGGATATGCTAAGATTTGAAGCTGATATAAATATCCGATCTATGAGCAATCAAGTGTAAACCTCATTTCACAAAAAAGTTGACGACTCTTTTTCTTTTTCTTTTTTATTTTAAAAAATATCATTTTCCTATTTATTTTCTTGTTATTATTTAAACCTAGATTTTCCCAAAGAAATTAGAAAGTATCTGCTCAGCAAAAAGTCAATATATTTTCTAACAATCCAATATATTCGAATGTATATAGTAAAATTTTCAACTCATTCGGCAAATATAAGGAACTCAGTAATATCCGTCTTAACTGTAAGAAAGCTAGACCAAATTAGAAAGTTTTTTGAATTTTGAGATCACAGTCCCATTTCCGATGAATCAATTGAGTCAATTCCAATGATCCAGTTATTGAATCAATTGGGATAAGAATCATAAGACTAAGAAAACCAACACTGTAAGACTCCACAAGATTTCAACAATTTACATCACTAAAAAAGATGGGGCAGCAACAAAGGTTATAATCACCAAAGTGGTTGGTTCAGGGGCTGAACTCGCTTCCTCAAGTGATATTACTTGGGTTCAAGTTTTCGTAGCCATCGATGAGGCTAAACCTACTCTGCAAAACCTTCAATCTGTGGTCACTTGATTGTTGTAGTCCCTCGGCTTACATTGAGATCGAGCATATCTGCAGATAGCTAGGGGTGCTAGAGGGCAATGCTCCCTGACAATCCAACTTATTTAATTTTAGCCACTTTCATTCCCTAACATTATCCTCAATGTGTATAATATTATTCTTCTTAACATGGGCGATTTTTATCGTACATGCCCAAACCATCTTAATTATCTATTTTCTTTCATTTTGTAATTTGGTAGATGCTATCTCTATTATTTCACGAATTCATTCCTTTCTAATTCCCTTTCTCATAATTCTAGCATACATCCATCTTACCATCCTTAGCTTAGCTACATTCATTTTACTAACACATTATTTCTTGATTACTTGACACTCCGTAACATAAAATATTGCTAAACTATTGCTGTAAAATTTTCCTTTTCATTCAATTACAAAAGACGTTTGAAGCATCCCATTGTGGCTGACATATGTTATTTGCTAATAATATTGTTTTAATGGATGAAACAAAATTAGCCATAAATGCTAAGCTATTTCTCGCTAGGCAAGAATTCTAGAGAAACTTTATAATCAAATGGGTTTAAGATTAATAGTACCAAGACTTAATGTATGGGTATCAGATCAACAAATATATCGGACATGCGAAATAACCTCATTGGATCGCATGCAAAAATACCGTTGCATGCGAAAATAGGGTCACACTCGAAAACACACCAATGCGCTCATGCACAAACTAAAGAGAAAAACACAAAATTGTTCTGCATTTGTCAAATTTGCTTAAATTTATGAGTGAGAGAAATCAATCCACTATATATGTGGCGATTTCAGAATATAAAACTATCCCAAAAATATAATCTGACACCAAACGTGAATCCCAAATAATCATGAATTTGTTTCTCACCCACAGAAAAAATTTAAGCAGCACAGAATCGGTAAACAAAATTTCGGGGCATTTCGCATAAAATGTTTATCTTGATAAGTGTTAATAAAAATTACTCCTTTTAAATGTGGATTTTATAAGTATTGATTCTACCCCATAATCGTCCTCCTTTTATATATATATATATATATATCCTTGGGTGGGAAGCCAAGAATTTTTGCTTGCAATTGGAAAAAATTTTGGCCTCTTCACTGGCATCACCATTGCTAACAAGCTATGCAGAAGTCAGCAAATTAGATCAGTTAAACGGGAACCATGCAGCGCAACTTCAAAACATATGTTAAAATTGCAATGACAAAAGCATGCAAGGATAATGAGATCAGTTTTAATTTCTTCATTATTTTCAGAAACGAAATGCCTCTCTCTTCCTATCGATGCATAAATAGCATTTTTTTTTTAACTCCGAATATCAATGGACGACATCGTTGTAGGTTATTGATCGAGAACAACTATTCAATATGTTTCGTCAGTCCTGTAATGTCTCCATGAGTGGTGATCTGAGTTTAGTTCAATGACTCAAGATATATTCATGAAGCGTTGTGCTACATGCTATTTTATCTGGGATATAATTGGAAATATGAAGCTTTGGCAGACATAAATTTTAGTTTGGGTACCTTCATGTGTGGAGAGAGAGGAAACTGCATAAACCTAGAATTAGTGGAGGTATAAACAAGTTGGTCCGAACACAACACCCGGTTAGCAATAGAGAGAGAGAGAGATTTTGGTGTCCTCATGATGAGAAGCAACATGCAAATAAAATAGTGATACCACTCTATGCACGCATTGCCAGAATAAACCCTGCTAATTTGATTGACGACTCGTATTTCATCCACTAATCAAATTTTATCAAAGGTGAGAACCATCTGAACTTTTCCAAGAATGAAATAAGGAAATGCAAAAACACAATAAAAGTGACACCAACATTTCCAAAACATTTCCGCAAACAGGGAAAAGGAAGTTTACCTACGGATCCAACATTTCTCATTATTTCAACGTCAATATTCAAAGATGCAATAAGTTATCCTGTAAAAAAGATCACGACTCAGAGAGAGAGAGAGAGAGAGAGAGAGAGAGAGAGAGAGGCAATATATATACTGAATTCCATGCAACAATCATAGCCATTTAATCAATGTCAAAAGTCTTCCAAACTCTCATGATGATAGAGTGTGGCATCGGATATTTGATTGGTCACCTTTGTCTCTACCCTTGTTCCCTCTTCTGTTTGTTTTTTTCATGAAAGATGGTTTGAACTTTGAATTTTGAAAGAGAATGTTCCCACAGATGAGACTTAGCCATCCCTCACCCACTTCCCTTCAATATATCATAACCAATCCACTGCATGCATTTCAATTTTGAACCTCACAAATTACAAAACCAACGGTGGGGTTTCAACTAACCGATGCATCTGATCTAAGAGTATGAAAATTAGGCTATGATTTAGATTTAAAAAGATTTAAAGACCTTATTTTCCATTTCAAAAACAAGAAAAGAGAGGGAGTCACATCTGGGTTTGTAGCTGAGAATTATACCTCAAATGGGGTCCTAGTCATGACATAGGAAACCCTTCCACTGATTAACAATTAATTTCAATAGCTTCATAAGTATTTCTTCAGCCAGGGACAAAACCAACATGACTGCAAAACATAATAAATAATCCAAATCAAATTTATCGGAATCGCACGTATAAGTTCAAGACATATCTATCTCAATCCAATCGAGTTTCAAAATGTAGATACACACAACTTGTACAATATATAATACCATATTAATGCATGCTTGCCTACATACTTCTATATGGACACAACTTGTAAATGGGTCTAAGACTATACTCCTATTCCCTGTAAAATGTCAATTTTCACGGTATTTCGGAAATGTCGCTTTTCATGAATATACTTTGTGCTGCCTATCAATTAACTGGAATAGAAGCAGTTTCTTTTCAGAAAAATGTAACTAGAAAAAGAAGAATCTTGGGAGCATATACGTACATTGAGAGGGAGGGAATAGGGGGCCTATGCTCAATAATAGAAGCAAATTGTATATCTATGATCACATGGCTTGTAATAATAGGTTGCCACAGGGCATGTGAAACAAACAATTTTGGTTGAACTTCGTTTGGATCCACAGGGCATACCTACATTATGATGTGGTTGGCTTATATTACCACGTCAGTAAAATAACGTGACTTCTGTTGCATATGATGTGATTGACTTGTGATACTATGTCAATAAAATGATATAACATTACTGTTGTATTGAATATTTTCTTCATTATCTAAGAGTAAAAGTCATACGCGCTAAGAAAAATAAGAAATTCTTCGAAGAGGCATCCTTGGAGTTAGGTTATTCTGACAATCATCGAGCATAAGACTTTAGGCGCAAACATACCCACATACACGGGAACTACACTACAGGGGAGTGCTGTGCTTTCGAATAACTATATATATTTATATATAATGCCTTAAAAAATATTTATTCTATCAGCACTCTCCATAGTGTAGTTTCGCCTCTGGTCCTAACCTAACCAAATATTTTAAAAAGTTATTTTTCTTTTTCTTTTTTCGGTACAATCAAAGGAGCAAAAGAACAAAGCAAACCAACACACTACCTTCCTTCCCCACCCTCCAGCAAGAGTTATCTATAGCCAAAAGAGGCTACTGACAGAGGCGTGTTCAAGGTCCTTTTAAATTTCTGTAGTGGACTACGGTTCTAACTCTTTGGTTTTTTATAGATGTACATAGAAATTAAGTTTTGCCTCCTGTTAGAAATCAAAATTTTCTAAATAAAATTTAACAATTGGTTTTAAATAACCCAACTACTGGTGTATGGTTTTTAATAACGTCACAACTTGTTTAGATTATGTAATTTCAAAAAAAAAAAATCAAATTTCATTCACATAGGCAAAATTAATTAAATCAATAAAAGCCCTAAAGTGCTACAAAAGCAATAAATAAAAAGGGTGTCATGCCTAAAAAAGGGGTCTTGTTTGTGTTGGTGCTGATAGCACATGTAGCACTATTTTAATTTTAGTGTGAACCCCTATGCTTGTAATTTAGTCTTCAAAAAATAAGGTAATGTTAAAAATATGGGCCACGTGTTTGTGGCAGTACATGGCATAACATTAGTTTTCAATGATCGCAGGGAAAAATTTTTATATGATTTGACCAAACATATATCCATATAAATGTATATATGATACAAATCTTTGCAAACGCAAGGGAGAGCTTTGTAAAATCCTATCACTTTCTTGTTTGTTTAAATAAAAGGTCAACACGTGTCAAAGATAAGATTAGTTCTATCTTTCTCTCTCGCACGTGGTCTCCTCCAAACAATCCATGATAAAAAAATTCTAGAAACACAAATTTGGGGGTGGGCATTAACCATTATCCACATCTCAAATCTCGTCTCCCACGTTTCATAAATTTCTCACTATTGATTAAAATGGCACCAATTTCCCTAGCATCATTATAAAAACCAATACAAAATCTCAAAGCAAGGGGGATGGAGGAAGAAAAGAAAGAACAAAGTTACAGAGGAGAAGAGGAAGGAGAGAAAAACAAAAAAAAGACAATGGCTGGGAACAAAAAAAGACAGAGAGACAAAAAACGAAAAAAAAAAAAGAAGAAAATAGTACAAAATTAGAGAGAAATCAAAAGAAAGAGGAAAGATTACGTGATCTGAAAAAAAACAAAGTAAGAGAAAAAATTTTACTTGTTCAAGTATAATACTTTTCTTCGTTTTCTTTTTGACAAAAAAAATCCTTATTCTCTCAGAGTCTACGTTTTCTATTCTTTACTAAATAAATTTTCTCTTTGTTTTTCTTTTTCAAAATTGTTCTCTAAGTCTTTTATTTTATATGGAAGTCAATTTGAGTGTTTGAGTTAGTCTCAAATCCTAAAAATACTCAAAGTCAATTTTAAAGTAAAAAAAAAAAGATAGGATAATCTGAGACAGCTCTTCAAAATCTTAGATAAACTTTGATATAAAATATATCTTTTATATAAATATATATTATTTTATATCTTTAAGTCCAAAGTTTAAATTCATGAACTTTTGCTCCTTTGTGGCCTCAAAGTTCATATTTAAAATTTTGGTTCATTAAATGACGGCATGTGTGCTATTGAAATTTAAGCCTCTAAGGCTCCATGACGGCTTGTACACCCTTAATTTTTAGTCTCTATGGTTCTATGACAGTCCTCGTGCTCTCAAAATTTAAGTCTTTACAACTCCATTGACGACTCACACGCCCTCAAAATTTCAAGCCTCCAAGCCGGCCTATATGTCCACAAATTTTAAGTCTCAAAGGCTCCAAATTGGCCTACGTGCCCACAATTTTAAGCGGCTACATTAACAGCTCACACGCCCTCAAAATTTCAAGCCTCCAAATATCGGCCCTATGCGCCCACAATTTTGAGCCTCCAATACTCTACGTAGGTTTATACGCTCAGAATTTTAGCCTTCAATGTTTCAATTTGCCCCAAGTGGCCAAAAATGCAAGTCTGATTTTTAATTTGCTGGTGGCCAAAATTCAAGTTTTTCTGTATGATTAATTCATCCTAAAAGCCAAAAAAAAATAACTAAAGCCTCTATCACGGTGATATATGCAAGTCTTGCACTTAGATTGAGTATGCATCAAATAAGTCCAAAATTTTGTTGCTTTTATTTTCTTTTCAAGGCAATCCACGTGTGTGAAAAATGGGTCTGATACTGATGGTAATGGGTTGGAATACACTGAATGATTTCAACCAATTAAAAAGACTCTATCATGGTTTAATACTCTAAAGATTTGGCCCACTTTATAAATCTTTCAAAGACCCAACAAATTAGCGGCCCACTGAAAAGACCAAGCGAATCTGAAATTGAAAATGGCCTTAACTCTGCAGCCCAAATAAGGATATCTTTCTTGGACTTCTCTAATAACAAAAATAAAAAGGTCAGCCCGTTAGATGTTCAGTATTGGTCTGTTAAGGCTCAAATTATAAAGTCTTCAATACCAAATCTGCAGCCCAATAAATGCTAAGTTGCTGGAAATAATGGTCTTATCTACTGAGGTTTTCCGGTATATTTTCAAGACCCAAATTATGGCCTAGTTGCTGATACTTTTTTTAAGGCCCAAATTTTTGAAGTCTTCTAAAGACCGAAATCACAGCCTAGTAATAACTCAATTTGAGGGCCATTAAAAGTTTACTGACCCATGCTCTAAGTTGCTGACCCAAATTTTTTTGGCCCACTTAAGAAGTCTTATTACGACCCATGCTCTATGTTTGTTGACCCATATTCTTTAGGCCCAAATTCTTTTGAAAACCTAGACTTGAGAAATTAAAGCCAACTCAAATTAAAGCCAACTCAAATTTCTGGCCCAATTCTTTTTGCCCAAATTCCTATTTTATTTTAAGACTTGGGTCTTCAAATATGCAGCACATGTACAAGCCCGAGTTTTGACCCAATTGTTGAGGTCTAAATTTCAAAGTATTTAAAATTCTAGCCCAATCCATGGTAAAGCTGCTGGAGATGATGGTGAAATATAATTCATTTTTTTCACCACATTAAAAAATTTATTAACAATAAATATAAATAAATTTTCTTTAAGAACTACGCTGACTTGATTTCAATCTAGATTTTATCCCAACTCAGATACGTAGGCAACCCACTCAAATGGATACAGTCATAACCTTGTAGACCTAAAATGTTTATGTAAATTAAATCAAACAAAAATCAAATATTTTTTAGAACTACGCTGACTTGATTCCAGTTCAGATTTTATCCCGACTCAGATACGTAAGCAACCCACTCAAATAGGCCATGTCACAATCTTGTGGACCTAAACGTTCACTTAAATTAAACCCAATTCAAACAAAAATAAACATTATTTCTTAAAAACTAAGATAGACTTGATTCTAGTCCAGACTTGTTCCGATTCGGATACGTAGGCAACTCACTCGAATGGGTACAGTCGCAACCTTTGTGAACCCAAATGTTCCCTTAAAGTAAATTTATCACAAAATCCAATTCAATCCTATTTAAGTTGGAACCAAAGGGTATTCCCTTTAAACAAGATATTGTAATTAAGAGATATGTTATATCTTGAATGGGTCCGACCTATACAATAAGAACTCATGTAACATGTTATTATATGAGTGAGATTATGTTAAGTGTTTGCTTTAGTAAATATTATTTGTTAATATTTTTGCTTAACACCTCATAATATATTTCTCATTCTTAAACTTAAAAATACATGCAAAGAGAACTTAAAATATGATAATTATATAAATAAGTAAAAAAATTGTTTCAAGCTCTAACACCCCAAAACAAAATTCTTGTTGCACATGCATACAACACCCCAGGGTAGACTGACCAAGGGCCGAGGGTAGGCGGCCCCTCCTCCTGAAATTTGAAAAAAAAATAAATTTAACCTGACCCATTTTATACTTTGCTCTGAGTTTTATCTTAATGATTTTTTTTCACTTGAGCATACAATACTTGATAATCAACTTGAGACCTACATTCTATATGTAAGTTTTAATGATCAATTTTCAGAAGTGATAGGAAATAGTAAGTTTGTTAAAATGTTAGTTTAGATGAAAAAAGATAGTGTCTACCCTTTAATCTATTTGTTTGTAAAGTTGACATTGATATTACCGGTTGCAAATGTATCAGTTGAGAAAGCTTTTTCTGTATTAAAAATTATCAAGACTCCATTACACAATCGCATGGGAGATGAGTGGATGAATGATTGTTTGGTATTATACATCGAAAGAGATATATTCAAAACCATAGACAATGAAACTATTTTACAAAGATTTCAAAATATGAAACAACGAAGAGGATTGTTGTAATTTGTCATTTACTTTTATTTAAACATTGTTTTGTGTAAAAAAACATTTGATATTAATATATAAAATTTTAAAAATTATCATATTCTTTACATTATCTTAGAAGTAATCATTTTAGTTATGAAAAAATTTCGCCCCACCCGAAAAATTTTTTGGATCCACCACTGCATCACCCCCTGTATGCATGTCAACAGACTTTTTTGCTTTTTTGCTTTTTTTTTTTTTTTTTGACTCTTTTGCTTATCATTAACTTATAAAAGCAAAAAAAAAATTAATTTTTTTACTTATAAACTACAAAAAAATTTTAAAAAAATTGTACCGTTTCATTGATTTGAATTGAGTATTTTAGACCACAACAAATCTATTGACTCTTCATATTGGAGCAATTTGGCCAACAATTGTGCTTCCCCGAGCTTGCAAGTAAGCCTGTCAAAAGTTAGGATTTGGTCCGGATGTGATCCAAACCCGATCAAATAAAATCAGACCCGATTATTTTTATCTGACAAGAACCGACAAAACCTGGATTCGCTAGATCCGTTTTTACTCAAACCAAACCGAGTCCTATTTGATTTTGACACAAGCGCTGCTAAACATGGAAGGAAAGGTCAGATTTCACCACCACTTTCTACCCAGCTAGTCCTATTAGATATGAAAAATGTAAATTGCTTTTCCCCCCCCCCTTGAGACCTTTGACCCTATTTCAATTACTTTTGTATCCATTCTCTTCTCTTGAAATTACAATCTTAACACCCCGCTTGTTTTTTTTTTTTTTTTTCAATTTTGTTTAATTTTTTTATTAGTTTTTTTAATTAATTTTGTTTATTATTTTTTATTTTATTTTATTTTTGACACATGTCTGAACCTCTCTCTCCCTTTAAATTACCATCCAACCTTTGACACATGTCTAAACTTCCCCGTCCTTTTAAATTACCCTCCCAACCCGACACCCCACCTGCGTTTTATTTTATTTTTTTTAATTTTGTTTTATTTTTATTTAGTTTTGTTTATTTTTTAATCAATTTTGTTTATTATTTTTTTCATCAATTTTCTTTTACTTTTTTTTGTTTTATTTAATTTTTAACACATATCAGAACCTCCTCCTCCCTTTAAATTATCCCCCAACCCTTGACACATATCAGAACTTCCCCTTCCTTTTAAATCAATATTGCCTCAGGGACTTTTCATTTGAAAAAAAGTGTTTGTTCGCCAACTATTAGTGTGTTTGCTTATTAATTATTAGTATTTTTGTTATTTTTATATATATACTTTTTATTTTGATCTATATTTTTACACTTTTTTAAATTTTTACAAATAATGACTCCCAAAATCTACAACTAAAAAATAAACAAAAGATTACAAACATATAATAAAAAAAAAATTTATCCAAAAAAAATAAAACTGATAAAAAAATAAACAAAATTGATTTAAAAAAACAAAATTAATGAAAAAAAACAAAACTAAAAAAAACAACATAACTGAAAAATAAATAAATAAACGTAGAGAGGAGTTGGAGGTTTTGGGTAGAGCTGGGGGTGTGTGTATGTGAGGAGGGGAAAAAAAGCAGCTCTCCTATAAAAAACTGACCTGAAAACTTTATCTCCGCCAGAGAACCCAAGTCCCTTTACTGGATTGGACAAGCTTGGATGCCCCTAGTCCCAGCAAGTTGCTGGTCAATTAAAAACTTACAGTGAAGACAAACAACAAACATTCACCAGAACATAATATATAGGTGATTACAAGTACATTATTATTTTTATTTTTATTTTTTGTAATTAACTCTATATAGGTACATATTGACATAAAAACTTCAAAGAGAGCTCGAAAAGGTGCTCCCTCTCCCCACCATAAGAAGGTGCCACTGGCTTGGATACTCCCCATTTCGTAGTGATACACAGTTCAATTTAATAGAACTCTAGAGGAAATACTTGACCAGATCAAGAATAGGGAATTTTTTTTCCACAGCCAAATACCATATAAGGGCACCCAACAAAACCAGAATTGTTGAACAATTCCAAGCAGTTGGATTTCGATTTTGATTAACTGTTGCCGTTCCGGAAGACTGCAATTGATCTACAGGTCTCTTAGCTCCAGCTTCCAGAAGGAGAACCTCAATTTCTCCATCACCAGCTTCACTTGGGAAATGTAGTAAAGCATCAAGAGGTGTATGATTCTTCTCATTCAATGAGTTCACTTCCACCAATCCTGCAGCAAAATTGCCTCCTTTAAGCATGAAATCAACCACCTGCATGTCATAAATTTCACTTTTTTTGTTTCCATGAGAATGGAGGTAAAATAAAATAACCGTAGAAAAAAAAAATCAAATTTTGGTGGATTGTTTTACATGAAATTTATAATTTTTTTTGAAAAAAAAAAAAAGAAGATTTCCATGAAAGTAGAAAAAAATTGAAAAACATGTGGAATTTGATATGGATGTTTTTTTTTTTTTGTGATTAAGAGAATGGAATAATCGAATTTCACAATTTCTCTCTCTCATAATGTCGACATAGTTGTGTGATTTTATTAAAAATTACTTTACTCTTATATTGTATACAAATAATAACTAGACGTAAAATAATTTCTCAAAAAAAAATTTACGGCCAAATGTTTTTCAAGAAAAAATTTTCTTCAAGAAATTATTTTCTAGTGAAACAAACAACCCTCAGCCTTTACAAAGAGGAAAGGAAAAATGAATTATATACAAGCGAGATGTACTTGCCTCGTACTGTTTGGTTGAGACTGCAAGATGCAATATGGTGTTGCCTTCAGCATCCTTCTTGTTCAGGACATCCTTCATGCTTGGGACAGTACCCTTCTTGTTTGGGACAGTGCCCTTCTTGTTTGGGGCATCCTCCTTGTTGGATTGCTTCAGATGCTCCACCAAGACTTTAAGGGCTTCAAACTGGCAGTTCCTCACTGCCAAGTGAAGAGGAGTCTCTCCTTTGTCAGTCACTTCTGCAACAGAACCCGGCTCATGTGAAAGCAATTCTCTAATGACTTCAACTCTGCCTTTGATTGCTGCTTGGTGAAGGGGAGTTCTTCCTTCTTTTCCTTTGATTTTGCAGAGTTCATTATGTTCATGGTCTTCTGCTTTCAAGAGCTCCTTCAGGATCTCTACATCCCCATTGGCCGAGGCGATATGCAAGGGGCTAAAGCCATTGTTGTTGAGTTCTTTGGCGAAACTCTTCCTCACCTCTATCATCTCTTTTACAAAATCAAGGTGGCCTGCCATGCAAGCAATGTGTAGTGGAGTTTGTCCATCAATTTTTTTTGCTAGAGAGTCAAGAAGAAGAGGGTCATCTTTCAATTTTTGCAAGCCTTCAACGTCTCCTGCCCAAGCAGCGTCGGACAGCCTTTGATCCATTCTTGGAAAGAAGATCGAGCTACAGGCTTTTGCCTAATGAGGTAGCAGTTGCAAAATGCTGCAGGAGGAACACCTAGCAAGTTTTCAAACTTATAGCCTGATTTTTTTTTACAACGAAAAAAATGTCGAACCATCTTCGGGTCCATCATTTTTATTTTATTTTTTAAAATGTGTAAGCCTTGCTCCATTTTTCATATGAGGTGCGTAACCACTTTTTTTTTTTTTAATCGGGTGACGGACGCGTGTTTATTAACTAATTTCGTGAGTGTGTAATCCAGCTGCTAGTTGGCGTATTGAATCCCATCGCCCTCCCAGCGTAATCCATAAATTTTCCTTCTAAAGTTTGTTATATTTTTTTTAAATAGATAAAGTTGTCTATTAACAATACATGAAATCTTGGTCATATATTTGTAAAAATTGCTCAATAGCTTAATCTAATGACTGACTCTGGGTCACATTGGATTGCATGAAGGGGGACCAATTATAACTAAATAAACAAAAATAAAAATAAAAAATCAACTAGCGTGATGATATTATTTACACTAGAAATATGCTAGCATTAGCCTTGCTGGTCAGCGTGGACGCATTAGTCTTTACACAAATGGTGGATTAAGATAGATTTAAAAAGTTGAGATCAAAAGACTAACAAGTTATTTGCCTTGTGATACCACTGCTTCTGTATTTTTTTAGTCACATTTAATGAAATCCATGACCAAAGAGCAAAAAATTATTCAATACTTTTAAAGCGTCACGTGCACTTGCTTATTCATTTATATGGAATGAGGTTTTTAACTAACCTCACTTAATAAGAGGGACCTCACTATTATTTAAGTGGTGGAGCAAAGACGTGGTGCTCAAGAAGCATTAAACAATTGTTCCCAAACAATTGAAGAAGTCATTACAAGAAAAAACACATTTCGTGACCAATTATTGCGACCATTTTGTGGGTAGTCACCAATAGTTACATTTAGTAACCTCTAATAGGCCACTAAATAATTTAGTCGCCCCCTTAGTCTCAAATTCATATTGCAACTAAAAAAAAATATTCAATGACTATTTTATTTGTTACTAAACGTGTTTTTTCTTGTAGTGAATGAAGGTGATAAAGTCTGATTTCATTTTATTTTTTTGTATTTTGTGAGGAAAAAAATCTTATAAATCTGTTAGTTACTTTACTGTATTGGCACATTATGTAAACAAAACTTATATATCGTCACTTCAATTGATTTTTTACGTAAATGGGTTTTAAGGGTTTAGGTGTTGAGTTAATGTAATTTTGATTAGATTCGGTCCTTGATGCGTGAAGAACACTTGAACGAGAGCCAAGGCTTGGACAACTGAAGTTTGTATGCCTTGGGGCGTGTTGATTTATTCAGATATGTGCTCAGCGAGTTTAGCAGCTTTGCTTCCTTGGTGCGTCCTTGTCGTCCTAACAAAATCTAATATAATCAAACCTACTAACTTTCAGAGCGTGTTGTATGCGAGTAAGTTTAATTTAACTTAAATTCAAAAATTTTAAGTTGATAAGTTGTAAAATATTCTTATGCAGTGTTCATTGATTATCACAATTCGAGATTAGGTTAGGTGTCTAGCTCCATAATTTTTTTTAATTTGAATTTTTAGGCTAAAAATTTGTGTGTCATATTTGGCGTGTGTGTCATATTTGGTGTGTGATTGATTACTTTGACTTATATAGCCATTGTGAATGACTTGGTTATATTCATGAATTAAATAGCTTATTATCTTCACCATACAAAGTAAGTCCCTAACGTATTTTCAAAATCAATTTTCGAAAACAACTTCTTGTTGGCAAGTGAAATATCATAAACATTGTGATCCACATTTCACTACCAATGTGACATCCAAAGTAAATCCGTATATTTTCGAAATCAATTTTTAAAAACAACTTCTAGTCCGCGAGTGAGACATTGTGACCCACAAACAATTGTTTTATTAATGTCATTGACGCCAGTGAAAACTATTAGTGGAAAACAATTGGAATTTAGCAGCATGTGTATCACGATTGGTAAGAACTGTCAAAACTTAAGTCACTAATTGATCTAAAATGAACAGGACCCTCCAAATAAATAAATAAAAAGCTAAGTATTACATAATGTTGTATCCAATTCTTTGCTCACTTTTAAATAATAGTAAATAGATCTCACATAAATTTATTAATGTGTTTCTTATAATCTTATGTCTAAGAAAGAGAATGATAAATAAATTATGTATAGCTTTACTCGTAAGTATTATAATTTCGAGACGAGATTAATTTCAATGTCACCATCGTTCACACTCAAAATTCTTCCACCACTCCTCAAAATGGACCCTCGGTGGGGATTTTTGTCATTCTATTTGTATGTAACATATTTCTATAACGTCCTTCTGGCCAAAAAAAAAAAAAATACCTTCGACCGGTTCTATATCAAAGATCAAGCTCAATTTTGAATGCGCTATACAAAGTAAGAGTTTGAATTTAGATGCAGTGTCAGTTTAACAAAAATTTTACACAATCGGCCTAATACACTACATGAGTGTAAAATTTTAAAAAATTTTGAGTACTATTCCTAATTGATTTATGTTTTCAACCCAAAATTTTCCGGTGATTAAATTATTGTTTTGATGTAATATGATTAATTGATGACCAATTTATGCAGAAACGTAAAATCTTGGATTTTTTAATTTCAAAAAAACGTAAGAACTAGGATTTCATATCGAATAAGATTAGTAGCAAACAAAGTTTATAGTGTAGTTAGCACTATTGCACTAAACATGTAATCACTCACTTCGATCTCATAGACATTTTTTTGTTAAATAGATAACCGGTGATTCATAAAAGGTTTACGTTACAACTTGACCGTAAATATAGAGAATTGATTATTACAACTGAATAATGAAGGAGATTTAATTTTAAAGTGTAAAGTGATAAATGTAATTTACCTTTAACTTTTATCATGAGGAACCCTGTAGTCATTTTGGAAAAGGAGCATGTTTTCACGGCCGCCTACAAATCAAAAATTTATTGGATCCAACAAGAGCATTATGTTGCTTATTTTCCTCCTCTCACAATAAAATGAGGCTGAGACCTATTGGGAGGAGGAGGAATGTTGTGGCTTTTCAAAAGGTTTAAGGAACATAATAATTTCTCCTACTAATTGAAAAAGTCTTGTAACTCTTATTTTTTCAAATTGATATAGTATTCTATTGATACATGATATCATGGTAATTATATATGATTGCTTAATCTAATGACAACTCGTGGTCACATTAGATTGGGGTGAAGCGGGAGCAATTATACCTAACTAAAGCAATGGAAACGAAAATAGCACCAAATAGTGTGGATGGTTTCACATATATAGAGAGATATATATGTCTCCATGTGAAGATTTGAATTGAAAAATCAACTTAAAGCACGGATAGATATCTGCGAGATGAAACAACTGTTATGAGCATTAACGTATAGGGATAACTACACAGTACCTTTTTATAGTTTCAGCGGCAATTAGATGAACTTCTTATAGTTTAAACGTGTCCATATAATACATATGTATTAGACTAGTCCACAAAATAAATAGAATCATGCCTGTTTTAGTGGAATGACAAAAATATCTCTTTAAAAAATAATTCTTTATAAATAAGTCTCTGGTTAATTGGGTAACCCGGTCAAATTGCGTCTCCCTTGACTAATTCTGCGAGTGTGTAACCGACATGTTAGCGTGTTGAAACCACCTAACAATGAAACTCCACTGCATCGAGAGGTGCCCCATCTACACCAAACTGGAAAAAGTCTGCTATATGTGAGAAGTGAAACATAACCACCATAATTTTCCTTCTACAGTAAGTTTTTTTTTTAAATAGATAAAGTTGTCTATTAATAATACATGAAATCTTGGTCATATATTTGTAAAAATGGCTCAATAGCTTAATCTAATGACCGCCTTTGGGTCACATTGGATTGCATGAAGTGGGACCAATTATAACTAATATAGTGAAACGAAAATAGAAATTAAAAAAAAAGTGAAGATATTATTTACACCAGAAATATACAAGCATCAGGGCAGGTGCCAAGCATTGCTCTTCACACAAATGGTGGATTAAGATAAACTGAGAAAGTTGAGATCAAAGGAGTTATTTGCCTTGTGATATGACAGCTTTTGTACTTTTCTATTCACATTTAATGAAATCCGGGACCCAACAACGAGAAATTATTCAGTGCCAAAATAGTCCACTCGATCTCGTTTTTTTCGTAAGAGACAGCATTACAGTGGTTGTGCTCACTGTTTGCTTTTGAAAAATAAAAGGTTTTGTAGGGTAAAGAAGAAATAAGAGAGGAAATGATAGGAGATGGCAGTGGTGCTTTCTCTACTATGAGCGGAAATCAATGAATATGGTGACTGTGGCGGTGGTGAGGCTCGAGAAGCTTATAAGTGGTGGGGAGAAAGTGATGTTTGTTTGGTGACAATTTCACGTGATCCTCAGTAATCCCCCTAAAGATTTGAATTAAAAATTCAAAATTTTTGAACTTGGTGACATTATTTTTAAAAAATAATGTTATATATAATTATATTTTTTAATTTATTTTTTTTATTATAAACATAAACCATAAGGCCCGAATTAATAAATTAATATCAGACCTATTTATATGTATCTAAGAAAGTTGTAAAACCCGTGTTAATAAATTAATATTGGACCTATTCACTTGTGTCTCAGAGATAAAAAACATGAGATTAGATGTAATATTTTTTATTTTTTTAAAATCACTCTCAATTTAACACTAAAAATTGAAGTTAATTCATATTATAAAACTCTCTTGCCATGTAACCCTACGCTTTTGGAAGTCTCAAATGTGTCGGCTTTGTTTCTTTGTTTAATCTTTTTTAACTTAATTCAAAATTTCAAACAAAGAAATAAGGTATTATTGTCTATGACTTTCTCAAACAGTTGGCAGTGAAGTGACAACTGGCAGGTAAGTACTACAAAGGAGATTAATTTTGAAAGAGGGTTAGATAGGAATAATTTTCATGAATAATATTGCTTGGGCAAAGAAACCCTGAAAAATCAATTTAACAGCACCATGCTTGGATATCTTAAATGGCTAAATAATGATTGACTGATATATATATATATATATATATGTGCGCGCGCGCGCGCGTATATATAGAGCACTTGAGATAAGTAATTAATACTTTAATATGCATTGGTCTTGAAAAAGATTAAAATACTAACTAAATACCCTATATCTTCCCTCTTCCCCTCTCACTCTTTCTCAGATGATTTTCAAATTCTAATGATAATAATTTTTATTAAAAAAATTGAAAACAGACAATTTTTCTAATAATGATACAATCGATTGACTTGCCTAAAAAATAATGAAAATAATCAAACTAATTTTTACATGAAACTTAATTGAATTTATTTTACACAATAATATGACAAATGGCTTCCAAGGTTATTGGGTAGAGGTTTTTAGTTATAATATTTTTTTTAAAAAAAAATTACTAACTAAAGACTATATGTTGATGAAATGGTTGCAACTCATTCAATATATACTTACTAGCATTGAACTCGCGCTATACAGTGCTATAGAAAATAAATTTATACTATATATTATAGCAATAGATTGTGTGGTCTTTGAAAAATTTTTAAAACTGGATTGGGAAAGTCCTAACTTAATTTTAAAAATTTGTTATAAAAGTACTATACTTTAAATTTTTTAATTTATCTTTCATTAAATATTTATGAAAAATATAATAATATCAACATAAAACTTTAAAATTACTTACCAATTACTCATCAATTAAGAATTAAATAAATATAACAACTTAAATTCCATTAGATTTTGCCAAAAATTTAAATAATTAACATCATTAATAATTTTACTTCCTATCATAGCAATTTAAAAATCATTTTTATTTTTGTTGTTACTTCTATGTAAGAAGCATAATTTGAAACAAATTTGAAAAACTTATTATATGGACTAAGTGACAAAATATAAATTGAAAGTAAAAAGAAGTTTGAAATAGTTGATAGTATTAAGACATATGTATTTGTGTATATTTTAGTAATTCAAAAATGTGAGAAAAATAGATTAGAACTTTCAACTTTAAAGATGACACAACCTATTGCTATGATATATAGTATAATTTTTTTGTTATAGCTTCTATGTAAGAAGCATAATTGAAGAAAATTTGAAAAACTTACCACAGAGATTAAGTGATAACATATAAGAAAATTGAAAGTAAAAAAGAACTGTGAAATAATCCATACTATTCAGGCATATGTATTTTTATATATATTAGTAATTCAAAAATGTGAGAAAATTATATTAGGATTTTTAGCTTCAAAGACTACACAACCTATTACTATAATATATAGTAAGTATAGATAGGACACTTTGTTAGATTCAATTAGACTACTAAAGGTAGACACTCAATTACTTTTAATTCAATTTGAAGCCTAAAACTTTAAAATTATTTACCAATATAATGACTTAAATTCCATTAGATTTGCCAAAAATTTGATTAATTACCATTATCAATAATTTTACTTCCTATCATAGATATTTAAAAATTATTTTTATGTTTTGTTATAGCTTCTACGTAAGAAGCATAATTGAAGAAAATTTGAAAAACTTACCACATAGACTAAGTGACAAAATATAAGAAAATTGAAAGTAAAAAGAAGAAGTTGGAAAATAATCAATAGTATTAAGACGTGTGTATTTTTATATATTTTAATAATTCAAAATTTTGAAAAAATTAGATTAGGACTTTCACCTTCAAAGACCATACAACTTATTGCTATAGTATATAATATGAATCTCTAGTGTTGCTTCCAAACCTGCCACTGGAGGGATTTCTGTGCCAACCACTTTGACCAAAGGACTAGTGCAACTTGGTGTACATTTTTTTTTTTTTTGGACGGTATTCAACCTCTCAACTGACTATTTCTTGGAGTTTATGCAGAGTTACCTTACACACATGAACCATATAAACTTCATGCACTAAATACGTGCAGCTGATCTTGAGGAGGCAATTCTTGCCATTTCACTTCCAAAGTAATTTGACCACTAGGTAAGCTATTAACTAGGCCACGGTTTTGCTGCGGTGGTGGCCTGAGCAATCATGTTTATTGTCATTGATTTTTCATTGGGATGAGTTTTGCTATTGTTAGAAGTGTATAACCATTATATTGTCGCTTGATTTTGATTATGCATCTAATTTTTTATAAAAATATGAGGTTATATATTGATGAATGTTATCATTGAGATCATATACACACACGCAAAAAAATAATAATCTTTATAATTTGACAAATTTAGCAGTGTGATTTTTTTCAAAAACTTTTAATGGCCAGAATGCTTTCAAAGAAGTCCCACACAAAATGTTTGAAGAATCAAATGGTTTTACAAAAATATGAGATTATTTATTGATGAATGTTATTATAGAGATTATAAGCACAAAATTATCATTATAATTTAACCACTTTAGCCATATGATTTTTTTAAAAAACTTTTAATACTCAGAATGCTTTCAAAGCTTTTCCAAAAAAAAATATTTAAAGAATCAAATGGCTAAAATTCTTCCGATCATACTGAAATTTATATGAGGAATACATCATAGAAAATTCTACATAATTGTAAGTCCTGATTTTTTTTTAAACAAAATAAATCTAAATATGATTCAAGTGACACTACAATGATTGTATACTTCTAACAGCGAAAAAACTCATCGCTTTTTTGTTAGAGAGATTAATATTTTATAAAAGTGTGAGATTACTATGTGGAGTGTCGCATTATATATCCCATATGCCCAAAACCAAGGTTGTTAAACGAAATTAGTCATGTGGTTCTGTAAAAACGATTTCAGGTCAGAGTATTGCCAAAGGTTTCAAAAAAATGTTTGATGAATCGGATGGTTAAGGTTCTTCGGATTAAAATGAATTTTTCAAAAAGTTAGTACATCTACGGAAACTCTATATAATCATAGGTCTCGATAATTTCAAAATAAAACACAAATGACATAATTAGAGTGACAGTACATAATTGCATATTTGCTGACAACAGTGAAACTGAATTTTTTAAAGTCATTGTTAATATATATGAAAGAGTAAAGTATATTATTTTAAGTCTTTTTATAAAAAAAATTATTTGGAAGATACTAACCAAAAAGAGAATGAAAAAATTTGAAAGTTAGGACATAGAACACAAACACAAATACATGGATATTGATGTGGTTCACAAAGAAAAACTACATCCACATTAAAGACAAGTAAGATCCACTAGAATAGGATATTACAACTACATATATATATAGGTTCTTTTTTAGAAAAACGTATACCAGAAAATATAGCAATTCTAGAAGGTTATTAGGAATCTAGGAGTGCTACATAATATTACCCATTTACCCATAGATTCTATCTTACAAAAGCATGCTCCTCAAACCTTCCCTGACGATGGGAGGATCACTCTACCTTAGGCGCACTTGAATTCCTTTTGCTGAACCCTTTCAATATATCCAAGATATAACTCATGGCCGATTTGTTTTTCTCAAGATAACCCCATAAACCAAAACCTATTATCGCTAGGAAAACGAGAAAATTCTGAACAGATGAATTAGGTTTTGAGACATTGGCTCCAGCCTGCCGAAGGATGTCTTGAATTTCTCTATCACCAGCTTCACTTTGGAAAGTTAGTAAAACACCAAGAGGTGTAAGATCCCTCTTGTTCGCGGAATTCACGTCCACCAAACCTTTAGGAACATTAATGTCTCCGTTAAGCAGAAAATCCACCTCCTGCACATATTTTTCATTTATAGATATAGTTTGCTCTTACAAAGAGGTATGTATGTATATATTTATATATATATATCAAGAACAAAACTTCTATTTATTTTCACCGAAACGTTTATGTTTTTTGAAATAATGAAACAAAAGGTTAATATAATAACAAAAATCTATTGTTTTCATCAATACACAATGGAATATAAAAAAAATAAAGTACTAAAAAGAAACACTATATAATGAAACAATAAGTTGGATCAACACGAATTTAGAATTGTTAATGTGCAATTGAGAAAAATACAAAACAAACAAAAAATTATTTTTACTGTGTAGATATTTCCCACTTCTGAAACATTTTTGAAACATCCTGAAAATGTTTTCGAAAAATTTTTGTTTTCGTGCCAATTAAAACACTAGAGTGCAAAGCAAAATTTTGATCCTTACCTGGTAGCACTCTTTCCTTGAGACTGCAAGATGCAAGATGGTGTTGCCTAGAATATCCTGCTTGTTTAGGACTTCCTTGGGGACTTTATCATCTTTCTCCTTGAATTGCTTGAGATGCTCCACCAAGACTCTAAAGGCTTCATGGTGGTGGTTCCTCAGTGCCAGGTGAAGAGCCGTCTCACCCCGAGCAGTCACGCAGGCAATAGAACCACCGGCGGCATCTGCTGAAAGCAGTTCCTTTATGGCGTCAACTCGGCCATTGCCGGCCGCCTGGTGAAGAGCAATTCGTCCCTCTCTGCCTTTGATCATGCAGAGTTTACGATCAACTATCAAGAGCTCCTTCACAATCTCAACGTCCCCTTTAGCCGACGCGATATGCAAGGGGCTAAAGCCTTCTTGGTTGAGTTCTTCAGTGAATTTTTTCCCCAACTTTATTATCTCCCTTACAAAATCAAGTTTGCCTGCCTTGCAAGCGATGTGTAGTGGGGTTTCTCCACCGTCTAATGCAGCATAGTGAAGAATCCGAGGATCGGCTTTGACCAATTTGTGCAAGCACTCGACGTCTCCAGACCGTGCTACCTCAGACATCCTTTCAATATCCATTCTGTTTTAGAACCTTACAGTCTTGGGTTGTGCTAAATTCAGATGTTGTGATGGAAAACAAGAGATAGCTTGGAAAATTGGTGTTAGTTAGAACATGTAGATCTAGATACTTATAGTGTGAATTTGTATTTTTTGGGGCAAATTACATTTATCTCCTTTGAGGTTTGAGACTATTACAATTCATCCTCTGATATTCTAGAAATTATATTCTCCTCCTTTAAGGTTTGAGGTGAGTTGTATTTTTTCTTAAATGTTAAATCTTTTAACAGAATATATGTGATGTCATAAAAAAAAATAAGTTTATTACTTAAATTACCCTTAATGTGCATGAAATGACATAAATAGGATTTTTCTTTTGCTTTTAAAATTAATTTGTATGTTAATTTTTTAATTTTTTGTTTTTTTCCCAAATGTTAAATCTTTTTCCCCTACGTGTGTTGATTTTTTTTTTATAGTATGTAGGATCTATTTGTCATGTCATAAGCAAAAAAAAAATTATTTGTCATTTCATGCATATTAGGGACAACTTAGGTAATAAACTTATTTTTTTTACTGACATCACATATATTCTGTTAAAAAATTTAATATCTAGATAAAAATATAACTCACCTCAAACCTCAAGGAATGAGAATGTAATTTTTAAAATTTCAGAGGTTGAATTGTAATAATATCAAACTTCAAAGGAGGTGGATGTAATTTGCCTTCTTTTTTTTATCTATGTTGTTTTTTATCAGTCTAATGTTGACGTTTATCGAAAGTTAATGATATTTTTTTGTTTGTTATACGTAGCACGTGAATCACGCTTAAGTGTCCGTTTGGTTTGGCTTATTTTGAGTTTTTGTTGCTTATTTTTTTTGTTTATCAGTAGAAAAGCTAAGATTTTAAAACTTTATTATTTTTTTTTGTTTTTTTGCATATCTTATCCTGTTAAAAACAAAAAAATTAAAAATTTCTAACTTCGTTTGCTTATAAAGCAAACAAGCAAAATAAAAAAAAGTTGCAGAAAAATAAAACCAAACTGGGCTTTAAGCCACCTTAACAATGGAGTCCTCTAGAGTCCTAGACTTCTTTTTTTTTTTTTTTTGTCAAAATGGTAGTTGTTATTATTGTCCGCTTGTGAAATTTGCTTTTAAACTCTGATTACCTACAACTACAAGCCAAAAAAAAAATCTGATTATCCCTAACTTTCATCTATAGCACATGATATTATGGCAGCATGTTTTTAAATATAGGCACTGATGGAGAATAACAAAAAGGTAACATTGAAACTTCACCTAGTGTTGAGCTTACTCTATCACCACTGAAATTAGAGGACCAAAAATATTCAAATTGTTGAAAATTTGGCTAAAAGTTTTTATTTTTCAAAAGGATCTTTTATTGTCAAGTATCGCAATCAGTTAAATAAGAATTTAAATCTTTTAGTTACATTAATGTTTCTATCAATTACATTATATATTTATGACAATTAAATTAATTAGCTTACTAAGGTATAAAAGAGAAAAAGGGAGAGAACTTTTTGAAAATTAAAAGTTGAATATTTATTGGTAAACAAACATAAAATAAGATATTTAATAAATTTTATTGGTTACATCAATGTTAATGGTGTATTTTGATTATTTTAAGTTGAAGATAATGAACACCAAAACGTTGTTCGAGTTTACACTACGTTTGAATGGAAGGGTATTGAAGTGTAGCTAAGAAGAAAAGAAAAAGAAGAGAAGAGAAAGAAAATATTACTTTTCTCTTATTTGAATAGTAAAAATTTATTTGAAAGAGAACGGGGCGGAAGGGAAAGAGATCATGAAACTTACAGATACTAATGGTGTGTTCGATACTTATGGAAGGGAAATAGAAAGGAAGGTAAATGAAAGGAGGGGAAAATGGGAAAAAATGCTAGGGAAAATAGATGTCTTTTCTTTGTTTGATTTCTACAAAAAATGGAAGAAAAATGAAAAGAAACTCACTTTTTCTTGTTTGATTTTAAAAGAAAATAATAGAAGAATTTAACCAAGTTTTTTCTCAATTTTCAAATTCAAATTTTCCTCCCTTTTTTCTTTTTATTTTCTTCATTTTTCTCTCTTATTTTTATTGTATATTTTTCTCTTCCTTTCTACATTACAAATCAAACAAGAGAAAGTAACACTTACTACTTTTTTCCTTCTCTCCTCAAATATCAAACAAAGCCTAAAATACCTAAAAATAACAAACGAAAAAGAAAAAACTAATTAAGCAATAAACATGTGTTTAGCTCTTATTGTTTGAATCTTTAATAATCACAATTAGGGGTGTTGAAAAATCCACCCGACCGACCCAACTTGAACCCAAATCAAGTTTAAATTAGTTTCAAGATTTGTGAACCACACTTTGGCAGTTCGGTTGGTAGGTCACCACTTTAATTATCCTACCCGATCCAACTCGACCCGCTACTTTTACAACAAATCATCGACTCAAACCCAAACTGAACCGAATCCAAACCCTAACCGTGTCGAAATCGGTTTTATTGTTTTTGAACCCTAGCTAGACGTTTTGATTGCTAAGTCACAATCCTATCCAACCCAATCCGATCCGTGAACACCTTTAAGATTCAAAATGATTGATTAATTATAATTAGTACTTTACCAAAAATTCTACTTTGATCTTCATTTTTTTAATTATAAAAGTCACCCTCCTACACTTACAATTAAATTGTAATATAATCTTTTTTAGGCAACCATTTATCAACTGACAAAAGTTTTTTGTTAGTTGAAAAATGAAGTGGGTTTCGAGTAGAATGCATGAGTAAGCAAGTGTAACTAACCAATTGATTAGTTACTTCAATTTCTTTTAGGAAAATAGCACATGGTGGTCGCATGACTTTTTTCCTCAAATGCATGAACAACAACTATATATGCTGTTTGACTCCGACCATGTGAAGTTCGCTGTCGTAATTGGAAATTGAATTGAAGTGAATGGTTCGAATTCGAGGTGTAGTTTATCCCCGAATCACGTATAAAGGGACCATTAGAAAAGTAGAAGGGGAGGAGGGGTGCATAGAACGGATATTCGTTTTCACTCTCCAGCCTGTTTGGAACTTATGTAAGAGAAGAGAAAACGATAATAGTTTCTTTCTTTCCAGCCTGTTTGTTTGGAACTTGGGCTGGGTGAGAAGAGAAGAGGAAAGAGAAGGTGAAAGAGAAAAAAAAAAATTTATTTTTTTATATATGTTTGATTCTATAAAGAAAATAAAATGAAAGAAGAGAGAAAGAGAGAGAACGATTTTTTTCCTTTACTTTTTCCTCTCTTTTCTTTTTTTTTTTCTTTTTCTTTCCTTCCTTGATAGAATCAAACAAAAAAAAAAGAAATTTTTTATAATTTTCTCTTCTCTTTCATTTTCTCTCCCAAGAGCTAAACAGCCGTTGCAAAGAAAACGAAAAGTGAGGTAAAAATATAGGAGCTAAAGAGGAAAATAATTTCTCTCTCTCTCTCTTAGTTTTTTTTTTTTCTCTTTCCTTTGATTTTCAAGACAAAAAAAAAAAAATTCCTTTCACTTTCATTTTATTTTTTTTGTAAAATTAAACAGAAAAAATAAAACAATTTTCTTACCATCTCTCTTTACCTTCCTTTCCTTTTCATTTCATAAATTCCAAACAGGCCGTTAGGGTTTTGCTTCAGGGCCGCTCGCATCCATATATAAAACCCCTTCTTGCTTTGCTTTTATACTCACTCGGCCCGGCTTCACCTGCAAAAATCCCCCAAAGGATTGGTACTGATAGTATATCAGAGAACAAAGATGGAGCAGACTTTCATCATGATCAAGCCTGATGGCGTCCAAAGAGGCCTGGTGAGTCCTCTAACCCCACCCCTCAATTTCTTTTTCTTTTTTGAATTTTTTTTTCTGTATTAGAGGATAGATCTTTGTTATTACTCCGCATGAAGATCCAAAGAGCTATTTTTAAATTTCTGGTTTTAATACTTTTTGCTGTTAACTTTTGCAAACACCAAGTTGAATATCTACTCTTTCTGGGTTTTGAGCTTTTCATGTGCTACTTAATCGGAAATTCTGTAGATCTAGTGGGTGGTTCCCGAGAAAATATGGCGGAGCTTCCATTTTACTGATCCAATGCAACCTTATTCTGCTCAATTGAATTGGTTTTTGTGTTCTTCGATGAAAATCAAAACGAGAAGTTACTAACTTGCACTTTTTGTCCGTTCGTTTGCTTTCTCAGCAACCTAATGTGCTTTTTCTTTCTTGATTGCTGCATGACCGACTGCTTTTTGATCTGTCTGTTGTCGCCTGGATTAATGAAATTGGTGTAAATGTGTCATTAATGAAATGTGATTTTGTCATTTTATGTTTCAGGTTGGTGAGATTATTAGCAGATTTGAGAAGAAAGGTTTCTATTTGAAAGGTAACTTTTCTTTTGCGATGTTCTTGCTTGTAGTTTGCTCTTATACCAATAAGATTGTCCCATTTCGGCATAGAAGGTCAGGAAATCAGCTGGAGCTGATGATTGTAGCCATATTGATTCTTAATATTTGGTGGAAATTATCAAAAGATTATTTTTTCTCAATTTTTATTATAATTGAAAGAATATGCAATGTTGATGATCAAAAGGCAACCTCAAATCTGTCTTTTGGCTGTTGCTAAATGAGAGCCATGAATTGTTCATGCCCTGATCTTTTCTTTCCATGCTGATGAGTAGTGACAGTTGTTGTTATCCAGCCATATTGGAAACAATCACTTGTGCTGAACCACAAATTTCATTTGATAATGATGCCTTTTTTCTTTTTTTCTTTTCTCTTTGCGCTTTTTTGAATTGTTGGTTATCTGGTCCTATGTAATTCTCTGTGACATGGTATTTTGTTTGGATTTAGGTTTGAAGCTCATGTCTGTGGAACGTGCTTTTGCTGAAAAGCACTATGCAGACTTGTCTTCAAAACCCTTCTTCCATGGGCTGGTTGAGTACATTATCTCTGGCCCTGTTGTTGCAATGGTTTGGGAGGGTAAGAATGTTGTGACCACAGGTCGTAAGATTATTGGAGCCACAAACCCTTCTGATTCTGCTCCTGGCACAATCCGTGGAGATTTCGCAGTTGAGATTGGCAGGTAACTTTCTATAACCCCATATAGTATTTCCTAGAAACATGAAGGTGTCTTCTTCATCTTTAAGCATGTGCCACTTGGTTATCGATCAATTTGTTCAATCTCACAATTATTTACTCATAATCATAGTGCTACTTATCCGGAAATACAATATTTCCCAGAAATATGAACATGTCTTCCACATCATTAAAATGTGCCGACATGGTGCCTATCAAAAAAGAAAACAAAAAAATATGTTTATCAATCAGTTTGTTCAGTCTCACAATTTTGTGCCCATAATCATAGTGCTACTTGTCCGGAAATAGAATATTTCATTAAGCATGTGCCACATGGTACCTATCAAAAAAACATGTGCCATATGGTTATCGATCAGTTTGTTCAATCTGAGAATTTTGTACCCATAATCATAGTGCTACTTATCCCCGAAAAAAAAAAAAGAAAAAAAAAAAAACACCATTATCATTCTGCTGATGTAGAGTCAACCATATGATCCAGAGAAGAATGTCTTGAATGGTGTTGTTATGTACACTGTTACTGTGGTTTTGAATCAAAGGTTAACAGAAATCCCCATTAGGTTCATCCTTTATTCTGATGAGAGTTAAATTAAGATGCAGCATGAATCCAGGTTAATTTGTATGCATTGTATTAAATCCAATCACAGGGGGGGAGAGAGAGAGAGAGAGACCACTTAGTATTGGTCCCTTCAATTGGCATTGGACCAAGCAATACCCTTGGGTTCAATCAAATCATGCAAAATCAACATGTGCTACACTATAATGGTTGGTGTAACTTGCTCCTGTTTCACTAGTTATTGGTAGTTGCAATGAAACTAATGTGAAGCTCCTGAAACTGCCTTTTTTCTTACCCTTTCCAGCAACCACAAGATTGCTCCTCTTTCTTACCCTCAGAAACAGCCTTTTTTTTAAAGCTCCTGAAAGCAGGTGCAAATTGCGGTGCACAATTGCAATGGGAGATAATGTGTTGAACTTTGAATTTGGAATATTATGCTCTAAAATATTTGAGTTTTGTGTACTAGAACAGGATTATCTGCTCTAAAATTCTGTATTGTATTTTAATTTTAGCTCAATTCAGTACTTTGGAGAATTTACTTGTTGGAACTCCCCTACCATTGGCTGCTATTTTGGGTACTGGAAATATCTTACATGGGAAAATAACTTTGGGTTTTCAGGAATGTCATTCATGGGAGTGATTCAGTTGAGAGTGCAAGGAAAGAGATTGCATTGTGGTTCCCAGAAGGCATCGCAGAATGGCAGAGCAGCCTTCATGCTTGGATCTACGAGTAAAGTTTCTTCTGGGTTGAGCCTGTAACTCATCTCTGGTGTGTTTGTCATGGTCACTTGTCGTTAGTAATTTCAAATTTTTGGATATTTTGGCTGTGATTGTGTTCGTAAAAACCTGACTTTAGAGCTGCTTTCTTGACCTTGGTTGGGAAGCTTTGGATGCTTACCTCGTGGTATTAGTATTTGTGCAATTGCTTCTAGTTAATTGTCATTACTACTTTTGGACTCTGTTTAAGTTCGATTCACCTCATGGGCTAGCTCATCGGGTTTATTCCCGGATTACCCATCTGTTGAGTGTTGTGTTGTGGGCTGGCCACGTTGTCTCTCAAGAGATTAGTCTTGCAGAAGGTGGCTGGTCCTCAATAAAAAGAGAATATCACAGTGGAAGAGAGGTGGTGTGATTTAGCAATTGAAAGTTTACGTACATAGGCTTCATAACCCCTCGTCCCCCATGGGTAGGTAGGTAGGTGGGTTTCACTTTGTGAGGAACTCTTGTGATTTGGCAATCGTTTGCTTGAAAATAAGAGGTTTACATCATTGATAATTTGATATTATAAAAAAACTCAATCACGATCTCTCGCCCATCTTTATAAATGCAACTGAAGGCAAAATGAGATAGTGATTGAATTCCTTTATGATATCAACGCTAGCAGCGATTATCCCTTGTGTTTTACGAAATATTAAAATTACTGCACTTTTTTCTTGGCTTGTCTTACTCTTTCTTTACCGTCCATAAATTCAATATTCAAACAAACACACATAATCTAGGGGAAAATGCTGAACTATAGTATTCCGCATATCACATACATGTGGACAAGATCAAAATCCATTCACTTGTAACTCATCCCACTACATAAAAACATTTACATCTTCCAGTTTAGCTACCTTCACTTGTAACTCATCCCACTACATAAAAACATTTACATCTTCCAGTTTAGCTACCTTCACTTTCAGAGCAGGGGTAAAGTTAAAAAGAACAATGTCAGTGGGCAAAAATTCAACCACAAATCTTGTGCATGAAATGATCAAACAAACAAGTATATTGTTGAACCCCAAAAATTCAAACACGACTATACGGTTGAACCCCAATTTAAACTTTAAATTGTGGCTAAGATCTCAGATGTCAAACTGAAAATTACTTGCTGAAACTTCACATACATGATATTTTAATTACTCATAGAAAACCATTTTAAGAAATTTCCAGAAAAGAGTCGTGACTAGAAAGAAAGGACATAAGCTCCCCCTACCATTCACTAATAAGAAGTCCATATTTCAACCAACCAAACATATGCATTGGTCGCAAAGTCTGTTAGACGACATTCTTTTTCTTCCAAACCTGTACCGTAGTAACACAAACTCCAACTCCCTTAGAGAAGCCAAATCAGAAAATGAAGACATGGCTTCGAGGTTATCTTCGAAAGCACAATATCATGGACGAAAACCATCTGGCCAAGACTACTACAACAGCGAAGTGACTGACAAAGGAAGAGAATGCATCAAATGACGGTAAAGAACTTGCTTACAAAAGCCGTTTTGCTCTATCTCTCACAAACTCTACACTACTGTGTAAGAAGGCTGTATGAGGGCAAGTCTTCGAGCCGTGTTATGTCTTCTTGCAGAAGCTCCCCTTCCAGCTGACGACGAGTAGCTTTCATCACCGACTGCAAGAGAAATGAGAGAACAAAATTGATAAGGGAAAAAAAAATTGAAGAGAATAATTTGACTGACAAAAGACCACAAGTTTTGGGTACTACATGAAAGTTAATGGGGGAAAGAACATGGAAACACAAGTTTGGCATAAGGCTGAGCAGGTGCTTTGGGGCATGTGAAAACTAAATAGTTGAAAATGTCACTGAAGATTCAATACAAATAAAATCATACAAGTCCTGTGCTTCAAACGAAATCAACAGGAACTGTCTTAAGTGGCTTCTTAAAAGAACCCAATAAATTAAAAGCTAATAGGACACATTTGGACACGTGTTCGTGCTTCTTAGGCATGTATTCTAAAACACGCCATTGAGGAAGAGATTATGGAAGAACTTTGTAGCTTTTTTTCTCATCCCTATAGTCTTTCTAATCAATTAACACATACATTGAAGTCCATGTACGATGCATGCATGGCAAGCCATTGATGATCCATCTGCTTGAAGGTGATGCAGTAGAGAAGGTCAAATGCTGATTCATTCTCTGAGAGACAAAAGGAAAAAGAAAAAACTCTTTAATTAGAACCAAATACCTTTGAAAACAGTTAATCAAGAAATAAAACTAAATGCAAAGCAAGTAGTCTATCCAATCAGCACCACAAATTCTCATGAGGCCACAAATTTATTACCACCTTGATGAGCAGATGCTCCACATTGATAGCAACGTGGGTTTTTTTCCCCTTCTTTTTCACTAACAAATCAATGAACTTAATCAACAAAAATATGATTGGGGTCTCAAGACAGCCCTACCTGCAAGAAACTTCAAGAAAGTTGCTCCTACCATGGTTCGTGGCTTAACTGCAGAGTTGAAGCTCAGAATTAGCACATGAATTGCATCGAATCAAATCAAATATTTTCTAGATACATATCCCAATTCAAAACACGATAGTTAACATGCAAAAATTATAAACTTCCTGGAAGTTCCATCCTACATTTTTGTCCAAAATTTTGCCCTTGCCATACAAAAAAAGTTCCATGGGGAACACCAGAGACCATAATTTGCGCATGCCATGAAAATGGAATCATAGTTTCCCCTTTCCTTTTGGCCCCATGTGCCAGTTCTTTTTTTCCTGTATGAATGTATTTTTTTTTTTTTTTTGGCACTTGGGGAGTTGAAGATAACACACAAAAGCAGCCCTGTGCACTGCTCATGATCACTATGACCAAATAAATGAGCCTTGCTTCTCAAAATCCAAAGATAAACTTGGTTCAAAGCTGCCTACAAAAACAAAAATACTCATACAAATGCAAAAAAAATATTTAATAACCATTTTAACTGAAGATAGAATAAACACCTTTAAACTAAATTTATAGCATGAAAAAAAATTTTAATCCAGCTGGGGGTCCAACTAGCTACTTCCTCAACAAACTCCAAAGTGCAACAATGCAAACTAGGAATGCACAAAAGTTTTATAAAGAAGCAAAGAAGAGGAGTAACAAAGAATACAAGTTCCTTCAGATAGTTATAATTTTGAGAAATCTTATGCTGTCCTTTGAAAAGGGAGGAATTATAAAATTATTCAGAAGACAAGCAAGAACGAGAAAATAAGAAAACCTGCTTCAAGATCAAGCATCTGAATAAGCATGAATGTGATGTTCACACCAGCGACAGCAAATGGATATTCCCACATGGCCCGATCACCTTCCTGCTTTCGAAGAAGCTCCTGGAAGGATTTCTGCAGAAAATATTTGACGAGTTTTTACATGGATTATCTGTAACATGCATGCTGCTAGAAAGATAATATGAAATAAAACAGAGGCCAGATTTATATTACAAAAGCACTGTGTTGATTAAAAATAAAAACATACTCTCGCACTAAGAAGCATAGACACGGGACGGCGTGATTTTAAAAATGAGGATACGGACACGGTCGGGATATAGGAAAAATATATATTTCTATTTCTTGTATACATGAATATTTTTTTGTAAGTAACTATATGTATGAATCTAACATTCACAAACCACCAAAAATATTGATAAATAACATATGTTCAACATGAAAAATACCATTCAATCCATGATTCAAACATCTTTTAACATGAAGCAAGATGAAAATAAGTTTACAATTTTAAACACCACAATTTAATAGGTATAAATCTACATTATTTTTATTTTATCATTATTGGATCCCAAGTTATTTGCTTCAAACTTGTAATATATTTCATGTGCTCTAAGTGATGGACATATATCTTCCCAAGTATCTGAAGCATGTTTGGTTCTAAAAGGATTAAAAGTAATAAGATATGTTTGGACATGTGTCCGACACGCATCGTAGTGTCCGACACGGATATAGCACCTTCTTAGAAGTGTTTGTGCTTCTTAGCTGCCATATATAGAGTCTAATACACCGTATATACTTATAAAAAAGAAACACACATACATATATAAATAGAGCCTAATATGGCTCAAATGACTTGTTAAATAAATCAAATATGCATTGCATGATGAAGAAAATTCAGTTGGTTTAGCTCAATCAGTTACAATTCTACAAACATGCTACAGCATGAGAACCCTGAAAGCACTGACACATCCCCCATAGATGCTCAGTAATTGTTAGTGTGAGGTTTTGTTGCATCGTATTGACACGTGTGAGCAGATGCAAGATAGCTTTCTTTCAACAGCCTTAACATAATTCACACTCAGCTTTCAGTGCTTGCTCATCGCATATGCCAGTAACTTCAGCATCAAAGTGATTACATGAAGGAAGCAACAGCAATGAAAGGCAAGATGTGTTATGCGACACTCATAATATGTCATCTTCAGTCGCTTGCCTATGTAAGTAAATACACTTCTGTACATATTTATGCCTCTTGTTAGATCTTAAAGTCATTGAGAACTTACATAATTTCTGGATTGGCTAAGCTTAAACTGTAGATTGAAGATATTTAACTTTTAAAAGAGATGATTTTGTCCAATTAAATCCTATGCCATCTATACGCAAAACGGGAGACTATGCATTTCAGTAGGGATGTCCCAAGGCTTCCCTCCTAATATCCTCAAGTTTTTATTTCTCAAGCTTCGACAATATTCACAACCTTAGAATTGGATTAACATTTCCAAATATAGTTCCTCTTAATAAGCTCAGTACAGTAAGTTCCCATAATTTTGTGCATTATGTGTAAAGGGGGAGGGGCAATCAAAAGAACCAACATCTTTTCATATTCTCCATATTTCAAAGATTATCATGATATTCAAATCTGAACCATGCAAGACCAACATGTACTATCAAATGGTAAAATAATTTAATGAACTTGAACAAAGTAAACCTAATTTACCAAATGCCCCTATTGAAGCATAATCATTTTATAACATGGTTTAAAGATTGCCAACATAATAGATTAGTTAAGAGACTTGATTTTCACAATCCAGACACTTCTTAAGATTTGGACAAGAAATCATATCTTTTACTTCCTCATATCAAGCTACACCAACTAAGTTAAATGATCCAATAAACCATGATGCAGATCATAAACCAAATGATCAGACTAATATTTGATGTGTCCACTTAGTAAACCAAACACACCACAGATTATCTTGATTAGTGGATTTCAGCCAGCCCCAATAAAAAATATGGCTTGGATAGAATATACTAACACTCACAAAATCAAATAGCTTCTGGTACATTTATCTAAAAATGGGGCATGAATCATAGCAGTGCCAGCCCTTAACTCATACTAGTTTATTAGTCAGTTCCCATGCACTGTGCCATTTTACTCTAGCATCTTACTATCTCATTGCATTAAAAAGGCCCCTAACTTGCAAGCTTGAGGATAAATTAGAAATTAGTATTAGTAATTAATAGTGAATAGAGTCAGTCACGAAAACTCCTCTAAACATCATACTTCCATGTGGATAGATTTGACAACCAGCAACATCAATGTAACAAACAACATCTCTCACAACATCTGATATGGAGGTTGCACACAATGTGGAAGTTGCCATGCCATACTATGTAAACCAATGACCATTACAACATTAGGAAAAGTCACATGACTTGCACATGACTACTTATTGTCATGTGACCAATCATGTGACTTTTTCTAAAGCACCAATTACTTGTCGGTTCACTTAGTGTAGAATGGCGGTAGCCTCCACTATTCCAAATTCCAATGAAATCTTAACTATCACCCTGTGTCTTGTAACCAAAGCAACGAGAAAACCCGAAATATATTACACTCATCCTACAAAACATCAAATGGCAGGTTCCAGTCCAAGAGTAGCCACTTTGTGAAAATAATGACCATGGTTAGGTATGTAATCCACCGCTACTAAAATCCTTAATGAAAGTAATGACCTTTTTTACTCATAAGGATATGAAGACCAAACTGCCATACGAAGGTGAAGAGAGAGCCATTGTCTACTACTAGACTAGCTATTCCAGATTCAATATCATAAAGAAAGAGTTTTTCTGACCATAAAATTGTTATCTTTGATGTAAAATTCTCAAGTTTGCATTGCCTAAAACTATTTCACAATTTACGGTTGGTTTGCACCTCATATGAGAGAGAGGGTAAATGGTTGAAACTTTCCAAATAAAGCCTCCAACTTCGACTAGAGGTTTTGAAAGACTCCAACTAGGGTAGAAAAACCTCCATTCAAAGTGGAGGCTTTCTATCATCATGCAAAGATGAAAAGCCTCCACCTAGGAAGCACGGACACTCCGTTGGAGGAGCCATACCCGTGCCTGACACTTGTTGGACACCGACAAGCGTGGGACATTCGTCGGACACTCCATTCTACGTGTCCAATTATTTATTATTTATTTTTACATTGAACACTTTACGGACACGACTTGGACACGCGTGTCTCGTTTTGGACACTTTAGGGATACGCGCAGCCTCAACTATAAATTTTGAAACTAATTGTTGGTTTGAAGAAGAAGAAAAACAAATAAGAAAAAAAGAAAAACAAGTATGCTATGATGATGGATAGTTGATTAAATGTAATGACATTTTAATATTGTTTGTAGTTTATGACTTTATAGTATTGTGTATTGATAGAACAACTTTTTTGTTGTTAATGTGTGTTAATGTGTTTGTTTACTTTATATTTTTTATGGAATATAATTGACTAATTATGAATTTGTTGCCGATTAAGTAATGAAATGTGTTCTTTTTTGTATTTTTAATTCGTGTAATCTTCTATATTTTTTTACTTCTTTTGTATAATATTTACATGTATAACATATAAGAAATATAAAAATATAGTCTTTTATCGTGTCCCTGCCGTGTCGTGTCTAGCATTTTTTGAAAATTGCCGTGTTGGCGTGTCCGACACTCATGTCTGTGTCCGTACTTCTTAGGCCTCCACTTTGGGTGGAGTCTTTTAAAGCCTCTTAATAATAATGGAGGCTTTGCAAAAATTAGAACCATTAACGTGAAGATTTTATATTGTAAGTGACAACAGCTGCTTACATATTTTTATAATAGTGGAGGCTTCTTTTATTTGCACAGTAACACAAAGCCTACACTCAAAGTGAAGGCTTTAATAGCTTCAATAGAAGTGGAGGGTTTACACCTAAGAATTTTTTTTCAGCTCCCTGTTTTCCTTACATGGCATGTGCCATGGAAAAATCAGTACTAAATTAGGAACTAGTTTTTAACTGGCACTAGTGAAAGAATTATTTTTTAAACTAACAAATTTCTTGTCAAGAACTCCTGAAAGAAACTACCTCCAATTCCACCACTTTCGAAAAAGTCGGTGCTTGGTGGTGTTTGCATTCCATTTGACGTACCTCATGGATCCATGCCACACAACAAAGATCAAATAAGGATGTTTACAGAAGCAATCAAATGCCAGTCCATATGGTGTAGGAAAGTTAAATTTCTTTTCTTCCACTACTTTTTCTGCCCTGCTTCAACAAAATAAAAACAAAAAAAGAACAAAAGGAAGCAAGAGAGAATAACATATAACAACCTATTGACTTAAATGTTTATTTAAGCTAGACAAAAAAAGTTCTAATTCAAATTAGAAACTGTTAAGCAAGACCAGGTGGAATACAACTAAGAAATGTCTCCCAAGGGTGGTGGAAGAACTTATTGACTTGTTCATTGGAAGGCAGATTGATCACTACTCGCACAGATTTAGATGTAAAGGCACTTGTAGTAGGTCCCGTTCATATTTGAATGATTCATAAAAGCGATTTTTAGTAGGACTTTGGGCAACTGAATATTGGAATTATTTATTGAAACTATCTAGATTGTCTTTGCTTTCCATGAATTGGAAGGATGGGATGACCCCAGCTTTGTAGAATTTCTCACGATTGTGTGAGTCTTAAAGAAGACGAAACTAAGAGCTTGATGGGATAATTTTAACAAAGCGTGTTGCCTCGGAGAACGAAAGCAAATTCCAATCAATGGAAGTATCACTTGTTTAGTGAGGTGCATGATGGTCATCTAAAACTTCAGGAAACTTAACAAGGGAAGCAGGCCTTTAACCAATAAGAGTGCTACTTCAATTACAAAATCTCTGATTCTATGTTTCATTTGTAGCTATTATTTTTCCTTTGTCCTTTTTTGTTTTTTCTAATTTTTCATTCTTGTTATTACTCTTTAGAGACATTTATTACCTGTTACAGATTATCATTTATAAGTACCTTAAGATTTGGTCTTGAAGAAGCACCATTTTGATTCTATTGTACATTCTTTCTTAATTCACTTTTGGATATCATCAATACTCACATACATATACATAACACCTTTACAAGAAGTTTATGAACCTTCCCACACAGAGGGATTAAAGACGACCTAAGAAGGTAGATATAGGCTGAAATCAAATCATAAAAATAGGCAAGTGTGTTATGCTAAAAAGAATGGACACTTCTAAGAAGAGGTTGTATCTGTGTCAGATGCCTACACTGGTCAGATACTCCTCGACACATGTCAAACGCATGTATAAACGTGTCCTTTTTTTTCAATTTTTAGAACCAGACACACATCAGACCCTTGGAGTGCACACGTGTCTATCACTTACAAACAAATGAAACACATTGCAAGTTTGAACAAAAATAACTTGGGATCCAATGAATAAACTAACAATAATGTGAACTTATACTTACTAAATTGTAAGATTGTTTTATCTTAATTGATACTTGAATTGTGGATTGAATAGTATTTCTCTTGTTGAATTAATGTTATTCTTTCAATATTTTTTCACGTTTTTAGTAGTTTGTGGATGTTACATTTATATATACAGAAATAGAAACTATATTTTCTGTTGTGTCTCTGATATGTATGTGTCTTCATTTTCTGAAATTGTCAAGTCCTGTGGGCCATATCAATCCCCATGTTGTGTACGTACCTCATGTTTGTGTTCGTGCCTCTTAGGTACTATATTTTTAGAACAAAATAAAACAGCCCACACTTTCCATATGTCAGTACTTTGTTGCTGCTTTGGAAATGGTGGAGTCATCTGTGTTTTCTAACCTGGCAGTTGTTTAGAATGACAAACACCTCATAATCATTCTAATGTTTTTTTTGATGGATACAAAGGATGGAAAAAGAATCACACAAGGGAAAAAACCTTCCTATCCCCCAATTTCTTGGGTTTAGTAGGAAGAAAATAGGAAGGGAAGAAAGATTTGATGCATGATTTCACCCCTTTATCTTTACAGAAAGGTGCAATTTTGTTTTACAGGAGAGGGGAATGTTTCAAAGGGAAAAACCTTTCCCTTATTTCTGCCATTCTTGGAAGGAATATGATGGACCCAGAGTAAAATGCCCTCTCTCCTCATTTCCTTTTCCTTAACTTCTCCTAACACAAAAGAGAAAACTCATCAATCCATCCTGTTTCATCTTCCCGCCCTGTTTTCTCTTTTCCTCCCATTCTTTCTACCAACAAAGTGTACAAGGTAACCTTGAAAGTTATACAAGACTGCCAGAGAGTGATGGAAGCAGCACCTTAGAGTCTAGGCTAGGAGAAGAAAGAATAAGAAGACATAATGTAGCTGCTTTGCAAATCCTTTACAAAGTAGGAAAGTTACTATCAGGATGATTGATAAGAGTTGCTGCAATTTTGCTCTCCTTCAGTGGTTAGACTCTATTGGTTTCTTCTAGGTGAGACTCCTAAAAGACCTTAGAAAGATTCTAAGATACAGTTCTTCTTCTTCTTCACGGCTACAAAACAGCTTTCTTTCCCCCTAATTAGATCCCTAAACCTTAAACCTTCGATCATTAACCCTAAACCTGATTTTGCTGCACCATTTTTAGATCTATGACCCTTGATTTTCCTCTGCCGTCCAAAAATCCACAAGTGATTACATTTAATTTCAGACCTGAAACAGCCTCATACCTTTGCTATTTAGACATATGTTCCATTGTCAAACTTTAGATTTAGTTTGCCAACCATAAAAAAACCCCTATAGTTTAAAGCCTTAGTCAACCATAGTTGATTGTAGGGCAACCTCAAAAGGGCTCTGTAACACAGGCTTCCAAAAATTTCAAATCAACTTTAAAATTCAAATTTAAAAAACCAAGAAAAAATGGGGAAAAAAAAGGGCTTCCTTGTTTTCTTAGAACTAAAAAGTGGGTCTTGACTCATAAACCAATAATTTGATGAATTATGAGAATCCAATATTGTTTTTCAACAGAGATTTCTACTATATTATTACCTGTACTATATTCACATGTATTTCTTTACACAAAAATAATATCATGAAAATTACAAGTGTGAAAATGATGGAACTGTGTTTACTACCTCAAACTCATGTATGCCATAATAAATATAAAGAGGATTAGTTTGTGGAAAGATTAATTACATGTACCTTGGTGATACTAAGTAAAAGGAGGTAACAGCGAAAATAAAAAGTGCAATGATGAATCAATAAGGGGCATTCAATATGCTCAAGAGCAATAATAATGCATGTAAACCATATTCTTGATAATTAGCATCTTATCAGCACATCAACACCAGATACTAGTTCTATTTTTGTGGTACTTTTAATACACACGCGCCAGGGAGAAAAGAATACAAATTAGTTAGTTCTTAATTTAAAACGAATATGACTACTATTTAATGAGGGAGCACCAAACTAGATCATATAAAATTACAACACATGATTTTTGGCAATCCCGCAAGTCGAAATAGAGTAGCATATAGAGAAAGCAAGGGAGGGTACCGGAAAATTCCTAGCAAAGTACAACAAGTTCTCCAGTGAAATATAACCACCACCCCTACAAGAGATATCCACATGTCAAAAACAGCCACACACACACACAGAGAAAAGCTACATATAAAATATAAATAAAACAAAAATACATGAGACCACAAGCTTAAGAAGAGCCAGGAGAACAAGAAGGGAAGTACTGTTGTACCTAAAGTCAGTGGATGGATCTTTTCCTTGCCAACCCATTTCCTTCCACTGTTCAGATACTAAACCATGAAGTTCTTCTTCTGGAAAGGCAGCAATCCACAAAGCCCTCAAGGCTTCCTACAACAGTATAAATAAATGAATTGAGTGCATCAATTGAACAAGTTAAAAGCCCATAATAATTGCATAATCTTGAAAACATGCATGTTATCTCCTTAAATTATAATATTTCTGTAAAGTTCACTGAATGTGGAGCCAGTATAACACCTGGTGTTCTGGGATAGAACCATCATAGGCAACATCGATTCGGCTCTGTAGCCTTTGTAAGCATTCCTCCTGACAGCACCAAAGTGAAAGAAATATCAAGAAATTCATGGCATTACTTTGTAATATCAAATCGAACCTAAAGGAAAAAATAAAAGAAACAGAGAGGGAAAGGCATTAAAGGATCACGTCTGTTAAAACACACATTTAGGCAGAAAGGGAAAATTACACTTTTAATTATTTGATTACAGAGAAATGGGCAACTTCCAATATGAGTTTTGAAAGGGAAAATTAAAATACTCTTGCCAATGTTGCAGTTGCTAATTACTTCCAATTATGTAACATTTACTACTGAACTTGCAGATCCAATTTATGCCTACATATATAATCCAATTTGGGTTAATTTGTAACAACTCCGTTATTTGCTTATCATTGATAATCCCTTTTGTTTTTAACTTCAAGAGTTTATTATAACTTTTATATGTGCTGTTGTTAATTGGTTTTGGGATCTGTGCTATATATTCATCTGATCAGTCAGTGGCCAGTGAATGTGTTCCAGTTATTCATTAACTTTCTTGAGCATGTATGAGTACACGACTCCCAGTTATTCATTATCTTTCAACCTTTATTGTATAGATTGGGTTATACTAGGTCATGACAGCACCTTTTTGAAAACAAGTGCAACCCCCATCCCAATGTTTGGCTCCCATTCAAGGATGTTTTTTGTTATTTTTCATTTCATAGGGAAAGTAAATCCTGAAGTGAGAAATAAGGGAGGTCAATAAGAAGGACCAGAACCCTACTAAAATGAAAACCAAGTATAACTACAAAAGAAGTTGAAAGCTTTCAAATTAGTAAACAAACAATTTCCGATACCCTTTAATAAGAGGTAAGATGTAAACAAACTTGGCAATGAAGGCCAAAAACAATGATTCAGTTAAGTCATATTAGATGCCAAAGTCTTCTCAAAAGTCTCTTGGAAGCTCCTTTATCTTTTTTTTTTTTTTATGAACTCTTGGAAGCCACTTTATCATACCATACAGTCTCATGTTATAAAGCTTAACCATTTGTTAAAAGTGTACTTACCTGGAAAAAAATGGTGCAAGAATAACAAATAAAAATAATACTGCACAAAGTCATCTCTTTAGATTTTCAGATACAGAATTCAAAAATGATTGATGCAGAATGATATGGTGAAATAGGAAACGAATCAAAGCACAAATAGTGACCTTGAAAAAATTAGTACAAATGTAAAACAATTCTTATCGTCATCCACCCCCACAAAATAATCTTGGATACATCATGTCTTAAAGATCCACTTACTCATAAAAGAATGTCATTTCATCAGTCATTAAAAAACTAAATATCATGTCATTGGACTTCATTTTCTTTGATTAAAAAACATTTGCAGATCACAAGGCGTGCAGATTATGGTTCTTGTTGTTATTTCTGCTCGGACTTTATTCAAGGTAACGAAGATATCAGGCCAATACCTAATATAATGAAGCAAATATGGATGTAAGGCCAAAATCCTATATCCTGAAGAGAAATAGAAAAACTGAACATCATGCAATCACGTCACTAGAATCTTCGTTACCTGGGCAGGAGTTAAATCAAACGATGGGCGAGCATCACTCTCTCTCCTTTGGGCACAAACACAAGAAAGACCTCTGCCAAGCCATGCCGCAGATCCTGCCACAACCTCAGCTGTAACAGAATAGAGCCATTGCCACATGAAAATGGAGTTCTAAGTCTTCAAAATAGCAATATATCATGACATTCCAGATATCAACAAAATCATCTTCCAGACAAGGTTACAGTTTTCTGATCACAGATGCCTTATGCTTAATACTTAAACCAAAATTAGTCGTACAAATCTAAACAACTATACGTGAGATTCATAAAGTGTGATCAGAATAAACTCCAGATCTAACTGTGATACTGCTATTAATAATACAGACGGAACAAAAATAAGCAACAAAGGGTAAAGGAAAAGAGAGCCCCGGGGGGGGGGGGGGGGGGGGGGGGGGGGGGGGGGGGGGGGGGGGGGGGGGGGGGGGGGGGGGGGGGGGGGGGGGGGGGGGGGGGGGGGGGGGGGTGGTGTTGTTGAAGAAACGTAAAGAGATATCAAAACTAAAATCAGCTACATTAGGTAAGCTGATAGTGAGAATACAAAAAAATTATCCAGTAATCAGCTACATTCATTATTAAATAATCAATTTGAATACTGCTAGCAGTGGAGTAAACCACTGAAAATGAAAAATTAGAAGGAAACAAAAATAGTACTAACTAAAAAAAATTTTGTTCTGCTACCCAAATCATGCCCATGAAATGGAGAAAGAGAAAACGAAGTCCCAAACAGACACTTTTGGTTATCCACGATTCCACATATCTTACTTTCAAGGGCAAATCATTCATCTGGCACTTTTCTGCTGATCCTTTTTACAAAATTAATAAACGAAACTAACTTTAACACGGTTTACTAGTAAGTGGTCACTGATCATCAAGACAATATACATTGATACCTCAATTTTCAATATTTGACTAGTTTATATCATAAATAGGATTCTACGAGCAAATTCTAAGAATCAAGGAGATATTGCAGTCCAAAAACCTATCCTAGTCCTTTACTACGTCTGGGTGTTGTTTTTAATTTTCTAAATGCATGTAAAAGAAGCAACTCATATGGAATGATCTACAGTTTCAAGTTGAGATTGGAGCACCCAATCTTTAGTTCCAGCACAGGCCTATGCCTCATATTTTGATCTATGAAACATACGTTATTTGAGCTTCAAAGTCGCAGTACAAACCCATATTTTGTACAAGAGAGAAAAAATATTAATAAAATATACCAAACAATTAACAGAAATGGAATGATTGCAGCATAGAGATGGTTACTAAGATGATGAAATTTAAAGTGTCATTAGGATCCAAAATGGCACCAAGGAACATAAGTATAACTAAAGATCCAAAATGATGAACAAGTTAAATCCCTTTTTTACTGTGCTTAGACCCTCAATTAGCTGGAAGTAGAACCCACTCACACTCACCCCCACCCAAAAAAAAAAAGAAAAAAAAGAACTTCAAAAAAATGTTCATATGAAGCTTTAGAAAAAAATTCTCCGCCCAAATTACTTATCTCTTCCACTGTTTCCCCCTCTCCATTGCAGCATTTAAAAAAAAATTAAGAGCAACTTCAAGCCATGACTATCATGTGCCATGAAATGTGCAACCAAAGTGAGTTACCACATAAACGGGGACTCCCTCAAACAACACCAGTTCAACAGAAAACAAACCATTTTACTTCATAAGACATTACAAAGAAATAATAATAATAACGATGATAAAATAGACAGCAAACTTGACAGCACAGCCTCACAGGATCTGTTCAACGAAAGACCAAAACTAGTTCAACCTTCAACGTACTACTGAGTCCTCATTGCTTAAATTCTCCGATACTCAATACAAAAAGCGTTAGAGTTGTTTGCATACTTGTGTTAATTGCTAACTCCAGACGTGACGTTATATATGAAAGAAATTTCAGGAAGAAAGCCAAAAACCCAAGGAGAAATTTGTAGCTGCAAGCAGCTCACTCACCACAGATCTCAATGCAAGTAGGCATGAATCTTATATGACCTAATTTCAATCGACAGATCCGAACTTCTATAAATCACTCCCGAGAGAGAGGCGAGACGAAAAGCGAAACGGAATAGAGAGAGAGAGAGGCGCCAAATTAGCGTTTTATAGGTATAAAAATAACCAGCTCACGAATATACCAGAAGTTGAATGGCAGGCGCTGTCTCGGTCAAGACCTTGCGAAATCCTCCTCACAGCTACAAATGATCCACCTCGATCATCCATCTCGGCCTTCGCAATCAACTAAACCGCCATTGACGTACAAAACCATTTCATCATTTCATCAAACTCGCACTCCTTCAAATCTCACGCGCGCCAAGACAAAAACAGAGCAAACGGCAGCACACTTCTGATTTATCCTACTTTACTCGCCAAACTCAAACAGAAACCATCACAACTCGCTCTTAACAGAAAATGTAGAGCAGACCGCAACCGAATCCAATCACAAACCAGCAAGAACTGATTCGTAGTACCAAAGATTCAAGCAGTTTGAAAACGAAGAACGAGAAATTCTTATGCTTCCACGAACCAAATGTAGCGAAATGTATTGGAAAAAATGGATCAAACAAACGCTCTCGTCGATCCCGAACTAGTTCTTGAAATAGCAGAAACGATTCTTGAAGAGAACGCGCGGAGAATAGCTAGGGTTTCAAGATCTGCTAAAATACCGACTCCGTGAGAGGTATCTCTCTCTGTCTATATGTACAGAGCTTTCTCTCTGTACATGTATGTGTTGGATTTCTTCTTCTCTGGAGGAGGATATATGTTCGGTTGGCTTCCCGTCCGTTTGAAGGGAGGAGAGAGGAAAGATAACAGAGAGAGAGAGAGGATTTATTTTATGTGATTTGGATTTGGAAGATTATGAAAACATCGAAAAGGGTCTATTATAAATTTATAATTAACAAATTGAGAAATGAAATTTGTTTTCCTAATTGCAATAAAAATTAAATAAAATGAATTTTATTTGTAACGGATTGTTGCTTATGCGATGAGGATGTTTGACTATCCAAAATTAGAAGCGGGAAAAAGGCATATGATATGATAATGCCAACAGTTAAGGGCTCGTTTGGTTGTCCAAAAATCCTGAATTAACCAATTTTAAATTGGCACAGCGGGGAAAAGGCATTTGATATGAGAATGCCAACCGTTAACAGCCTTTTTGAAACTTGGGAGAGAGAAAAGAAAGTAAGAGAAAATTTTTAAAAAAAATTTATTTAATTCTAGCTAGAAGGGAAAGAGAATTAAAAATGAGAAAAATAGAGAGAAAAGCAATGTAAGGGACCATCTTTTGCCGAAAAGTATGAGAAATCTAAATATTGTGAATAAACAAATTTTAAATTGCATCATTTATGAATTTATAAGTTTAATTATCGAAATGAATCAACATGAAAACTAATAAAATTAATTTCTCTACGAAAATTCTAAGTTTATAATTCCTTTATGAAAATTAAAAATTGAAAGATTGATAAATTATTTTTTGAGCACCTGCATAAACTTTAAATTCTATTTGTACGAATTGATAAATTATGAATGAGTACCGTTAACGTAAATGAAATAATTGTTGCTCCCACAGCACACTAAAAGAATATTGCACAGGACAAATATTGGGTGAACAGTAAAAATATCAGTTTTGGTTTTAGTATTATCAGTCTCTGAAGAAAAAATACCTACAATGATAAATTTTACCGTAGAGTCCAGTTTGGGGTATTAATATGGATCCATTTAAGAGTAAAAAAATATATTTTGCACAAGCAGAAAAAATGAGTAAGAAAATGAAGCGGAAGTAACATAAAAAATTGCATAAACATAACACGGGGATGGTGATGAGACTACTTTATGGGATATCCATATTTAAATGAAAATTTTGCAGGAGGTTGCTTAGTAGAATGGTAAATTCAAACGCCTTGAATTTATTTCTCACTTAAGAGTGTTTTTAGATCGAGTTGATTTAAGTCTGTGTCAAACTTAGAAACAAATTAATTTTGATCAATTCTAAATTTTTTAATTCAAAATCGGAGTAGACCATCCCATGGAACCAATCCGAATCATCTTGATTTGGTAGCGGAAGGTTCCATTCGTGTCAAGCCCCTATTTTTGTGTAGAGTTTGACTTCATCACTCAACACATTTTAGAAAGATACCCTAAATCTTGTAATATTAATTTCTCCAAACAAGTACAAGCAAATCAATAATATTTTGATACAATAAATAATGCATTGCAAATATATATATGTTATTTTGTAATACGTATTAGATCGGTTCTTAAGTTGGATTGAATTTTAAAAATACTAATATAAGAAGTAAACTAAATTTTTCAATTTAATATTTTAAGATCAATATTTCAAGATTTAGAACTGAATTAAATATTTAACAAACTCAAACCAACACATGCTCATGAAAATCGGGTTAGTTGGACTCTAAGATTCTCTAGTCTTACCTAGCACTTCTAATCTAACTAATATAGGTCGTTTGGGAGTGATCGTAGGTATTTAATTTTCTTTTATTGAATCCAATGTGAAGAGGTTCCTCGTGTTTAAAAACAAATAACTATACACAAATTTTATAAGGGAGCTTTTCCAAAGCATGCATTAATTATTATTAGAATTATTTTGCCCTCTTGGAAAAGAGAAAAAATAGGGTCACATGGGATGTTGGTAGAAGTGCGCGCCATTGTCATGATGGGAATACTTCATTTAAGTTTGACCCGCACCATTTTGTACTTTGCTCGTGGACCGTTGTCACTAATTAGGATCATGGGCCCACTCTAGCATGGGTCTCCCCCAACAAAAAAATAAAGTTGATAGCTAAAGCCGGCCGGGGGCTGCTTTCTGTTCCATTTATGTCTAATGGGCTGACTTTTATACTAGTGTGTAGTTTTGCTGAGTTTATGCTATTTTATATTATTAAATTATTTTAAAATATTTCAAAATATTATTATAAAATTTCATTATTTGAAGAATAAAAAAAGTAATAAATTACCGTTCTATTCACACGTAACCAATGTTTTCACATTTTGTTTAATAGTGTAAAAAAGTGATTGGATGCAATATAACACATACGTATAGTGCATGTCACTTTCTAATATATGTATATATAAACTCACTCGCACTATATATTGTTCTTATTTGATTTGACGTGTATTTAATCTTTAAATGAGTTATTGAACACTTTGAAGAGTAAAAGTGTTTGATTTGAATAAGTTAACTTATTTAAGCAGCTTAAAGTTCTTTTTTACTAACTTATTTTGATTTTTAATTTTTGATACAAAATTCAAAAGCACAAAGTTTGGAACAACTTATTTACTAGCTTATTTAACAAATTTTTTTATAGTCAAAATTCTGTATTTTAACTAGCATTAGCCTATTTTCAAACAATAGGTACTTTTAAAGTAAATGAGACTTTTGCAAAAGTAACTAATGGTTGGATTATGGCATTAACCTCATTTGTTTTCGAAATAACAATAGCCGAACTTTCGATCAGGAATTCAAATGTCATTTTTATGACGATTTGAAAAAAATAGGTTGAACATTTTCTCATGTTCTAGGCAGCACGGATTTTCTGTTATTACTTGTATACCTGTAATTAATCCCACAATTGTTATATTAATTAAATATACTTATACATGTAGCCAAGATACGTCTTCAACAAAACTGCTTTTATAACATTTGTTGGCACAAAGAATTTTACAGGAGAAATTTTGATTCTCAAAATTAATTAGTAATTTTCTTTCAAATTCTTTAACAAATAAAAAGAAATTGAATATTCTAGAGCTTATATAAAATTGTGGGAGAAATTTTTATATTAATAGGGTTGTCCAATTTAATAAATTAACTAAATCAATATCTATGGAGACTAGCTTTTGTACATTTATATACACAGATTGATATATATACATGTATATATCCTTGGTGCCATGGAAATTCTTGGTACTTGGACACTACTTTTTTCGAGTTTATTGAATTAATATACTACTAATTTGGTTACAAATATCAAAACAAAATGGAACATAACATAAACTACAGATTAATTTATATTAGATTCAGTCAAACTTAGATGTGCCAGTCATATAAATTAAGGTACCTACCAAAATCAAGAATAATATTATATATATGTATACAAATATAGCTTTAGATATACACCACCTGGATGTTGATCTCGATGTGGTGGAGATCATTAAAGTTTAAATATTGGGATTTACGAAAATGATTATTCTTTTATACTTGAAAAGTGGGTTTACCCAACATAAAAGCACAATTGCATGATGTCAATTTCAAAATCTATGATATTTTTAAACCAGCTTATTTAATTAGTTTTTTATATATATTTTTTATTTTGTTTTTTTAATCAAAATTCAAAATTTTACTTTTTTGTACAAGCATTTTGGTTATGCCTTTGACTAATTTTTTTATAAAAAATAAAAAAGTTAATAAAAAATAACAAAAGTACTTAAATAAGCAAACTTATAGACTAATCCAAATAAGCATATATATATATAAGAACAACTGGAATAGCTTGACTGCTACCTTACCTTTCTCTTTGAATGCTATTGCAATGGGAAAATAATATATTTTTAGAAAATTTGTACAAATAATCTCACTAAATCTCCGTTGAGGAGATTTTTATAATTAATAATCGTCATGATGCTATTTTATTTTAAAGTAAAAGGCTTGCATTTAATCATATCATTTTGTACATAAATTTTTTATAAAATTTTATGATTGTATAATATGTGCCACATTAACGTTAGCAAATATATATACATATCATAACTTATGATGAAAAGTAGAACTTATACCCATATTTCGTATACCTTTGTGCAACATGGCTATAAAGGTGAGAGAAAGAAATTAGATTAGAATTTAGAACCAACATCAATAGCATGAAGAGGAACCAAAGGTTCTTGATTCTTGCAGCATGGAGCAGAAGAAAAGGTGCTTCTTTTTTATGTTTTATTTGGGTAATTCGCACATATTCTTCAATGCACAAAGACAGAAGGATGGAGCAAAGGAAAATGTGCTTTTTAAAACCTTTACATTTTTTTTTTTTTTTTGATGCTTTGGAAAGAAAACCTTTACATTAGTTCTCTGTTAATAGCCACTAATTCAGGTTCTATGGATTAGGTAGGGCTCGGTGACCAAACAGCTTTTCATTCATGACATGATTGAAGAATTTACCTTTATGAGCTGTCCAGCCGTGGCTGTTGTGGGCTTGGGGATGCTTTTTTAGTGGGCTTGCATGGTTTTTGATGCATTAGATCAAATAGTAATGTAAGTCCACAATATATAGATATCTATTCTAAGTAGTACCCTCAAAGCTGCAAATCAATCCCTTTCACTTACTAAAAATGTCTCTAAAATTTTGGATATTTATAATTTTTTTTCACTTTATCAGTTAAAGAGATTAATGAAAATTTTGATCATTTAAATTTCTTTTATAATTGAATGTTAGTGTAAGTGAGATTTTTCGAAAAAGTTTGGCCAATCACTCAAGCCAATGTCGATGAGTCAAAACTTTCTGCAAGAAAGAGAAGTTAGAATGGGTCGACCCTTGTAGGGCCAATCACATTCCGATGATTAAGTTAGCAAGCTTAATCAAGAGTTTAATGAATGAAAGTTGTATATACTCGGAGTCAAATTGTCCATACTTGGCTCTTGAGGGTTTGGGTATTATAGTATGATCGATGGAGTGTTCTGTTCATGGCCTATCAACAAGTTATCATGGCCTGCTGGATAGGTATCATCATATACCGCCGACTGACTATATGCAGGGCTTGCCTTACCGTTGCCGAAGAATCCGGTTGATCGGACGTGCAAGTCGACGTCACATGGGGAGCCGCTAGCGCATGTAATACAGGTTAACTCTATATTTAATGCTCTGAGACCGCTAGCGGTTTGGGCCAAAGTCGGCATCAGGTCGACACCTTGAGCCGGATCGTCCTTTAGTGTTCGATTTGGGCCGCCCAGCTACCTAGCTTCAATTTGTGTTAGTTGGGCCTAGCTAGATGGATTGGGTCGTGTGCATTTACCCCACAATTGCCCCCCAGCCCTTGCGTCGTTTTGAATTTCGAAGCGCGAACCAACGGCTTGAATGTATATAAAAGGAGGATGCCCTTTATGGTGAAAGACACTTTGCTTTTCTTCATCTCGTTGTTTAGCGTGTACATTGCCAGTTTCGACTCCCACCACTGTAAGTCTTTCTAAGCCCGCATATCTCTCGTGCTTCTCTTCTCTTTCCTTCTCGTTTTTTACGGTTGTCCCCTAATGGCATCTCGTCTTAGAAAAATGCTAGATGGTCCGGCAGCCATTGCGGCTTTTAGGGCAAGGTTTGAGATCCTGGACAAGAACGGCTCAGAGCAAGTCGATCCCAATGATCACTATATCGGGGAAACCAAGAAGGGAGTACCATTCCCAATTATTGCCATTCTAGAAGGGGGCCTTAAGTTTCCCCTTCATCCCCTACTCCATAAGTTCATAGTAAAAAAGAAGGTGTCGCCTTCCCAATTATTGTCGAATGTATATAGTATCATCTTTGGCATGCTTAAGATTAACGAGCGCCTGGGCGTGAACTTGGGTTTTGCCGAACTGGATTATTGCTATACGCTCTGTAAGGTCGGGAGGAGTTCCAAAGTCTACCTCCGGGTCGTAGAGTCGGCTAGAGAGTTAGTAAAGTGTCTACCCTCCTCTGGGAAGGGCGTTGACGACGTTAGGGTTTGGGTAATCGAGCCCTGGGAGTTCGGCAACATTCCTGAAGGAGAAAGACAGACGTTCCGATGCTCTAGAGTTCCCCTTAACATAGGTTTGATGCCAACCTCTTATTTTGTGCATCTGATTCATTTCTAATGCGTGTTTGAACTTGATTGTGACATTTTACAGAAAATAAGAAGCATTTGACAGCACGAGACTGGCTTGTTAATTTTGCCGACCTGAATAAGGCTTTGGATTATCGTGGCGAAGGCAGATTGAGGGCCGTTGCTCGGACCACCCACGTACTACTCAACTACCATCTTCATTACTCGACCTTTACTGCTGACACGGGGATCCCACAGAGTGTCCTTGCAAGGTTGGCCAAGGAAGGTGCTGAGAGAGATTTCGAAGAGATTTCCGGCGGTGTTGCTGTCGAAAGGGTACATGCCCCCACTGAGGTAACGTTGTCGTTTCTCCTTTGTCAGAGCCTGTCGTCGAAGAACTACGTGATGCCCGCTCGAAGTTGAACAGTTCGGCCTCAAGTTCGTCGCCACTTACGATTCCAAGCCGCTGAGTCAGAGTGTCCACCAGAACACAAGAGTCCACCCCATCTCCAGACGAGGAGGATGGAATGAATTTGAAATAGATGATGTTTGCTGCAGCGGGCAAGCCACTAAAGACGGCTGCCACGACCTCTTCTGACCCTCCTTCTACCAATCTGGAGACTGCCTCAGCGATCGAAGTTGCCCTTTTCCAAACGAAGTTGGTGACCTGGCAACAAAAGAAAAGGGCACCTGAGGTTGCCGCACCGCCTCCAGCCCCTAAAAAGCAAAGGGTCGGCCCTGGTAAAGGAGCGATGGAGGAAGTCGACGAGGTGGTCATCGTTACGCCAGATATTTTAGGTTGTCCTCTGACAACGGCTGATTCAATGATTGACCAAGCCGAGGTCGCTTTTGGCGTCATCAAGAGTGTCTTCTAAAAGAAGGACGTCACCAAGTTGGGGCCGGCGAGCGATACTGGTATCTTCATACGAGCATTTCATAATTCGCTTTTGGTAAGTTGCCATTGCCTTTCTATTCGCTAGAGACTTTGCCCACACTTGTTGATGCAAACTTTGTTCTTGGTGTAGGGTTGCCTGAATTTGCTAGAGGCAATGAGCCGCTACAGAAAACTTGCCGAGGAGCACGACTAGCTTATAGAGGTGCATGGGGGCTTAAAGAAGGAGTGGATCGATACTAACAAAGATCAAATCACTTTCAGGAAGTAGGCCGAACAGGTGACTGCCGAGTTGAAAATGGTACAAGCGGACTATGAAAAGAGAGACAAGAAGGTGGCTGACCTTCAAAAGAAATTTGATGTGTAGTCCGTGGACCTGTACAAGGATAATTCAGAGATTGAGGCACTCTAAGCCGAAGTGGCCAAGTTCAAAGCGAAGGAAGAGGCCATTACGAAGAAAGATGAAGAAAGGGCGGCCAGTAACCTGGCCACTGAAATGACGAATCTGAGCCGCTGTATCTTTCGAAAGGGCTGGAACGACGCCCTTCTTGTTGTTGGGGTGGACAAGTCCTTTGATGTCTGGCACCTGTGCCCTGATTATTTTGACACTACTGAAGATGGTGTCGTCGATCCAAAGAAGGTAATAGCCAACGCTGAGTATAGTAAACAACTTGCTTTGGAGGCTACTGCCGAAAGGGAGAAGGCTACTGCTGAATCGTCTAAGGCTGCAAAAGAGGCCGCCGATGTCTAGCGGAGCCATCTGTGCGGCTGGGGGAGAAGTCGGCAGAGTGATTGTAGTTTTCCCCTTTAATGAAAATTTTGGATATCTTTTTGTAGCCAACCTTCCTATCTTTAATGAAAATTTTGTTTTACCTTCGTCTCAATATTTCTTTCTCTCAGTAAATGTTAAACAGCTACTTGGCTATTTAGTCTTATGTTTGCATGATTATCTCTTTATTGGCTGACCTGTCCAGGTTCTTCAGGGCCAAGTTTTGAGACTTCGTTCTTTGTGGCCTTCTTTGGCCGACTTGTCCAACTTGGACAAGACCAAATTTTTACACTTGGTTATTGTGGTTCAGTCCTGTAGTGCTCAAAGTAGGCTTGCTTGAACAACTTCATATTCTATTGATCTCATAAAAACTTTACACACTTGTTTAGTTGTTACATCATATGGGATCCAACATTACTGGTAGAACTTCTTTAGGTTGTTTGCATTTCAAGGCCGAGGCAGCTGTCTTCCCTCTTCAACAGTTTCCAATTGGTATGCGCCAACGCCGACCTGCGATGCCACTCTGTAGGGGCCCTCCCACTTAGGGCCAAGCTTGCCATCCGCTGGGTTCTTTGTTTCCCTCAGTACTTTTCGTAAAACTAGGTCACTTGGAGCGAAGTTTCTCGGACGAACCCATTTGTTGTAGGAGCGTCTTGACTGCCGCTGATATTCAGTGAGTCTGATCAAGGCAGTTTTCCTTTTTTCTTCAGCAAGATCAAGATCATTTGCCAGACTCTGGTCGTTAAGTCCGGTATTAAATGTTGCCGATCTAATCGTTGGTAATCCGACCTCCAAAAGTATGACTACTTTTACCCCGTAAGCTAAAGAGAAGGTGGTTTGGCCGGTAGATCTTCTTGGGGTGGTTCTATAAGACCACAGAACGCTAGGTAGCTTCTCTACCCATTTTCCTTTAGCCCTCTCCAACCATTTTTTAATCCCATTGAGCATAGTTTTGTTCGACATCTCGGCTTGCCCATTGCTCTGTGAATAGGTTGGTGTTAAATAATAGTTTCTGATCCCGAGCTCCTTACAGAATGATCTGAACATATTGCCATCGAATTGGGTGCCATTATCCGAGACAATGGCACGAGGAATGCCGAACCTTGTCACTATGTTCTTCCACGCGAACCTTTTAGTGTCGATCTCTCTGATGTTTGACATGGGCTTCGCCTCCACCCACTTAGTGAAGTAGTCAGTCGACACAATGAGGAACCTTTAATTACCTTGAGCTCAGGGCAAAGGCCCGACTATGTCTAGTCCCCATTGAGCAAAAGGCCATGGACTGGTAATGGTTGCGAGATCCTCAACAGGCTGATGTATGATGGGAGAGTACCTCTGACACTTTTCACACTTTAGAACGTACTAGGTTGCATTTTTTTGTATATAGGGCCACCAGTATCCTTGTGAGATAGCTCGGTGTGCTACCAATCTCCCGCCGATGTGACTTTCACATATTCCTTCGTAGATTTCAAATAGGACGCATTGCACCTTATCTGGGTGGACACAATGCAAGTAGGGACCTATGAAGGACCGCTTGTAAAGTTTTTTGCTTGGTGACAGCCAATATTAGAGAGCTGCATGTTTGAGTCGTCTGGCTTTGTTTTTGTTCTTAGGTAGCTCGTCTTTGTCGAGGTAGGAGATAATTAGCTCATGAAATATGCTTGGTCTAGCCAAAGTCTCCACGTTGATTATTCTTTTTGACCTTGACTTTAGGGCCGTTGCTAACATCACCAGAGCATCGGCATGAGAGTTATTGTCCCGGCTGATCTGGTGGAGTTTGTAACTACTGAATTTGTTGAGCAATTCCTTAGCTTTAGCTAGGTACTGTGTCATCCGGTCATTCTTTGCTGCGTACTCTCCCATAATCTGGTTGACAACTAACAGAGAGTCCAAATAGATACGATCTCGGAGATTTTGAATTCGATGGCTGGCGTAGTCTGGCAAGCAAGGCCTTGTATTCAGATTTTTTGTTGGAGGCAGCAAACTCAAGCTTGATAGCTTGTTCGATGGCCATACCATCTGGTGTAATAAGCATTATGCCCAATCCTGCCCCCCGGTCATTGGAGGCTCCGTCGATGTAGAGTTGCCAATGATCAGTGTTCTCCCAAAGATCTAGGGGGAGGTCGTCGTGCTGTTAAGCAGGAAGTGGTGTTTGGTCGGCTTCAGGTGGTAGTTCAACGGAGAATTTAGCAATGAAATCGGCAAGGACCTACCCTTTCACAACTGATATATGATGGAACTTGATGTCAAACTTCCCCAACTCCATAGCCCATTTTGCCAATCTTCCAAAGTAGTCGGCCCTTCTGAGGAGAGGTTTGAGCTGGTGGTCTGTGAGGACGTTGATGGTCTGAGCTCTGAAGTAGTGCACCAATTTGCGGGATGTTACCACCAGTGCGAGTGCCAATTTTTCTAGGGGTAAGTATTTACTTTTCGCTCTGAGAAGAGTTTTGCTAACATAGTAAACAAGCAACTGTTGTCGATCTTGTTGCCTGAGTAGTACGGCGCTAATTGCACGTTCCGACACCGCGAGGTAGAGGAAGAGTTCCTCATGTTTGAGTGGGGTGGAAAGTAAAGGTGATTGGGTCAAGTATTTCTTCAAATCATTAAGGGTTTGGTCACATTCTAGAGTCCATTTGAATTGTTCTCGTTTTTTGAGAAGTTGGAAGAATGGTCGGCACTTGTCTGATGAGCGGCTTATGAACTTGTTGAGTGTTGCCACCATTCCAGTTAGCTTCTGCACTTCCTTAGCATTCTTCGGGGCCTAAATGCTCTGGATTACATTGATCTATCACGGATCCACCTCAATGCCCTGATGTGTAACCAAGAACCCCAAGAATTTGCCCGAGCTGACTCCGAAGACGCATTTCGAGGCATTTAATCTCATTTTATAGTGCTTTAGGATGCCGAATACTTCTTTTAAATCTTCCAAATGAGAGTTGTTGACTTTGCTTTTTACTACCATATCATCCATGTAGACCTTCACAGTGCTGTCGATCTACTTTTTGAACTTCTTGATGACCAAACGCTAGTACGTAGCCCCAGTATTCTTTAGACTAAAAGAAATTATTTTGTAGCAAAATATACCCCTTGGAGTGATGAAGGCCGTCTTCTCTTGATCGTCAAGATGGAGGGGAATTTGGTGATACCCCCGATAAGCATCCAAGAAACTCATCCTCCCGAAGCCAGCTGTTGCATCCACTAGCTGGTCGATCTTGGGAGGAGGAAAGGGTCCTTGGAGCATGCTTTGTTTAGATCAGTGAAATCCACACAGACCCTCCACCCTTCTTTCTAACCACTACTGTGTTTGAAAGCCAGGTCGGGTAGTGAATTTCCCGAATTGCCCCAGCTTCCAAGAGTTTTTTGGTTTCTTCAATAACGGCGTCCACATGCTGTGTTGCCGCCCTTCTCCCTTTTTGGACCACAGGTCAACATTTCGGGTTAACATTCAGCTTGTGGCAGGCAACCTCGGCATCAATCCCTGACACATCATAAGGAGTCCAGGCGAACACTTCTAGGTAATTTGTCAACAACTCGATCAGAAAGTGCTCCTAGGTTTTGGACAAGGATGTGCCGATGACGAAGTACTTATTATCCTGTCGATCGATGTGTATCTTCTTTAGTTCTTCCACAGCCTTGCTCTCCGGCGTCTGCCCCACGTCGTCGATAGTAGGAGTGTCTTCGTGCAACTCCATCATCTGTACTTTTTCGGCCTTTGTCTTTGTCATGCATGCCGTCAGGAAACATTATTTGGTAGCCACTTGGTTTTCTCTTATTTCCCCCACTCCACCGGGGATCAGGAATCTGATCAGCTGATGGTAGGACGAGGGGATAGCTTTCATGAGATGTAACTAGGTTCGTCCTATGATAGCATTGTAGGGAGAAGGCACGTTGACTACTAGGAATTTCGTTTGTAACATAATTCTTCCAGCAGTCACTGGAATTGTTACCTTCCCCATGGGCCAAACTGGATTTGAGCTAAATCCGACCAACGAGTTGAGTGATGGCTGGAAGTCGGACTCCTTGAGCTCTAATTTTTTGAACAGGCTGTAATACACAACTTCCGAGGAACTCCCTTGGTCAATAAGCAATCTTTTCACATCACAATCTGTCATTCTCAGTGTTACAACTAAGGCGTCATTATGCGGGGTCTGTACCCCCATGAGGTCTTCGTCAGTAAAGGTAATAGGCGTAGGGCCATTGCCGACCTTGACTTTTTTGCTCGGCAGTTGTATCTGCATTACTTCCCACAAGTGTGCGGCCTTTTTGTATTTCGGCCTGGTATCTATATGGGTTGACGGTTCTTGATTCAGCCAAACCGTGCAACACATTGATTACTCGGACCGATCTTACTTCAATCTCCTTCTGGGGGGTATCTTCCACTTGTGGTTGCTCGGCCTCGTTTTTCATCTTGCCCCTATCAATAAATTGGTCGAGATGGCTAGCCTTGGCCAAATCTTCCAAGTGGGTCTTGAGATGCCGACATTATTTCGTCTTATGCCCCTTCTCATGGTGGTAGAAACAGAACCTCTTTTGGTCCCGGGACGCTGGGTCCCCTCCCAACTTCGGGGGCCCCTTGAAAAATGGTTTGTAACGAATCTGGGGCAAGATTTTATAGATGGGATCCTTAAAAACTGTGTAAACTCCCTCATTTACCTTTTTTTCCTGGTTGTTGTCTTCTTATTGAGGCTTCTTGGCTTCCTTCTTGTTTGTCTTTTTGACGACAATGCTGACCTTTGTTGAACTTAGCTGAGGTACATCTTTGTCTAATCTTACGTAGTGTTCAATTCTTAACATTAATTCCTGTATGGTGAGGGTCAACTTCTTCATTAGGGATTACCGTAAGCGATACTCCCTGGGCAAGCCGATTTTGAACTGAGTCACAGCCAATTGCTTACTGCACTCGTCAATCTTGTTGTAGGCCTCCTAGTATCGCCCTACGTATGCCCATAATCCTTCCCATTCTTCTTTCCGCAAGGTTAGTAAGAAATTAACCTCCTTGGGCTGCATGTTGTTAGCTATGAAGCGAGCGGTAAACAGCTCGGCAAGTTACCTCCAATTTGACACGGACCTGGATGGCAACTTGTCGAACCATTGTAAGGCTACATCCCCCATACTGGAGGGAAAGATTCGGCACATCAATGTTTGGTCACCGCACCATATCACCATCATCTGCTTGTAATGCCGAACATGGTTAACTGGGTCAATCTTTCCGTCGTACAGAGTGAACTTTGGTGGGGTGAACTTTTGAGGAATTTGGTCGGACTCAATCTCCTCTATGAATGGTGTGGACGCAATCTGGTCTAAGGCCTTTTTGACCAGGTCATGGGTTGTGCGTTCCTTAGTTTGCTGCTCCTTGTCATCCAGCTTTTCGTTGAACCATTTCTCCCAGTTTTTTTGCTGCTGACCATCATCCGCCCGTGCCTCGTTCTGCGGAGTACTGCTTCTTCTTCGGTGCTGATCTAATCGCCTGTCCTCGCAGCGCCAAGTGCTAGAGGTATAGCTTCCCCTCAATCGCGAGGCTGGGACATCCCTGCTTCTTGCAATCCTTTCACGGTTCGGAAACCTCTCTCTCCCACACCTGTCTTTTCGGGAGATTGCCTCTCTCATGACCCGAACCTGAGAGGTGAGGTAGGCCATATCTTCGCCGCGCTGCCGAATCTCCCTTTTAGCCAAACGAAGCGTATCTTCGCTGGGGACGCGTCCGCTGGAGGGCGAGGGGGCAAGGTCCCGGTGGTGGTTTCTATGAAAATTTCGCTCCCTGACATAGTCCGGGTTCCTCCGTAGTCCATCTGATACTTCCTGATGGCTCTCAGTAGGGGTTTGTATCTCCGATCTCGATACTCTACCTCGGTGTCGATCTGCTAGGGTAGGTTGGTAGTGCGTCGAATTGGTTTGATCTTTGCTAGAGGAGCCTTCGTTACCTCGTTCATTGTGGTTTTTTCCTCTTTCCCTTCGATCGTTCAAACTCATGGTTATCTCAGCCTTCCCACAGACGGCACCAATTGTAAGTGAGATTTTTCAAAAAAACCTGACCGATCACTCAAGCCAATGTCGATGAGTCTAAACTTTCTGCAAAAAAGAGAAGTTAGAATGGGTTGACCCTTGTTGGGCCGATCATACTCCGATGATTAAGTTAGCAAGCTTAATCAAGAGTTTAATGAATAAAAGTTGTATATACTCGAAGTTAAATTGTCCATACCTGGCTCTTGAGGGCTTGGGTATTTATAGTGTGATCAATAGAGTGTTCTGCTCCTGGCCTATCAACAGATCATCATGGCTTGCTAGATAGGTATCATCATATGCCACCAACTGACAATATGCAGGGTCTGTCTTACCGTCACTGAAGAATCCAGCTGATCGGACGTGCAGGTCGACGTCGCGTGGGGAGCCGTTGGGGCATTAATGCGGGTCAACTCTGCATTTAATGTTCTGAGACCACTAGCAATTTGGGCTCACCTCTCGCGGTTTGGGCCAAGGTCAACATCAGATCGGCATCTTGGGCCGCACCGTCCTTTAGTGTTCGATTTGAGCCGCTCAGCTACCCAACTTCAATTTGTGTTAGTTGGGTCTAGCCAGATAGATTGGGCCGTGTGCATTTACCCCACAGTTAGTTTTTCTCTTCCTTTATGTATATATAACTATTGCACTAGAGTTGCACACACATCGCTTGTGCCCCACCCTTTAGTATAAATTAATGTAAGTAGTTTGGGTCTTGTTTGGAGCCTACTTTGGACCTTATCGTAAGAAAAAAGAAAAATGGCACTAAACATGTATATAATCTAATTAGGGATGCACAAAGAAATCGAACTAACCCAACTTATATGGGTCGATTTGATTCAAATTTGTCAAAGGTTTGACTCAATTCTGAATTGAAAATTTTTGAACTTATTAAGATTGAATCAATCCGAATTTAACTTGGACCCAATCTGACCCGATATATGCATACCCCTAAATGAGTTGACCTAGTGAAACAAGACTCCCCACCCACCCCTTCAATTGTGAATTTGAGTACGCTCCTACCCCCAAAAAGGTTGCGAGGGTCTACCCCTTTAAAGCTGTACCTAGTGACCAAAAAAATGTATGTAATTTGGTAGTTATGACATATGAATCAAATCAAATTGACACATTGTCCAAGAGAAAATGGTCTGCCAAACAAATGCATAAATCTATATACAGATGGATATTGAAAAAATGGCCCATGATAGATTGAAAGCAATGCATTGCTTTTCTCTGAAGTGGCAAATTCAACCCAAACGACGAACTCTCTGACAAGTCCGAACCCACATCTCTCTTATAGCCTGTTTGGAAGGTAAAATATTTTCCCTCTCTATTTGGTTTTGCAAAGGCCTGTTTGGAACTTAGGGAGGGAGGAGAGGCTGGGAAAATCTTAAATTTTTTTTTTCTTTTCCCTTCTCTTGTTTGATTCTACCTAAGAGAAAGGAAAGAGAAATGAAAAGAAAAAAGAAAAAAAATTTTAAATCACCTTCTCTCTTACTCTCTCTTCTTTCTTTTCACTTTCCTTTCATTTTTTTTTTATAAAACCAAACAGAAAAGTAAAAATGCGTTTTCTTTAATTTTTTCCCTTCTTTTCCCCAAATTCCAAATAGGCTTCTTAGTTGAGTTATCCTTTTCAAATTTTATTAGTCTTTTTTTTTTGTTCAATAATTAGGGGTGTTCACATTTGTTTACTCGCACTTTGATTAATCTCCTCATCAATCTGATTAAAGACAAACCGCCCACATTAAAATTAAGATATTAACGAGAGATAATGTAGTATCAAACCTTCAATTTGAAGAACACCAAACCGTTATTCTCAATTCATAATATAGTATTAGTTTTCGTACATTTACAATGAAGGAGGAGGTTTTAACGGTAATGACTTTTGGCTAAATCGACAAATTTTAAGGGCGAGAGTGTTTGGAACTTGTGGAAGAAAACGAAAAATGAAGGGAATTGAAGTGGGAGAGACATTGTAGAAAAAATAATTTCTTTATTTTGTTTTTAAAAAAAGAGAAAAAAATAATTTTTTCTATTTAAAATTCAAATGAAAGAGAACAAAATAATAAGATAAATATTGAAAAAAAGATAAAAGAAAAAAATTAGAATAAAAACAACTTTCTCTCCTTTCTTACTCTTTCCTCTTAACTCTTACATTAGACCCTCAACAAGGAAAAGGGTGGAAAATTTTCCATTCTTTTCTTCAAGTTCCAAACAATCTTGTTAATCTATCACTATTTACGGGGGTTCGGTCCCTTCAAATTTTAATATTTATAATCTTTTAAATTTTTTATCTTATTGAGTTATTTATTAGTCAAGTAAATTTAACTAATGATGTTATTTTATTTAAATTATAATTTTATTTAATATTTTAAAAAATAAAATAAAATTTAAATTTAAATTTAATAATAACATTATTTAGATTTCATATATGGTAATTACTGTAATTGCATAAGTAGTCTGAAAAATTATAAATATTAAAATTTACACGGTAGCGATCCCATTCATGAGTCAATTCATTTCATCGACCGTTAACCTTCTCTCAAAATAAACCGAATGAACAAAAAAAATACAAAAATAAAAATCAAGGTCTGCTGTTTTCCTTCTCAGACGATGATATGAAACTACAACCCTAAAATAGAGACTTCTCTCTCTCTCTCTCTCTCTCTCTCTCTCTCTCTCTATATATATATATATATATATATAATCGCCGATACGTATATATAGCAAATGAAGTCTCCGTGTGTAGACGCCTGTAAGACCTTCACGAGCTCGCACCAGCAGTTTCGATTTGGGTGGTTTCGCAGTCAGCACTCACTCTCATCCTCATTGTCCTCATCATCTCTGGCCTTCGTCTCCTTCAGCAAATCCTACCGCTGCGTCACCTGCAGGTTCAATAGAGGACGCAATCAGAGCCCTAGGCGCGAGAAGCCTAGAGAGAGAAACATCAGTGAAGGTAAAGAAAGAGTGAAGGTGAGGGGCAAGGACAATGTGTGGAGCGTCGATAATGAGATAGCGAAGGCGAATTCCACGACAGGGAAGGAGAGGGCGGGTCGGAGGAGGAAGACAGGGCGGAGTGTAAGGAAGAGGTCCAAGAGTGAAAAGGTTTTGGTCTCTGGTGCGATGTTAATGGAGGTTGAGACTGTTCTTCAAACTCAGGTACTTTCAGTATTGTGATAAACTTAGTTATGTAAAGTTTAACTGAAGTTGGAAGTGAAATCGACAGTACTGATGATTGGACAGAGTACAAGTGGCTGGTTCTGTTATGTTGTTGTGTAGCTGTAAGGTGAACTTTTGGATGAAGTAACTGAATTGGGTTACTTTGTTTATTACGAGGTATATTGCAAAGTTAGGAACTTCAATTACTTTTTGAATGCTTTCTTATTGGAATTTAGTTGAAATTAGGAGCAGTAAACGCTCTACTTATTGTTAAAATTGTGGTTCTGAAGTTGTTTTGCAATTACACGATTTTGGATTGGTGATTGGTGAAACTGTAATCATTGTATTTTTTTTGTGTATCTGCACACTATCATGTCAACATATGGCAGCCAGTAGGAGTTAGTACTGGACTGAAATTATGGATTTATTTGTCTTGTGAACAATCAGAGTTGCTCAAAGTCAGCCAAAGATTTGGATGTTAGATAAAATCAAATTTAAGCCAAATGAAAACGAGGTGTTAAGTTTTAAGCGTGTTTATGCATGTGCTTATTTGGGTGCATGTCTATTTGTGTGCTATTAAATATTTTTGTTGAATCTGGAAAACTGGCTGCTTATATCTGGTCTTGTATTCTAACCTAATGCATATGATGGCTTTTATTTCAGGAACCGGTTATTCGACCAGCATGGAATACCTTTGCAAGTAGTGTTAGTGGGATATGGAAGGGTGTGGGAGCAGTATTTTCGCCCATAACAGCTGAGATGGAGCCAATTGAGATTGGAAATAAGAATGAAAACCTTTATGACTGCTATACTCTTTCCCGCCTTGAGGCAGTGCCATCCCCTTCTGGAGGGCGGACATCTGTGATCCAAAGGATAGTAAACTGGGTGACATTGAATCCTTATGGTGAAATTCAACTGCTGAATGGAGGGAGCAATAGCAGCAAAGAAAAGTCCAATAGAGATGCATCTTTACCTACGAAGAAAACAATTGATGGCAGCATGAAAAAACATTTATTGCCCAAATTTGAGTCTTTTGACTTGAGAACTAGTGATGTGATGGAAGAAGATCTAATGAGCATGGAGCCTGGTCTTGTTTTCTTTGAGGTAGGGATTAATTTTTGATGCATTACTCAAAGATTTTTTTATTGATGGAAAAATCCTCCTAAACTAGCTAAAAGAAGTTGGTTGATCTTGCATTAATTATATGCTACGAGCTTTCAGGCTTGCAGCCAGGGGCTAAGGACGCATTGATTGTGAGTATCATCTGGAGCAAATAGGGCTAGCGCTTCTGAAAACTGAGGACTTCTTTTTATATATTTCTGTCTCTAGCTTAGGTTGTGCTGATCTGATACATGCACTATGCATTTATGTGTCCAGTGTGAACTGAGAATAATGCAGGAAAGGCCAAAACTTGGGTTGACTTTATGATTTCAGAGGCCTTGCATGTTGATTAAGTGGGTCTTAGTTATAGCAATGCCAGTTGAAGGATGGTTGCAACTATTGGACCATTTTCTGCACCTACAACAAACCCCTTTGGCAAATTGTTGCTTTGTTTCTAGTATTTATTATCTTTTTTAAGGATGAAGAAACTTAGTTTTCCGTCCTTATTTCATTATCTGTGCACCAAAACTCGCTATTTCTTATCAACTCCTCCCACCCCCTTCCCTCTCTCAAACTAGGTGGGGGAGAACAAAGAAAATAGAAGAAAAAAATTTCAGGTAGAAAACTCACTTCTACTCAATAGAGCCCTACACTCATACTCCTTGTAGTGGTCTATTACCAAAATATAGGCCGCTATGTCTTCTTCTTCTTCTTCTTTGTAATGGACTAATTTTGTTCCATCTATCTGTAACTCCCATCAAAATATAAGCCGCTATGACTTTTTATTATTATTTATATTTCATTGATTGACATTCATTTTGGCCTTTGTCTTGCCTAAGTTGCACCGTACAAGTGCATTATAATTTGGACACGTCTTTTATACTCTATAATAGGGTAATTCTTGTTTGTTGGTTACATTTTAATGTTTACAAGTGAATGGTTTGTTACCTATTTAAACTTGATCTGTATACATGTGTTAATTTGTAACTAAAATGAAGGTCGTCAGAACTCAAATCTTGGCTGCTGTAATTCTATTTCCTGTTAAAGGCCTTTGGGTTCAAGTGTAATCAAGGTTGTTAGAATCCAAAAACTCTGTTGCTGCACTTGGACATCCTGTTCAAAGAACTACGACCTAGAGCATAATAGAATATTTAACCAGCATGACTCTAGTGGAATCAAGATACGATTGATAGAATTTGAAGTTGACTCCTTCGTAACTTGACAAGTAACTGTTGTTTTGTGTTCTGGTCTTTGATATGTTGGGCCTTACCTGAACACCCCAAGTTTTTGGCTCCCAAATGTAACATTTTATGAATCTCAAATTGTTCAAAACTATTGATGGGTGACATCCACCAAAAATCCTTCAGGATGCTTCTATGGGCAAATCAAAACTAATAGCAAAATAACCCAATGATGGCTGGAGAAATATTGGCTAAATCCCGTCTTTAATATCATTGAGGGAAGTCTATATGGTTGATTATTATTTGCCCTTTTCCGTTATGATCTCTCCATTTAAAATATTGGCAGACACGTGGCAGTGAATGAGAACTGGTTAGGATTAATATTATCCTATCAGAATTAAGTATAAAAAGAAGAAATCTGATTAGTCATCATCAATTTTTTATTTTCAATATGAAAAAGGTATGTACGAACTCTTTTGGATGGAAGATTACATTGTGATTATAGGGAACTGATATTGTTATTCTTTAGATAACAATTTAACTGTGATTGCTTTTTCATGAAGTTAATAATTCATTATGTTGACTTGCAGGATGGATCTTACTCCAGAGGTCCAGTTGATATTCCAGTTGTTGAAGCCGATGAATCTAAGTACTACCTTAACCCAACTCTCAAGTTTGAACAAGTAAGTTCACATTGTTGTTTTGTTTTATGAGACTCAACCTTTCTGGCCATTTTGGTCATCTTTTCCTTTCGGTCTATGAGAATGAGCCTCCGTGTCTCTGTTACTCACAGACAGTTGGTGGATAGGGTCTTTGCTCTTATTCTTTCCCTTACAGTGTCTTGGCCCATCAAACCCTTGGACGGTCACATCAAGCCCTCCATTCAGGAAACGAACTCAAACTCACTGGCTTTGTGCTTCTCTCTCATATTCAAAATTAAAAAGAAAACAAATAACCAAAGTTCTGTTTAATGTACGAGTCACAACATACAGCAAGAAGCTTTTACACCTAGAAAGAAAAATAGGTGATTTCTCTTTTTTTTTAAAACCTTTACTATTTAACCATTGGACTTGAACGTGAAAATTATATATATTGATACATAGTCGTATTTTTTTTATGCTTGTTATGAGTTATTTTATGGAATTGAGTATTATTGAGTCATTGGGCCATTTTTCTAATTTTTATTTTTATTTAAGTATAGTTTTTATCATTTATTAAATATATGACCAGCTGAACCAGTTGGACCGCAGCATCTCCATATTGGCACACAATGTGAATTTTTTTTACTTACAGACTTCATATAGAAGTGTTGAAAGTAAGGATGCATAGAAATGTTGATGGTTTAAGGATTTGATAAGAGGTTGATTTGGTGTAGTCTCCATTTGGATTGGTCATACTGCCCTTTTATGTCTTTGGCAATGGGGCAATCACTAAAAGGAGGTTAGAACGTGGCTAAATTGCTGTTGGTTTGGAAAATGTTAGCCAGTTTCACATTGATTTGGTTCTTCCAGTTAAGCCATAATTAAGCACATTGCCAGAAAATGCTCCTGGTTAGAGATTTCTGTGATACAAGAGGGATTTCCAGCGTTGACAGTGATCAGCTGTTTGAGTCCCTTTCTTTCTAGTTCTTTTCTGGCCTTCCACTTTTTACTTCACACATTGCAGATTGGATGAAAATGAACTCTGCTTTCTTGGCATATGATGGGATCATGTTGGAGAAGATGACCCAAATATTCTTTAGGATGTTCCCTGCTCTTCGGCAGTCTTTGTAGTGGGTTCTTGAATTCTTGTTTTTACGAATATGTTTATAAGAACTTGATATAATTTATGGTTTCTAATATTTTATGATTGAAATGTTGAAAGGCTCTTCCATTTGCACTTGACAAATGAGATTTATTATATGTTTGGAATTTTTTCATCCAGTCTCTTAAATGTATATGTATACTTAAATTTCTATGTATGCATCTCACTACTAATTATGTTGCAGTCAATCCGGTACTGGTATCTCCCGTCAACAGAGAAACAAAATAAATGACTCTAGATTGTACCTTTAGTGGTCTCATAAAAACTGAAGTTGGTGAGTGTTCTTGGTTACATATTGGTGTCAGCAATGTTAATGGTGGTGGATGTGTTGGTGTTAAGTGATGATCAGGTGGTGTCAGTTTTGCAGCTAATGTTTGTGGTGATGGTAGTGATTAGACTTGAAACTTTTGCTTTCACATGCAATAATTTCTTGATTTCTAAAAAAACATCCTTTCTAGCTACATACTATGCTTTCAGTATCCCGTAGCTGCATTACTGAATTTGACTGCTCTCTCCTTTTTTCCCTTTTTTTTTTTTAATTTCTTTTTCTTTTGCTCCCAAAGAGAAGCGGTAGAGGCTATCATTCATGTTGATTTATTATTTAATCACCTTGCCCATCAACACATTGACGCCAACCTTTTTTAAATTGCATGATAAAAAGTTTTAGTTCTTTTCTTTAATTAATAGGGCCTCTAGAACATAAAAGACAGTTATTCAGCTTATTAATGTCCCCTTGCTTAGTGTTTGGTGAAAGGTTGCCATAAAAGACTGCGTATTGTTCATACCATTGAATTCAATAATGGGGGTTCAGACATCCAGATTATGAGGGTTGCTGTTTATGAAGAACAGTGGGTCAGCCCTACTAATATCCATGTCCAAAGGTATCATTTTACTTATTTTCCTTTTGGTACTTTGCACTTTGAATGCTTATGCTGCCATGCACCAATATCTCTTCATTTGAGTATCAGAGCATGAAGATCTCGTGCATTCTCTTGTATTGGAATTTGACATGCTTTTCTTCCTGTTTTCCACCACTGGATGAGATACAAAGTGGTTTGGGTTTTTCTCCAGTGGCTACAAGGTTTTTGCTTGTATCCTTCGAAGGAAGAGAAAAGAAAAAAAAGAGCAAAAACAAGGAGTTCTTGATCTGGTCCACCGGTAGTATATCTATTATAGCAGTTCATTGATGAGTGCAATGAGTATTATATTTTCAAGTTGATTTGGCTTCTAAGACCTCCATCTCCACTATCAACTGCAATAATAACTATTAAGTATGAATAAGTAATCCTATTCTAGCTCCTTCGATTTAAACTGATCACTATGCCACTGACAAGAGAATTCTAGGACACTTGATCTTCTTCCTCTAAATTGCTCTTTTTATTTTCCACCCTTTTTGTATGTGCTGTCCTTCTGTTTGCTATTTTCTGAATTCTGCCAAAATTACTAATGGAACTTCATATTAGAAGCCTGCAAAACTTGGGGCTACAAACTATGAGGATTGCAATGCTTGTTTCTTGCTGGCTATTGCTTTTTGGCATTCTTGCAGCTGCTTAGGTGAGCTGTAGTGTTTCAAGAGATTGCATTATAATCAACAAAAAAGGTCCACATAAGAGTCGTGCCTCTGATTTCCGTAAGCTATCCAATTGTAGGTGTCATTCATCTAAAGAATAGCTTATTTGCATGCACATGTAGTACTTGTCCCCATACATCTACTATACTTTTCCAACAATTTGATGGCCTCTCTGTGAAGTGAAGTGAATTAAACTGCTATTATGGTCTCATTTATGTTTTCAATATATTGAAAATTGTGCTAGAATTGATGCCATTGCCATATTATACTCCACAGCCACCAGAAAATTACCTGATTTTAGCGTAAAGTATTTTTCTTTTGCATCCGAGAAATTCAATCCAAGTCTTATCACTTATTAGCAAAAAGTTGGGTTGGATGTCACGAACTGGCTATGTGGTGTCTTTTGATGCTGACGTGTCGTAGTTCTTTTTATCTCAAGAACTGATGTCTTATCGTTGTAACAGTGATCTGGAGTTTGATTTGCAGCCATTTTCTCAGAGAAAAAGAACTCAGCCATCAGAGCTGACTGGGTCTTGGAAGGTGTTCGAGGTGAGCGCTACGCCTATCTATGGTGAAGAGACGGCAACAGAGGAAAGCAATGGCACTCCTTACGTGTACCTTTGCACGGAGACGTTGAAGAAGAGAAGCTTGCCAGAGAATCCCACTTACTTTGGAGAGGAAGAGATGCTCGACATGCAGGATGCGACTGTCCTTTGGCTTCCCGATGGGGTCACAGGCTATGTTGACGTGAACGAGGATGGGATCCTATGTATCGGAGTTGGGTGGTACTCTGATGAAGGGATCAACCTTGTTATGGAAAGAGATTATGGGACAGATGGGAAGCTTAAGGAGGTTCGATCCAAGTCTGAAGTAAAGAGAAGGTGGTCAGATCCACAACCTGTGTAGATTCTCCCTTACACGACCAAAATTTTTTTTTTTCTGCTAATTATGATGATTTGTATATTCTTGTAATCAAGGAAACTGAGAAACAGAACGGTCAAATGTTACCTATGCTGTTGATTGTATATGATTGCTCTGAGTTGGTGTATCTTGAGATGTCTGATCGCCAGTTTGTTTTTGATTACTCAAGTCTATCCCATTTTCTATAAATAGATAACCAGAAATTCAACTCATATGCATCACTACCAAAAAACTGGATTTTTGCGACGGGAGAATGCCGTTGCAAAAAAGAGAACGCCATCGCAAAAGAGATTTTGTGACGGGAGAATGCCGTTGCAAAAAAGAGAACGCCATCGCAAAAGAGATTTTGTGACGCCTTTGCGACAACAAATAGGGCATCGCTTTAAATGGCGCCGCAAAAGGTTTTTACGACGGCTTGTGCGACGGGAGATTGCCTTTTGTGACGGCATCATCACCGTCGCAAATATTCCGTGGCGGACTATATTTTTGCAACGGGCGAGTGTTGTTGCCATTATCTGTCGCAAATAGCTTTATTTGTGACGGCATCAACCATCTCAAATGGATGACGCATGATTCTATTATATTAGCGATGATATTGTGCCGTCGTAAATAAAAAAAATGCCGTCGCAAAAGCATGTTATTAGTGACACATGAATCGTTAGAACAAAAATGTAAGTAATTCTTAAACTTTTGCTAAAGCTTTTACTGTCGCAAAAAATAACCTGCCGTTGCAAAAAGTGGAGAACAAATTTAATAAATTATATTAAATTTAATATTTTTTTAATTCCCTAAAAATTCTGTTTGCACATGAAATAGTATAACTGAATTAATTAATAAAAAATATTCATTCACCAAATTTCTATTTACACATAAAATAACATAACTAATTCATTCATCAAATTTCATAATCCACATCCACAAAAAATATTCTAAATATTAGAATTATAGTTTTTCTGTAACATAATAATTGAAGTTCAAATATATGCAACAAAGTTTTCAAAAAATGTGAAACTCCAACATCCAAGTGTACCCAAACATCCAATAATTTAAAATACAAAACGAAATAAAACATTAACAGCCCCTTCAATCCCGATCATCATGGCAGACCTAATCCTTTTTAATAACCTGAAAAAATAAAAATAAAACAATTACCAACATAACTGATATAGGCAACATATATGCAATATCATATCATTAATGAAACCATAAAAAAAATAAATAAAAAAAGTTGTAATTTACATCAACAGATTTTCATGCAACGTATTGGTCAATCGATTCTCCCACAGTTTCAATGCCATGGCGTGGCCTTTCTAAACGAGCGTTAGGTTTTCTCTTAATTTAAACAAACACTTTGTAGAAATTTGGACCAAAAGGTTCTCCATCCAATTCTGTGAATGGGTCCATATTTATAAGCAGTCCCTCTGCCACCTTGAGTTTCGGAAGCCCCACACTAAGAAAAGTTACTTTTATACCACCCTACAATCATAAGTACAATATTTGAATAAGTTGTGTAAAATAAATCAAACTTTAAATATTAAAGTGTCCAAACGAAACTAAATTACTTTGGCGATCGTGCCATTTATCCCCACACGTCATTATTGCCTAAATCATACTATGTGCCAAGTTTCACGCCGTTCCTAGACCGTTCGTGAATTTTGGGCAAAAAAGGCCAAAACTTGAACTATAAAACTTAAAGTGTGATAATATTAGAAAAAATGCTATAATTCTGAAACCGAAAATCAGGCGATCATGCCGTTTGTCCCACACGTCATCATTGCCTAAACCGTGCTACGTGCCAAGTTTCACGCCGTTCCTAGACCTTTCGTGGATTTTGGGCCCCAAAACTACGAAATTAAACTTTAAAACTTAAAGTGTTATAATATTAGAAAAAATGCTATAAATCCCAAACCGGGAATTCAGCGACCGTGTTGTTTGTCCCCACACGTCATTATTACCTAAACCGTGCTACGTGCCAAATTTCACACCATTCGTGGACCGTTTGTAAATTTTGGGCTCCAAAACGACGAAACTTAAATTTTAAAACTTAAAATGTTATACTATTAGAAAAAAATGCTATAATTCTCAAATTGGAAATCCGGTGACTGTGTTGTTTGTCCCCACATGTCATCATTGCCTAAACCGTGCTACGTGCTAAGTTTCATGCTGTTCCTAGATCGTTCGTGGATGTTGAGCCCCAAAACGACAAAATTAAACTTTAAAACTTAAAGTGTTGTAATATTAGAAAAATGCTATAAATTTCAAACCGGGAATCCGACGACCGTGCCGTTTGTCCCCACACGTCATCATTGCCTAAACCGTGCTACGTGCCAAGTTTCACATCGTTCCTAGACCGTTCGTGGATTTTAGGCCCCAAAATGACGAAACTAAACTTTAAAACTTGTTATAATATTATAAAAAATGCTATAATTTTCAAACCGAGAATCTAGCGACCGTGTTGTTTGTCCTCATACGTCATCATTGCCTAAACCGTGTTACGTGCCAAGTTTCACGCCGTTGGTAGACCGTTTGTGAATTTTAGGCCCCAAAATGATAAAACTTGAATTTTAAAACTTTAAGTATTATAATATTAGAAAAATGTTATAATTCTCAAACTGGGAATCCGGAGACCGTGCCGTTTGTCCCCACACGTCATCATTGCCTAAACTGTGCTATGTGCCAAGTTTCACGCTGTTTCTAGACCATTCGTGGATTTTGAATCCCAAAACGACAAAATTAAACTTTAAAACTTAAAGTGTTATAATATTAGAAAAAATGTTATAAATTCCAAACCATAAATTTGGCGACCGTGTTGTTTGTCTCCACACATTATCATTGCCTAAACCGTGCTACGTGCCAAGTTTCACGTCATTCTTAGACCGTTCGTGGATTTTGGGCCCCAAACCGCCGTTCCTAGACCATTTGTCCCCATATGTTATAATTCTGGATTCTACTAATCAAAATGTTTCCATGCCGGTCATCAAAATGTATATTTTATGTGATTTCCATGATCTAGTTATTATAAATAAATAAATAGTCCTCTATCTAGTTTTTATTTGTTTGATATAAACTCTCACCTAGGGAAAAAAAATAGCACAAGTATGAGATGTGAATTGTATTGAAGTGTTCTGATTTGTTGATTCACATCTAGAAAGTAGCTATCTACTCATTGTTTGCTATTAAGGATAATTAAAATCCTTAAAATATTATGTTTACCCACCCCCATCCCTTTCGCCTTTCTGTCCCCTCCCTGTTTACAAACAGAAGCTGATGCACAAATGCATTGGCAAGGATCAAGTTACAACCCTGGTGAAGCCATAGAAGCTGCTTGTAGATTGGTCTATGTATGCAGGAATTGGAGGCAACATTAGTCGAGAGAAATCAATGTGTTCATCTGACATCCTTGTTTGATATCACAAGTTAATTGCAGGAGCTGAAATTTACAGCAATTCTTGAGAATGAACAGACATGTAAAATTAAATGTTTGACAAAAATTTAAGGTGGTGTGAGCTTAATAGGTAAATGCACTTGAGTTTTGTCTTTCGTTTTTTGGTCTTTTAAAGCAAAAATCAAGAAAAAGGCTCACCGGTGGCCATGTAGCAAGATGTGAAATAAGCAGCAAAATTGATGAAGACAATGGCTACCATTTCCGCGTTCCTATCAATATGGCATATCATGTAATGAAGCAAAGGAGCAACCAACAATAATACCTTACTGAGTTTAAACTTCTTACTGCATTTTTAATTCATGGGAACCAAAATGAAACTAAGCTTAAGAATGGGAGTACAGTTGAGGTTCAACGTTTCATTTTCAAACGGAAGTAACTTACCTTTGCCACAACCGTTGGCTCTCTTTCTACTGATCTGAAGCATTTGAATTCGAATTTGAAGAAAATTTATTTCCGTTAACATCATCTTCCTGCGATTTGAATAAATAATATTTACAACAATATCAAGCATATCAATTTAAGAATTCCGCAACAATTGAGAATTAATTGGTTCAATTTTAGTTACTCTTGTTTAAAATAAGAGAAACAAATGATTTGACTTCTAGCTACATGAGCGCGCACAGAGAGAGAGAGAGAGAGAGAGAGAGAGAATTAAGTTTTTAAACCTTAATGCAATGAACTTGCCACAGGTTGTTCTATCATGCCAAAAGAAGAACATGACCAACTTGAAATAAATTAATATTTAGAGACTTCCTTCACTGTTTCACAGTCAATATAGTAGATAAATTTAAGCAATTGAAAGAACTACAAACTTAGCACATTATGTTAATAAGTTCAAAATCATTTAATGGTAGATTAGATAGGATTGGCATCTTTTCAAGTTTGTAAGGTCGTATCAAATTTACAAATTGCACTAATTTCACTGCTGAAAACTAATTCTTTGAAGGATATCAAAGAGGTAAGAATGTAGAATTCCTCTATGTTGTTATGGGTTGCAGAGAGTTATTTTCATGAAAGTCTTACATTGAGAGGATTTGGTTAAAATTAGGTTCAATTTTGACACTTGGGGCTGAAATCAGGCTTGAAAAGTTTATCACTTTTAGTGACTGTTAAACTCAGCTCAGAAAGGTGTTTTTAATTCTTTGTTTTTCAACGCATTTATTTTTTTGTATTTTATTTGTGAGGAAGCCCAATTCTATTTTATTCTTTTTCCAACTGTGACTCAATCATTATCCTCAAAACATCCCAGATGCAAAAGATAGTAGATTGCTTCACCTATGTGAATTCATTGAGGATTGTAAATTCAAGCACAGGTTATTGAATGAATTAAGAAATTGAGGATGTTACCTCCATTTGTAGTTCCTGTTTGCTAGTCTCCATTTTTTCAACTACCACAACCCTATTATGCATTGGCTTCTCATCTCTTCTTGTCTTCCTAAAAAACATAGAAACAAATTAGAAAATAAGAACAATAATGCTAAATCTTGTCTTCCTCCATTTTCTGCAACTGTAAAAGAAGGAAAAAGTTTACACAGTTGCATTTTTTATTAGAATGTTCCTATCTCCTCATGTGTTTTACTATTTTTGAGGGAGTAGCACAAGACCTTTTGTTCCATAGCATAGTGATATTACTCCAACTAACCAATAGGGCTATTCTCTAAAACAAATAAATAAAATAAAATTCAAAGCTTTGCTAATAACCAGTAAATGATACTATCTCAATATCTAGACCTTAAATTAAAACCCAAAAACAAAAACAAAGTGTCATCGGCAAGCAGAGTATAGAGATAATAGTTAAAAACTACCTTGAGACAAGATATTCTAATTTCAGCGCAATGAAAGACATAGTGCCTCTTTGGATGTCCCATTACAAGTTGCCAAGTTAAACACTTGCACTGCATTGCCAAAGAGAAGGCACCAGCTACAACAATTGTAGTGCCCCACAGACTACCAAGCACTTGGATTTTCTGATCGACTTAACAAGCTCAGAAAGTATGAAACACAGTATTAATGAATAAAAAAATAAAATAATGTCACTTGAGCATAGGAGATTTTAATTATAATGCTATAGTGTCGAGATGATGGAATACAATTATCTTAGTTAATTGAAACTATTGTATAACGAGAAACATAGAAATCATCTATCTCCAACTTAACAGTCTAGAAATCCAAATTGACAACCAAAAAATAAATAAATAAACTCTGGCATTGCCTTTGCCAAGACTAAGAGGAGGAATTTCATTACAAAAAATATATCAAAGAGCAGCGTGAAGGTAATTAATTTTTTTTAATGTTGAAATTACTGGACATAATTTGGGTAACTATAACAGAGAAAGAAAAAAGTAAAATTTAAAACAAAACTCCATCCAAACAAAAATAAAACATTGATACCTAGAAGAGCTTCAGGAAGCCAAAGCGCCAAGCTTGATGCCGTGACCAAGTTATACATCTACAAAATAAACCAAAGAGGAGAAATATAAACTACACTATTTGGTTTGTTGAGTTGTTTCCATTAATGGCAGCATGACATTAAAGCAGTTGACATCACCAAAGTGGAGGAACAGGCTGTGCAGTTGGAGAAAGATCTGATCGCAAAAGAAAGGGAAACACTTGATGTCTTGAAAGAACTGGAAACAGCCAAAATGATTGTAGAAGAACTAAAACAAAAGCTACAGAAAGAAGCATTTGAAGTCAATGTAGCCTCCAATGCAAATTTAGGTGATATAAATGTGAATCCTGCTGTGAATTAGCAGAAAAGGAAAACCATGAAATCCTTGCAAGCGATGGTCAAGATTCTACTCATGCTTTCAGCCTCTACCCCTCTTCAGCTCCAGGATTCATCTTATTGGAATTGCAACAAGCCAAGTTGAACCTTACAAGAACTACAAATGATCTTGCTGGCATTCGAGCTACTATTGAATCATTTAACAGGAAAATAGAGAAGGAAAGACTCTCACTTGAAAAGACTCGTGAGAGATTATCTTTACATTCCTCAAAAGTTTTGTCACTTGAGGAAGAGCTAAACAAAACAAGACTAAAGCTACAACTGGTCCAAAATGCTGAAGTTAAAGGTGATTCAAATAATCCCATTGATGTATCAAGAGAGCTTCAACAGTTGAGTTCCGAGGCAGAGCAGTACAAGAAAATGGGAGAAGCAGCAAAATTAGATGTTTTGAAAGCGGTGTCCGAGATTGAACAGACAAAAACTAGAATTAAAACAGCTAAGATCAGATTGGTTGCCGCCAAGAAAATGAAGGAAGCTGCCAGAGCCACAGAAGTCGTTGCTCTTGCAGAGATCAAGGCCCTATCAAGCAATGAGCTCTCTACTGAATGTTTCCAGAAGAAGCCTGAGGGGGTTACTCTTTCAATTGAGAAATATACATCTCTTACCTGAAAAGCTCGAGATGCAAAGGAAGCTTCTAAGAGCAAAGTAATAGATGCCATGCTTCTGGTTGATGAAGCAAATGTATCAAAAATTGAGATTTTGAAGAGCGTAGAAGAAGCAAAAGAAGAAGTCAAAACTAGTAAGAAGGTCTTGGAAGAAGCTCTGAATAGAGTAGAGGCTGCAAATAGAGCAAAGCTGGTAGTTGAAGAGGCTCTACAGAAATGGAGATCTGAACATGGTCAAAGAAGACGTTCTGTACAGAATTCTACCA